>JACEFZ010006213.1:0-292500 GCA_014155875.1 Cepaea nemoralis | reverse complement strand
TATGTCTCACCTGGCCTCTTGCAGATCTTACACATTAACCGTTTATGGGATTCTTAGCCTTGTACAAATACACTACATTTCCGCATTCTCTAAGCTCTTGCTACTGTCTGTATTCAGTATCCACGATTCACAGGCATAAACAAGCATGGGAAGTGTGCAGCATCTGAAGATGAATCGTCTGGCTTCCAAAGGAGAGGGAGTCTGTTGATCTGTACCTGTGTGCTTACAACACATGGCAGTACACGTGCGTGTTTACAGCCTCCGACATAGAGCATGTATATATAGCACTTGGAATCAACGACTGGCAAGAGAAGGTCCACCAGAGAGACGAATGGAGACGGATTGTATTTGCAGCAAAGAACCTCAATGGCTCTGAAAGTTGAAGAAGAAGAAGAAGAAATATATATATCCCAGGATAGTGTACCCGTGTGCGCCAGGGATGTTTGCTATCCCCAGATCTGTTTAAGGTTGTGGTTCTCAACCTTTTTTGGCCCATGCACCTCTTCACCATATGTTCAGAATGTCACCCCCCCCCCCCCACCCCCATTTCGTATTTCCTTCCTATAAATCCCCCTCCCCCTTGCACAGTATAAGTAAAAATGGAAGCTAAATTTAGTTTGTGATGTACTGTTACTAGAAAATGACAAGAACCAGAGTTGTGGAGATACTGACAAACGAACACGCTTTGGAAACTATAACAGGCTCTATAAAACTTCTTAAAATAATAATGATAATAATTATATTACAAGCAGAGGCTCCCATGGCTGGGTCAAATCCTGAGACACAAAGTAACACCAGTGAGAGTGTCATTCAGTTCAGTTTATCATCATTGCACTCCGGACTTGTCCACGAGTGTTCCGGTCTTCTCAGTACTAAATCCATCAGCGTAATAGCGACGCTGGTTTGATGTTCATTGATAACCCTGATCTGATAACTTAGCTTCCTGTTCCTTTCTGGTGACACTGAACTTTGAACAGCATGCCTACATTTTGATAATTAATGTCGGTTTATTCAGTAGGAAGTCCTCGTCTGTGCCGCGCTAAGGGCAATCATAATATGGGTCAGCCTTCCGCTCCTTTAAACTAATCGTGTATTTACTTTGTTCTCTGTCCGCTTTCTTATATTTGAGAATACCATATCTTTATTAACCCAAAATGTGCCTCTCTCTCTCTCTCTCTCTCTCTCTCTCTCTCTCTGTCTCTCTCTCTCTCTGACTCTTCCCCCCATCTCTCTCTCTCTTTCTCTCTCTCTCTCTCTCTCTCTCTCTCTCTCTCTCTCTCTCTCTATATATATATATATATATATATATATATATATACATACAATGTATGTATGTATGTGTATATATATATATATATATATATATATATATATATATATATATATATATATATATTGAATATATATATATATATATTGAATATCCCTTACAGGACGTTGCAGTCAACACCAGCATTTTTCAGCTGCTACTGATGTACTAAGCAAGATTACCCTCAGCAGTTTGCCATTGCTTTCTGAGCGACCGGCTCACATACCTCCGTAAGTTACCAGTGCGGTTCGAACAGCTGCCGATTCTCGCGCAGCTGCGTTACGTACGAGAATATACCAGGGAGACCGGCGATATATATATATATATATATATATATATATATATATATATATATATATATATATATATATATATATATATATATATATATATATAATGACGCTGTGGAATTGCCTTCCAGGTGTATTCATCACGGAAATCTTCTTCTGCGTTAATCCGGAGTGTGTTTTTTTTTCTCTCACTGTTGTTGTGTCGCCCACATCCCAGCTGGTCAATTTAGAACGGCCAAAGACATTACGATCAACCCTAAAGGGAAGACAGAGGCAGATTATGGGCATTCCCAACCATCCAAGGAGGCTTCCATAACTGCAGAGCCGACACATAGCACTCTGGTACTGGCCTCACCCAAGGAATCGTCACGTCCTGCGCATAGATGCTTGACCTCCTCACTTCTGTATACTAGGCATTTCGTTCGCTACTGGCCGCTCCCCATGCAAACCAGGAACGGTCAGTCTGCAGCCGACATCCACTCAGCTAGCTTTCGGTTCGGACTTTCTGCGGATGTTTTTTGACCGGGTAATCTTACCGGTCTCTATGGCTAAGGGCTTGCGAACGCGGTTTGTGAGCCCGTATACCCGGGTTCGAAACACAGCGGTGCTGGTTTTTTTCGAAAAAGGTATAGGAGCCGGTCGTTCAGAAAACAATGGCAAACTACTGAACGTAACACTTGCCTAGTACATCAACAGCAGCTGAAAATGCTGGTGTTGACTGCAACGTCCCGTAAGGGATACGCCCCCCCCCCCCAAAAAAAAAATCTTCCCGGGTGCTTCGAAGGACATTACACTCCCACTCGGACATCTTTGCGTTGTGCTTGTTTTATTTGCGCCCTTAGGCCGACACATCCGACTTTAGCGGGCGTGTGTTAAGCGGGTTAGCCTTCCTGGGTGATCACGGAAATAAGTCAGTCAACAGACATTTACAAACAACGGGAAAAAGCACACTCGGCTCTCACCTTTTTCTTTCGCAACGTGACCTTGACTCCTTCAACGGAAACTGTCAAAATGACCTTTTTCTTTTTAATAGCCTTGGCCTTGAACTCGTACTGTGGAAATAAAAAAAAATGACCTTCGCATTACTCACAGTGATATGACCATTAAAAAAAACAACAACTGACCAACACTGACAAGTCAGTTAAGATAGAGGGAAACTCGCTAGACTGTCGGAAGAAAGGAAACATTAACATAAAGTATGTTTATGTGGTACATTAGTAAACCTAGATACGGCTGTGATAACGTCAAGTAAAATATACGGTTACAGATAGCCCTGAAAGGCGCACCAGTAAATGGGTACTATTCTGCTGAAGCGGAAAAAAACACTTTACGTAAAATGTGTCATCATTCGGTGAATCGCCTTGTACTGTTTCATCAAGCCCATGGCTCAGTACATCTAGTTTCGAATACTTTGGTGTTTGCCTTCCCTAGCCTTTGAGTGTCTCCTGGCCCTCCTTGGCCAAGTGGTTATGCCGACCCGCCTTGTGAGTTCGATTTCGGACTACGTCGTCCGGTTCACTAGTGCAGTTTTCACGGAGACTCATGATGTGTGTTGCTAGAGCTACGGAGTTCGTGCTTTGTTTGATGCTTTCGGTAGGCCGCCGTGTGGAAAGAGACCGAGTTTTATGGGATAAATCCGGTGCAATGAAGTCGACATCTTGCCTCTTAAACCCTTTATCATTTCTCGTTTTACTGTTCCCCAGGCAACCTACCAGGCAGAAGGTTTGTGTTTTCTTCGTATGGCTCATATCCTTTGCCCTGTCCCTCATGAGGGACCCTAGTAAAAGCTGCGCTACCATCGACATAACTATTAGGATCGCTGGAACAGGCAAGACTCTCTACCTCTCCACGGGGGAGGCACATCAGCAGGTAGCTAACCCGTGACCAATGAGATCCAAATACAAAGGACAATTAGAAAATCGAACGCCTTTGTCGACGTGCACAAAACAGACTGGCAGTAACAATTTAAAAGTAGTTCTATAACAAATAATGCCAGTGGAGTTTTATTATGAGACAGAGTGACCAGTACTCTTCCTCGCCACATTAACAAATAATTATCAAAATATTGTCACAATTATCCGATAACCATTCTCATGGGACTGTTGATCAGAGGGCCTCAGACGAGGGAGGGGGAGGGGGGTGGTATGGAGATCTCACCCTGACCGCTGTCAAACCGTGTACAGCTTCCACCCACCCAGAGATGTTCATGATATGTGACGTGTACTGTGTCCTCTGTACTCGTCTTGGTTCAAGACGGCTAGATGTCGGATACACTGCCCAGAAATAAGGGAGGTGTAGGCACCTTTGGATTTCTCTAAACGCATTATCTTGAAAATAGTGTCCATAATCTAGAATCGAATTGATATTTTGCGATTTAGAAGTCAGTAACACACATCCAAGTCACTATAAAAAAAAAAAAAAAAAAGAGAGCAAATGTCTCCATATCTAAATGGTGGTTTATGAATTCTGCCTTTCACGGCAGGTATCCGGCTATAAGAAAAATGAGCACCTTGTCCTGCTCAGGAGCACAGCTATCTACTTATCTCGATGGTAGCTTGGCTCCGTTACTGCGACTGCCATACCCTTCTGTCCGCCTTTCACCACCAAGAGGTGTAGTTTGGAGTTTCCTTCTATAACATTAAGACCACGGTGACATGCATCACGCTCTCCAGTACTAAAGGGGACTTGTGAAACACAATCCAAGGCTAGATACACAACTTCTGTAATCAACTCACTTCGCTGCGATATAGATGACAATGATAATGTAGTGTCAGATATCCTGCAATAGGTTCGCTGTTACCTATGTCTAATACATCGCGTTATAAGTATGTTAACCTCTCTTACCCGCGTTCGAAACACAGCGGCGACTGATTTGGCAGAATACTGTGTCGCGCTGGGTTTAACGTGTTGGTATGGCAGGCGGTCGTTCAGACAGCAATGGCAAAATACTGAACGTAAACTTGCCAAGACATCAACAACGGCAGTAAAATGCTGGTGTTGACTGCAACGTCCTGTAAGGAATATGCAACTTAAAAAGATACTGCAGGTTCCTAAGCCTATAAATCGAGAGAGAGAGAGAGAGAGAGAGAGAGAGAGAGAGAGAGAGGGAGAGAGAGAGAGAGAGAGAAAGAGAGAGAGAGAGTGAGAGAGAGAGGGAGCGGGGGTGTAGAGACATAATTTCAATAAGCAGCAAAATGTGGGGACAAGAATGGATAAGAAAGAAAGAAAGGGAACACACACACACACACACACACACACACTACACTATATATATACTATATATATATATATATATATATATATATATATATATATATATATATATATATATATATATATATATATATACACACAGAAACACACTTGTATATAAAAAAGAAACGTTTCTGGGTATAGCAAAAAAGGGGAACACACACACACACAGAGACTCACACACACGCGCGCTTACATACACACGCGCGCATACACACACGCGCATATAGACACATACACGCACGCACGCACACGCACTCATTCACACACAGATACAGACAGGGAAAGAGAGGACAGACCAGAAAATACTGGGATTTCACACCCCAAGATAGAAACCGAATAGAAAAAAAAGAAGTGGAAACAGAGAAGAGGGGATAGTAGAGGGATTATGGTATTGTTGTTGTTGTTCCATATCATGTGGCTAAGATCCTTCCTCCCGGCTACAAAATAAAGGAAGAGAGTGAGAAAAGAAGGAAATAGATTGAGAGAGAAGGAAAGAGGATGAGAATGGAGAGAGATGGGGAGAGAGAGGAGTAGGAGGAGAGAAAGAGAGAGAGAGAGAGAGAGAGAGAGAGAGAGAGAGAGAGAGAGAGAGAGAGAGAGAGAGAGAGAGAGAGGGTGGAAATGTAGGTTCTTTCTTTACAGCGATGACCACTAATTGATATGGTAATCCAAAACAGTGTAGAGTGGTGGTCAGTAAAGACCAAATATACAGATAGACTACAAACTATAGGCGTTACATACACAGGCTAAGTCGAACAAATCAAGCAAAAAGACAAATACGAGTTTATTTCACCTACACAACTTCTGCTGCATCCAAACAAAGAATGATTCAGGTTGAAAATACAGCACCCAGATGGAAGCGACTAATAATGGGGTAAGACGTAAACCTACTGTTCCGTTCAACCCACTAGACTTCATTGAGTACCTGATTACTCGATCAACTGACAAATCTGGTTTGAAGATAGGGAATATTGCTAACAGAATAAGATCAATGTAATGCACCGCCTAAAATTGACGTACCACCTAACATTGAAGTGCCACCACACGATGTAGGGTACTAACTATAATTGACGTGCCAAATAGTAATGTAAGGTACCACCTATAAATGATATGACTCCTAACAATGTAAAGTACTGCCCATGAATGACATGCAACCTAATACCCAGGAAGGTAGCCTTCTGTCTTCGTGAGCCTCGTTGCTTACAATAGTTGCACCTATTGCCACCGGACGCTGATGCATATGCTGAGGGGGGGGGGGGGGGGGAGGATCTGAGCACCTATGGACATGTCCGGAGTGCAATGAAGATATGAAGATACCCAACTGATAACTGATAACTGATAACTGATAACTGAAGTTGCAAATGTGTGTTAGACACGGCTGTCTGGATCTGTTCATCCAGTTTGTACAACTTGCTAGAAATGTTTTCTCGATTCAAACCTCAGAAGAGAAGTTGTATTAGGGTCCATCGTCTGGCTCGTATTAATAAAACCAAGACCGAGTCAGCCATAAATAGGATACTAATTTGAAGGTGATTGTTGTCCAAGGAGGGTAATGGCTCTCAATAAGATAAGATTAACTATGGTGAGTTTATATATCTACTTTCGCATCCCAGAGGTCTGATGCTCATTCGCGTGGCGCTTTGTCTAAATTGTCTGAAGTAGGCCACGCACTTCTAGGTCTTTCACCCGATCAAAATCCCCAGTGTCAACTATTTGTTCACAGTTGAGGCTGCAGGCATCAAAGCGTTTCTAATCATATATAAAGTAAGACAGCATCTTATTCTCCATTGTTCTTGACATGCAGAAAGAATGAACCAGTTTCCGGTGCCAAAAATTACATTTTACTTACGGAGAATTATGGCTATCCGTCCCTCGCAAATTCTAATGTAGGTGAATAAGAGTTTGCTAGTTATACGGGAAAGCTCAGAATGTAAGTAACTCTATTACTTCTCCGCTGGAAATTCCCTCTTTAACCTCCTCGGATCCCCTTCCATGTTCAACGCCCTTGCATTATTTAATACTAAAGGTTTTGTCGCACAATTAGCGTGCTGACTGTGCAAATACAAGGACAGTTCAATTCCAGCAGTCAGTCAGTCAGTCAGTCAGTCAGTCAGCCAGCCAGCCAGCCAGCCAGCCTGCCTGCCTGCCTGCCTGCTTGTCTGTCTGTCTGTCTGTCTGTCTGTCTGTCTGTCTGTCTCTCTCTCTCTCTCTATCTATCTCTCTCCCACACACACACACAACACACACACACACATATATATATATATATATTGATGACAAAAAACGGATGTCAAGAACTTGTGAATAATTTATGAGCCACTTCTCGGCCAATTAATTTCTCGGTACCGAGACAGATTTCGTCTACCCGCTATTCTCTCCATGAATTATGGTGCATTATTCACATGCGGCAAGCTGGGCATTCCCAGAATGTTTGCCTGGCCCAGTCCTCCAAGAGAGGAAAACATGGCGGAAGTTTCAAGGACTGAAAGCGAACAATGAGGAAATGAGTGCCGTTGATTAAACTAATGGTTTATAAATAACGAGCCAAGATTTTAGAACAGGTAATACCGCACATGACGTCAGCTTGGTTTTCCAGGTGTAGAGTTTGTTGCCAAAAAGAGGGACTCGTACTGAATCAGGGGCATTTCTAATATAGAGATGGGTGAGATCTAGGAGATATAAGAGTTTCACATAGATAGTATTGCTTTTTCGGTAATAAACAAATTATAGACTGGTTATAGAGATGTCTGAATTAGTCATTAGTCATTAGTCGCGGTTCCAACTTCACGGCAACGGGTCGTCGCCGTTATGCTCCGTTCCTGTGCCAGTGAACATCACACAAAATGTTCCTCACTGCCCCATGTGAAAAGTGGAACAGACAGGAGTCTCTACAAACCGAAAGCCCGCACAGGTAGACTGTGCATAATACCTTCGCCAGAATGCCAACACAAAAGTCCACGCAAAAATACAGTTCATCATCGATGGCAGTCACTAGAAAACCACCAGTCACACATTACTGCATAAGGAAATCCAGTCAGTTCTGCAATAGGCCGGCCGCCATCACTCCGAACATGCAGTTCAGGCTACAAACAACCGCGGACAGATGTAAAAACATTCCACGCGAAATTCACAGCTCACAGTGTCGCGCCAAACTCTGTAGCAGACCGACGGAACCACACACTACCAGTTCAACAAGAGGAAAATGCGAATGCAAATGTTAGCCACAAGAATAAACACTCCAGAGGTCTTAACTGTTGAAATGCCTATCCGCCATATTGGGGACCGGGAGTTTCTCCTGAATGATTGTGAACCAAATGAACGGTCGAACGAACTAATTAACGTTTTCCCCCCCCACCTAATACAATTGAATAGACAGACAGATTGACGGATAGACAGATTGACGGAGGGACGGACAGAAGGCAAACTGATGAGCGGACAGACAGACCGAAGCACTATGAACAAATATACCGAAGCTGAGACGGACGGACGGGCGGGTTTGCAGAGGGAGGAAGGACAGACAGACAGACAGACAGACAGACAGACAGACAGACAGACAGACAGACAGACAGACAGACAGACAGACAGACAGGCAGGCAGGCAGGCATACAGACAGACAGACAGACAGCATAAGAAGAATAGGAAAGGATAGGTAAGGATATTATACAATAGACTGTGATATACCAGATTAAATTAGATGTGCTATGTTCCTGACATCACCCCGACCGCCTTTACTTATCAAGACAGTCCATGGCATAATTTCAGACTAGGTCAGCATGGCATCATTTCAGACTATGCCAACATGGTATCCCGTGTAAATGTGAAAAGAAAATCTCCACCTTGTGAATGATTCGGATACTTGACCACGGGGCGGGCAGGAAAGTATGCTAGCCACAGCGTGACGGCGGACCCAACACAGCTGCTTGAGAGCTATCGGCTGGACATGTAGTAGAGTTTGATTGGCTTTCTGGATTGTATGTTTACAGGTTGTGATCCTTTGATCATAAACTCAGTCGAATGATGATCCAAAAACTCAACGAATGAAGACCCCAAAACTCAGCCGAGTTAAGGTTGAATTCATTGGTTAGCTAGCTCACCGATGTCCGCGATCATAAACCCATCTTCAGTGAGCAGGTATTATTAGCAGTAATCCCGTCGATAATTGATGGGCTGCTCTCGAGCATGCTATGATGTATTCTTCTGCATGTCAAAGCTCTGACTAAAGCTGTCAATGACGATGGGGATAATTTACATAAAAGCAGAGTTGACACCAAAGGTGCAAGACGTAATCGTGCGTAGGAAGGCACACGGATATCTTTTTATTACTATAATAATAATAATAATAATAATAATAATAATAATAATAATAATAATAATAATAATAATAATAATAATAATAAAGTGCATATCCTTTAGAGGACGTTTGCAGTCAACATCAGCAACTTTTGCTGTTGTTGATGTCTTGGCAAGTTTAGGTTCAGTAGTTTGCTTTCTGAACGACTGGCACCCATACCATTTACGTAAAAAACCAGCGCAACTTGGTCTGCTGCCAAATAGCGCGCAGGTGTGTTTCGAACGCGGATATTCGGGATAACGAACCGCGTCCGTAACGCCTTCGCCACGGAGCTGGCCTTTGGTTACTACGAGTCAGTACAAGCCCACCAAATGTTATGCTCTAATTAACCTTTCGAGAAACTATGGCTATTTCAACAAGCTCAAGATGACTGCTGCTTTCTGAATGTGTACGGAGTAGAAGAGTGAGGAGAAGATTGACATTTGGAAGCAAATTGGGAGTGATGCCAATGGAGAAATGAAATCGAGGTAAAGAGCTTGATATAAGACAACCTCGGAGCGATTGATGTTATTACTTATCCCGGTGACTTGCCCGGTGCTGCAAGAGGTCAGGGTAGGGATGCCCTGCTACAGTTTGAGGATGGATCATGGTTAGCACCAAGGATAGCATGAAGCGACTATATCCAGTAAGGGAATGGAGGTAGAGGTCACCAATGCAACATTTTGGTAGCATTCTGAGATTTCATACACGAGGGATACCATTGTATCTTCGTTCCTGAACTTAGAGTTTAGTGTGTATTCTTTGAAACATGTGGCATATTTATTTATTATTGTAAAATTTCAGTTTTCAAGCTACGTTTTCTGTCGTGTTTGTGTGTGAATTTTGTTCGGTGTCATTTCTATACGACACGCTTACACAACGATTACACATTTACTATATAACACACTTACACAAAGATAACACACTTACTAAACAACAGGCGGATACAAATATAACATACTTACTATACTACAGGCGTACACAAAGATAACACACTTACTATACAACAGGCGTAGGCAAAGACTGAGGAATCATAATGATTCAGAATGATGGCATCACGTGGACGCGATAGATTGATTTACAACCAGGGCACCTCTGACACAACCAGGACAACACTGACACAACCAGGATACCCCTGACACAACCAGGACACCACTGACACAACCAGGACACCACTGACATAACCAAGACACCACTGACATAACCAGGACACCACTGACATAACCAGGACACCACTGACACAACCAGGACACCACTGACATAACCAGGACACCACTGACACAACCAGGACACCATGACACACCAGGACACCACTGACACAACAGGAAACCACTGACATAACAGGACACCACTGACACAACAGGACACCACTGACATAACCAGGACACCACTGACATAACCAGGACACCACTGACACAACCAGGACACCACTGACACAACCAGGATACCCCTGACACAACCAGGACACCATTGACATAACCAGGACACCATTGACATAACCAGGACACCACTGACATAACCAGGACACCACTGACACAAACAGGACAACCACTGACACAACCAGGACACCACTGACACAACCAGGACACCACTGACACAACCAGGACACCACTGACACAACCAGGACACCACTGACACAACCAGGACACCACTGACACAACCAGGACAACACTGACACAACCAGGACACCACTGACACAACCAGGACACCACAGGATCCCGCTGATACAACCAGGTCCTTTGATATGCTGAGGGAGGAAATATACAGAGGGGTGGCTCTAGTGCTGGGACGACAATTCATGTCAATCAATGAATAGATCAATCAGTCAATCAATCAATCAATCTATCAAGTGTTAGTAATTTCAGTTAGCATTGTCTCATGTTTACTATACTACAGGTGGAAGGTCGTGAGTTTATCCGTCTGTCAGTCTGCCTGCCTAAGTGAATTGGTTGGTTGGTGGGTGGGTGGATGGGTGGGTGGGTGTGTACACGCACGCATTCACGCATGTAGAGAAGGACGGTCGGAAGGTGGCGTTCTACGACAGATCCTCCGCCCCCACCTCCGTGCACGTACGAACGTACGCCTCTACGTCCATTCTCTTCCTGTACTAAGTAAGCACGTATCTACGTCCATTCCCTTCCTGTAGTAAGTAAGTACGCACGTGCGTAAGCTAAGATGCAACAAGAAACACAACATAAGGGATCCTTTGAACCGTTTGAGGTATATCGAGTATATTATGCTATCCCCAGAATACCCCGCTTTAAGCGGGCCACCCTGCCGAAAGGGACCAAGTCATATGGGATAAATCCCGCAGGATATGAAGTCGATCCTGTCGACTTTTAATGCAGTAATGTGTGGCTGCTGATTTTCTAGTGACTGCCGTTTCCATCGACGATGAGCTGTATTTTCCGTGGAGGACTTTTGTGTTGGCATTCTGACGGCGGCATTATGCACAGTGTACATGTGCGGGCTGTTGGCCGGTCGAGACTTCTGTCATTTCCACTTTTCACATAGGGCAGTGAGGAGCATTTCGTGTGATATTCACTGGCACAGAAACGGAGCATAATGTGGACGTTGCCGTGAAGTTGGAACCGCGACTAACTGACTAACTAACTGACATCCCCATAATATTATAGAGCAATCGTCACGTGACAGGTGATGTCTTCAGTGTCATGCCGTCCGCCTGTACTGTCTAGTGCATTGTCTGGCACACATTTCAGGCTTGATCGCCGTGGGAACCCGGTCAATTTTATTTAAACATCTTTCATAATGGGGATCCGAACACATGACCACTGAATCGGCAGGCAAGCGTGCTAGCAACTGCACCACCGCGTCTCGATCTTGGGTATACATGCGAATATTTCACAGAATACACTAATGGCGGACTGAAAGAACACGATTCGTGCAGTAGGAGACTACAGGCTGTCAGACAGGGCATCAGTCAACATTTCAAATCTCCGGGGGATAGAACGCTGGCTTCCTGGCCTAGAGGTTAGCGACTTTTCTCCGTAATCTCGTATACTCTCGTAAGTAACGTGACGACGGTGAGAATCAGCAGTGGTTCGAATCGCATCGGTAACTTACGGGGTATGTGAGCCGGCCGCTCAGAAAGCAATGACAAACTACTGAGCGTAATCTTGCCAAGAAATCAACAATCAGCTGAAAGATGCTGATGTTGACAGCGATGTCCTGTAAAGGATATGCAAAAAAAAAAAAAAAAAAAACAGGGGATAGAACACAGGGCATGCTATTCTAACATAATATAACGGTCTTTGACATCCTTCACTTAACAACGAAATTCAGACTGTATAAGGCTTATATCTACTTCCGGGATGTTTGTTCCATTTCCTCGGATCGCCCTCCAGGGGGAGGTAATGTATCCGTGAGAACACGAGCTTACAGGTGCGTCCTGTCTGGCCAGACAACTCCAGGTGTTCAATGTTTGGAGAGGGGAGTGTGCGTGGCAGGTCGGTGAATGTAACAGGGAAAGTACTCCTCCAGCAGATGGGGGAATTAAAGGCATTAAGTAAGGAGGCTTTTGCGTTATGAAGTGACGTGATCCCTTCCAAGCTGACGGATTATTGCTAAAGTGACATAATGAGATGGCTGCAAATTGGCTGGGGAAAAGCGATACTGCTAACTGGATTCTAAAGCGCCACTATGTCATCTGACGGCCAGGGACTTGCTGGTCATCGACTGCTGCCTAGATGGACATCTAGACAGTGGGTGTGGGCCATGGATAGGGCATGCATTGACAACACCACAGAATAGTATACATGGGCAGGATTTTGTTTGGAATCCATAAGGTAACAAGAACAAAGGGGAAAAAAACAGAAGACCCCCCCCCCCCCCCCTTCGCCCCCCACAGACACACACACACAAACACACACACATTCACACACATCACACACATACACACACACTCACTTCTTTCACTTTGATTAAAGAAAAACTAGGACGGTTGCGCCAGTAGTGTTGCTTCGTCAAGGTCAATGCCAGTGATAAAACTGCAGCTTCCCAGACACAATCAATCGTCCAAACACCAGTCGAATATTCCGGACATTGTTAAAGTCACCCCCCCCCCCAATCCCATAACAAACTGCCTCGGTAGCTGGCCTTGCTACGTCACCACATCCTGTGTTGTGTACCCAGCTCACTGTGTTCTAATGACGTCATACTAGGTTAACGAAACAGTCACTATAAACGACAATTTTATATTCCAGTTTATACCGACGAACTCGCCATGCGTGGTTTAACTTCATTCTTATATCTCTGACTCGCCTGGCGAAAACAAAGTGTTTTGGTGGTGTAGGGTCTACAGATGAGCTAGCAACATAAGACAAACACCGTTGATGGAGAATAAGTAGAGATCTACAAATTCACGATAATGAATGTCCATGACTCACACGTACACATTAGGCACAATGGTAATGAAACGTGAGAATTGCTTGTTTTCTATTGTCTAATGTTAAAGCTCTTAGATCATAATTCTACACACAAAAGTTTGTTGCATATTCTTTACAGGACGCCGCAGTCAACCCCATAATTTGTTAGCAGTTTGTGATTTCTTGGCAATTTTATGTTCAGTGGTTTGCCATTGCTTTCTGAACGACCGACACTCATACCATTGCATGAAAACTAACACGAGGCGGTCTGCTTCAAATGGCCTGCGAGCTGTGTTTCGAACGCGTTATTTAGGAGTACTAGTTACGTCCGTAGCCACTTAGCCACAGAACCGCCTTACAAACGAAGCGAATTGTAATAACCCCCAATGGATGGCAACCCGCTGCTGTCATAGTTTCTGTCCCGTATGTGAGTGACCAGGACGACGGATAAACACACATAATGGGCCATTTGCCTCACCATGAGGCATATGGGATATATAATAAGTAAACTAAAGGACATTTGCCACACCATGAGGCATATGGGACATATAATAAGTAAACTAAAGGACATTTGCCACACCATGAGGCATAATGGACATATAATAAGTAAACTAAAGGACATTTGCCAGACCTTGAGGCATATTAGATATATAATAAGTCAAACAAAGTGCACGACTCTCTTACTGGCTTGACGGCGTGTTGTGCATGTGGTGCTAATCCAATATTGCTATAGACCAATCGACACTCAATGATTGACGCCCACCGTCTTGACTTCCCTGCACATTTTATAGTACCCATTTCAACCTGCCTCTCCCCCACATCTTGAAACCTAGGCAAATAAACATAAGTCCTGAAGGTAGAATAACCGTGGTGAGTTAAGTTTAAGCAGCGGGAGAGTCAGGTCGGCGGTGTCTCCTCTCGCACTCACAGACCTGCTTCGGCCAGGATTGGTGGTTGTTGTTTCAAGTTGTCTGTAAATGTGGCCGGAATCTGATGTGAGCGACTTGACACTTTATTATATTTTCTGTGACTGAAGGGTGAGACGGTGCGGGGAAGGTGGGGGGGGGGGGATGTGTGGGTAACACTTTCAGCAGGATGTGTAGGGGAGGCTGGATGTGTGAGGCTGTCAGAGTTTGTGGAGGGAAATAGAGGGGGAGGGGGGTGTTAGGGGAGTAGGGTTTAAGTACTTCCAGCAGGGTGTGTGATGGAGACAGGATTAATGGGTAAACACAGCAGGGCATATTGGGGAGACAGAGTGTGTGGGGAAAGACTAGTTGGATGAGTAAACGCTATCAGCAGGGTGCGTGGGGGAGAAAGCTGGTTGTTCTGGACACTAGAACCATGTAAAATACTGACCAGAGTTGAGGGAGAACGCTGGTTGTTCTTGACACCAGAACCATGTAGAACGGTGACCAGAAGCTGTGGTTATGCTGGTGTGTACGTCCGTTGGTTCATCGACTGGTTGACTGCCAATCCTTGGGAAGACTGCGGGTTCTAACTACGATACATAGAAGTTCTGGTGGCTCGAGAGCAGGGCGTGCGTCTATTAGAGCGAGATTAGTGTGGAGACTTTCTTCCTGGCCCGGCACCGAGACCCATCTCAGTGGGGATTGTGCTGCCGAGTTTTCTGTCTAAGCTCGGAAACCTGTGGGATTTGCCAGATCGGTACCGGGATGGTACATATATAGAAAGGGGTGGCGATCTGAGAGACGTTAGAAGAGTAGGGATTCATCTGTGAAGAGACCGCACAAAGGTGCCACAATTTCATCCGAGTAAGCGAGCTGATCGTGATGCTTGGCTTGCGGTTTCACCAGACATATTCATGAATCCACTCCATCAACCAAGCATATATCCATTACTTCGAGCATGCATATATCCACCTTTGTCTACATATTCATTCATGCTAATAAAGTTGACAGGGCAATCACATTGACAAATGTGTCAATGTATTGTCTGTATTGCGTCTAATTCAAAATAGTCCGGTTTGGCTTGAATAGTTACCAAGTATTGGTAGTTCTGTTTGAAAGGGATTTACGTTGATCTTCTGTCCGAGGTTATACTGTCCGTGGATATACTGTCCATGGATACACTGTCCATGGTTATAATGTCTATGGACATACAGTCCTGTCACGCAGAAGCGCCAGATAACTAATCAGACTTATTAGCGACTAGGGCGCCAGATGATGTGACACTCACAATGGATAAGACAAACATTCCAACGACTACCGATGAACGAATGCTAGTTGAAGATCAATGACAGACGAAACAACGCATGCGTTAATGCGGACTTTAGCGAGGGTCAGATAAGAAGGTCTGTATGAAAAGAAGCATGCAGGTGTTTACAACCAGCGGACTGCTGAAACAACCAACCGGCTAATGAAACAACCAACCGGCTAATGAAACAATCATCCGACGAATGAAACAAATAACCGACTCCTGAAACAACTAGCTGGCTCATGAAACAACCAACCGGCTGCTGAAATAACAGGCCGTATCCTGAAACAACTAACCGGCTAATGAAACAACCAGCCAGCTAATGAAACAACCAACCGGCTCCTGAAATAGCCAGCCGGATCCTAAATCCATCAGCCGGCTAATGAAACAATCAGCGGGCTAATGAAACAATCAGCGGGCTAATGAATCAACCTGCTGGCTAATGAAAGAACCACCTGGCTAATGAAATAATCAGCTCGAGAATGAAACAACCAGTCGGCACCTGAAGCAGTCCTGTGTTACCGAGTTCTCATTCATCTCTCCAAGCTCAGAAACCAGCAGAATTTAATCACGTTCTTTCATCCATCCCTCTGTTTACCCACACCTATGTATTTACTCGTTGTGCTATGGTGTCGATCGTTAAATCAATCAATCAGTCAATCAATGCTTACACTTTCAAACAATCCACCCGTTTATCTATACCTCAATACATATATTCATCCACGCATGCATCAATTAATCAATTTTTTCATCCATCTGTCTGTTCACCCGTATCTTCGCTCGGCCAGAAGAGCACCCATTATTTCAGCTATTTGTTCATCTATGTAATTATCCTGTCATTTAATTCGTCCGTTTATCCATCCACTCATTCAGCTACCTGTATATCGATTCCTTCATTCATCCATCTACTTATGCTCCGTTCATCTATATATTGATCTCCATCTCTCCCATTTATCAACTTAATTATCCATATATGCATACAATTATGAAATGATTTCTATAGCCATCCAACCATCAACCACCAGCCTATGTACACATGCACATTCTTCTTTTTCTTCAATTTACTTCCATCTGCCTCCTCCTCCCCATCCTCTTCTTTTCTTCTCCCAATGGAACCTCAAACAACACAACCTTTGTAGACATAGTGGTGACTGGCTGGATGATTCGTTACCTCGTGTGTTCTGCAGGAATCGGCAAGTCCTACGTCACACCTACTTAGTCGCCTCTAACGACATGCATGTCTACACTGTTACTATTCTGTGCATCTCTTGTGGGCCCCGGTAACACAGGGAGCTATACTTGGGCACACCGAACAGACACAAGAAGAAGGCTCGCGAATATATGCTTTCATTAAACCACAAACATGTTCATTGGGGATCAAATAACCGAAGCTGAAAGCCCTGTTCTCATTAGTTAAACATAAAACAATGGACACATCCGGCAATACTATCAAAGGTTTGTAAAGAAAAGACAAACCCCTTGTCGCGAGATTGCCATGAGTTAAACAGATAAATATTCCCGACGTTTGCTTGGCGTGTATTTTCAGCACCATTATTTTACTAACTGGAAAAACACCGCGGATGTCAAAATCTCAGGACAATATTTGTAGCTGCACGTGTACATCTATAACGGATTTGGAACGGTCGGTGTTGATGGTGACAGGTCCTGGCATCGCCTTGATTAGTTTGTCTACATTTGAATGTAAATGGAAGCAGTGGGGTCAGCCCATCTACACATTTGGTGTTGAGTGAGAAGGAAGGGATACACCGAGTTGGCAGTTCATTACCAGTTAGAATCACATATATTGTCACCACGGAACAGAAGATTGACAAGTTTGTCAACATTTGAATGCAGATGGAAGCCGTGAGATCACAATGGCAGATGTAAAACGGAAGTACTTAGTAGGGAGAAAACAGTACATATGTCAATTCTTGGTTTCCGGAACATGAAGAGTTTGACGGGGTTATTTGCAACTGTTTGTTGGAAGTCGTCATAAAATTCGCTGGCTTGTTTTGAGAATCTTAACAATTACTGACAACTTTGACAGGATTTAAGCCCGGAAAAATAGATCCTTGCAAATGGTTGATATGTCCAAATAACACCTGTGTGGGGGAGAAGAGGATAAAGTCACGTGGACAACTTTGGTAGTTTGCCATATAAACTCTAGTTGGGACCAGCTAGGGAGGACTTGAAATTATGCTTTAGTCAGAGTGCCAGGGCACGGCAGCGCCTAGTGGAAATAATATCTACCGTGTGTTAATTAGTGACTTAATTTTACACGTGCCTATAATGGCAGATGTAGATATGATTGATAGGACTGCAGTGGTGCCATTTAAGGTATAACCTATTATAATATATTCGTTATAATTACTTTAGGCAGTAGCCTTGTTAAACTATAGTGTGATGATTAGCACTGTTAGTGGAAACTAGCTAGAGTAGGGAAGTGATACTTGACTCTGTTAGCTAGAATAGATTAGTGAAGTGTTGATAAGCTTTACTAGTTGAGAATTGAGTAATGAGGGATAATTGGGATTTCCCGTAGGTGTCCCTTGTGGGAGGGGTTCCACATTCTGTTTGCTGATTTTTTCTTTGTCATAACCTGATTCGACTCTAGGTGGGTAGCTAATCTGCTCTATGACTAAGTCTAGTTAGCTAACGATCATTAGGCAAGGTGATAGGCTTACACTCAGCCGAAAGAATCATGAACTAGTACTATCACCAGGTGTGTTGTTTCTATCCTAGGTTCCCTACCAGATCCAAGGAAGCTCAATAAAGTTTTGGGAAGGAAGAAAATCCCAGTCGGAAGAACACCAGTTCGGCAATCAATAAAGATTGCTTACAGACGTGATTAAAAGCTAGAGGGAGGTTGATTCACCCAACATAGTGAAGATTACAGTTGCACCATACAGCATTAAACAGTGGTAACGAACCGAGAACCGGTTAAGAGTAACTAGTGTTAGTACAGTAACAATTAACATTAGTAATTAGCACTTGCGGACTGAATGGTTCGATGTGCAACGAGGATGATCTGTCGACTAACACTTAACTTTACTAACTGTGTAAACACTAGAAAAGAACTTGTGCAGTTGGTTAGAGAACATTAGGAACGGACATTGTGTAGAGTGAATCCGGTCCATAAGTAACTGTTCATACCACCGGTGTCTATTTCTCATGTTCATGAAATGGGATTACCAGAGGTCTACAGAAGCAAAGCAGTATCCGGCAGGATGGTTCCGGCAACGGGTGAGACGTACTTGTTCTGACGTAACGTGCTGTGGTCTATCTTTGCTGTGATCAGCGGACTGATCTGATGTCTGAGAGTCAGATTCTCTACACTTTATAGAACACGTCACACATTTTCTTCGCATACACGTCTCATACACGTTACACTTTTATTTTAATAAATTAATCTTTATTAATTTCTAGAAGTAAGAGTTGTTGAGTATGTTGCGTTGGGGAAGTATGAGAAGGGGGCATAGTACGACAGTGTGAGAGTGATAGGAAAAGGTGTCCATAGGCTGATGGAGTGTGTTGGACGGAAGCTGGTGGATTCTCCAGAATATTGAGGGGGAAAAAAAAATAATATTATAATGTGGGTGTCGGATCTCCTCACTCCAGGGACGACACTTTAAAGGAGGACACGACATTATTGGGAGCTCGTCCGGGATATTTGGACAGTGGATCTCTCGTAAACGTGATATTTGGACAGTGGGATCTATCGTAAACGTGATCTTTGGACAGCGAGATCTCCCGTAAACGGAATCCTTGGACAGCGAGATCTCCTGCAAGCAGGAACGTTTGACAGGGGGATCTTCTGACAACGGGGGTCTTTTGACACGGGATCCTTAGTTATAAAAGGGAGATATCATTTTGGAGAATCCAGCTAGAGTGAATGTGGATAGGGGTTAGGATTAATATCTTACCTGTTCACACTTCACACGTCTGCATAGGTCTGTGGTCCTGATTCTACTCTTGTCACTGAGTGAATGTACTGTGTGTGGTAATATCGAGATTTATAGTACTTGTTCTATACTCGGTATAGTAATTTGCAGTTATATTGTACTAGACCTGCTAGCTTACCCTCTCTGTATAATGGCCACCCCTAAACTTAGCACGTTAGAATTAAAGGAAAGGGGGAGAAGAAATGGGATTGGCGGGGTCTGCTCTAACGGATTACATACAGGAAGGTGGAGAGAGAGTATCGTCAAGCAGAAAGGGATGATCGAAAGGCCGAGCTGGAATTGAGAAGGATGGAGTTGGAACAAGCGCTAAGAATTGGAAGCTGAGCAAGCAGATAGGAAATTGAAGCTGGCAAGCTAGCTAGGAAATTAGAAGCTGAACAGGAAGCACAGAAAAGGGGGCACGATACCGGATGAGGGAACTCGAGTTGAAGAGTCAATCTAATGGAGAAAACTGAGGGAGCAGTTGGAGGTTCCTCCATCCCAGGATCAACACCAGTAGGTGGACATGGGTACCATGCTATGAAGTTTCCTTTAGCGGTCTACGAGGAGGACAAATGAGAAGATTGATCAATACCTTCAACGCTTCGAGGGCTATGTCAGTTGCTATGGGTCTGGAGCGTAACAAATGGAATCTTAAGCTATCCCAGGGATTACGCGGGACAGGATACGAGGTTATACTCGCCTGCCACCAGGACATGAGAACAATTATGAAGAGTTAAAGACGGCTCTGCTGAACGATTCGAGGTACATCGCATACCTACCGGAAAAAATTTCGAGCAGCGAACGAGAACCGGAGAGAGTTGTTTGCCGCCTACAGTTTGCGTCTTAAATCTTATCTCCATAAGTGGATGGATTTGGCTGGGTTCGCACATGACTATGAGAGTCTGGAAGAGCTCATGGTGGTCGACCAGCTGAAGAAGCAAATGTCTAAACCTCTCAGGACGTTCCTGGGAGAACAAGGAGCGGAACGTATTGACCTCGTGAATAAATTAGCAGAACGGGGTTCGTCGAGGTACATGGGGAGGTAGGGGAAAACCTTCAACCAACACCAAAAGTCAAGAGAAACATGACAAGAAGAAAGCCAAAAACTCAGGAACCAAAAATGTGGGAACCTTATGTGCAAAAAATCAGAGGATAATTCAGAGAAGAAGAAGGGAGGGAAGCAAGAGCACCTCAAGCTCTACACCTAAACGACCGTGTCGGAGAAGTGGTGTTCAATTTGTAAGTCACCCTCTCACAATACGAGGGGACTGCAAATCGAAGGCTAAGAACCCTCATTTTGCAGCATGTCAAGTGACTTCCAAGGAGGTTGTCACGGAAAATGCCAAGGTCAACAAGGGAAGCTCGCCACCAGGGAGAGCTCATTCAAGTCCGACAATAGAAAATCTAGGACAGGGAAATGGTGCAACGAATGCAAGTCAAACACGCACAATGCTATTGACTGCAGGGAAAGTCAGGAGACACTCAATTCGTCGTGTGCTCAGGAAAAACTAAGGTGGAGCCCACCGAACAGGTCGAGACCGAGGAAGAGACTCCAGACCAGGAAAAACCACCTGTAGTGGAATTGGTAGAGGTTAACGGTCGTCAAGTGGAGTGTTTATACGACACAGGACTGGACGGGGAGGCCGTGATTTCTGCGGATCTAGTACATCCAGAACAATTCACAGGTGAAACCTTGGATATACAGCCTGCACAGAAGAGTGCTGTAGTCATGAAGTTGCCCATTGCTAATGTGGAGATTCGGTCACGGTACGTCACCGGCACCATCAAGGCCGCTGTATTGACCGATCCCATTTTTCCAGTCATCCTAGGTTGCCGGTATGTCTTTCTGGGAATGCCCAGGGAGCCTATTCATATGGGAGCAATGCAGACTCGCTCTCAGGCGAAAACGGAGAGGCAGACGCAATTGTGACTAACCCAATGCCGGGGGAGCTACGAACTGCCCAGAGTGAGGATGATACTTTACGTCCTTGCTACAAAAAGCTGCAGAAAAGTGCTGATCCACCAGGACGGGGGCAGTACTACATGAAGAATAGGATACTCTACAGGAGAGCAGGAAGGGGAGACAACCTATACGGTCAGTTGGTCGTCCCAAAAGCTCATCGGTCCAGATTCTTCATATGGGGCATAACCATCTCCTTTAGTGGACACATGGGTATTGCCGCCACCATGCAGCGGATTTCCTGCCACTACTATTGGCCGGGAATGACAGATGATGTGCGTCGGTATGTGAAGTCATGCCCTGAGTGCCAGAGGGTGGCACCGAAACACTGGACAGCACCGGTGATGTTGGTGAGATGCCCATCATGAACTCTCCTTTCGAGAGGGTAGCCATCGATATCGTGGGTCCACTTTCCCAGGGACTAGGAAGAGGAACATGTATATACTCACAATGGTGGATTGCTGTACAATGTGGGGTGAGGCTATACCGTTTGACCACGATTGACTCGAAAAGAGTGGCGGACGCACTGATGGAGGCCTTTACCAGATTAGGCTTTCCGGATCAAATTCTGACGGACAATGGATCTCAGTTTTGTGGAAAACTCATGGAGGAGGTATTTAGGGTGTTTCACTCTAACCACATACATACCAGCCCTTACCACCCTCAAGCCAATGGACAAGTAGAGCGTTTCAACGGCACGTTGATGACAATGCTCAGGAAATTAGCGCAGGAAAAACCTGATAGGTGGGATGAATATATCCCAGCAGCACTCTTTGCCTATCGGGAAGTTCCTCATGGCTCAACAGGACTACCACCCGCTACGTTGCTGTTTGGTCGTCCAATCAAAGGACCGTTGGAAGCTATGTTGAGGAGTTGGACTGAAGAGGGGACGTCAGAAGAAGTGATCTCATCCTATCAATACGTGGAGGAACTGAAAGAAAAACTCCACAAGGGATGGACTCTGGCAAATCAAAACTTGAAAAAGGCCAGGAAAAGACATGCGGCTTACTACAACCGTAGGTCTAAGAAAGATCTCTAGAGGTGGGAGATAAAGTCTTGTTGCTACTCCCAACGGGAAACAACAAACTGGAGATAGGTTGGCAAGGACCATTTCCCGTGGAAAGGGTGATATCCAGAACCAACTATCAAATCCGGATCCGGGGAAAGTCGAAGATTTTCCATATCAATCTCTTGCGGAAATACGAAGAGAGACCCGGAGACAAGGCAGCTCACCTCATGGCAATGGCATGTTGCAGTGGAGACAGAAGTGGGAACCAGCGAGGGCAGGGAATATCCCTTAGTACACCAGGAAACCTATAGGATGTACAAGTGAACCCTGATCTGACCTCCCAGGAGAGGGAAAGGATAACCCAGGTTCTCAAGTCTCATAAGGAGATACTGACTGATAAACCTGGACGAACGAGGTTGGTGGAGTTTGAGATGACTTTGACCACACAGGAGCCGGTTCGTCAGAAGGTTTACCCAGTGCCATTCTCTAAAGAAAAGGCCCTGGAGGAGGAAATAAAAAAATTGCTGGAGGATGACGTGATTGCACCATCCACATCCCCATACAATGCGGGGGTAGTTTTGTTACGCAAACCAAGTGGAGAACACAGGTTGTGTATAGATTACCGACTGCTGAACAGTCATACACAGTTTCAGGTGGAACCTTTGCCGAATCCAACTCAGCTATTCGCTAGGCTCCATAAGGCTCGGTACTTTCAAAGGTCGGATCTGAGTCGGGGTACTATCAGATACCAGTCAAACCGGAGATTCGACCACTGTTAGCTTTCAGTACACCCAGTGGACACTACGAATTTAAGGTCATGCCCTTTGGACTTAGCAATGCACCTAGTGTGTTTACACGCATGATGAGGACTTACTAGATCCGTTACAGGATCCGTCCATCATCTCATTTATGGATGATATTCTGATTTCCAGTGACAGCCTGGATGACCACTTACAATCCTTGGAGAGAGTGTTTAATAGGCTCAAGGAAGCAGGGCTTACTGCTCGTCCAACCAAGTGCATGATTGGTTACCAGACTCTGGAATTTCTAGGTCACACCATCACTCCAGGACACATTGTTCCAGAAGAGAAGAACCTGGAGAAAATCAGAAATGCACCAAGGCCAAAAACGAAGAAGGATGTGCGATCTTTTCTCTCGTTGTGTGGGTTCTACCACAAATTTATCCCACATTTCACGGAACTGGGAGCTCCGTTGACCGAAACCTTGAAAAAGGGATTCCCGGATCAAATCATTTGGACACCAGAATGTGAGAATGCCTATAGTCAGTTAAAGGAGGCCTTGGTCAGCAAACCTGTATTACAGCTCCCTGACCTTTCCAAACCATTTGTGTTGAGAACGGATGCGAGTGGGATTGGAATTGGAGCCGCTTTGTTACAGGAAGGAAAAGACGATGCTTCGGTTTTGAAACCTGTGGCATACGCAAGTAAGAAAACTTCTACAGGCGGAGAGGAAATTATTCAACCGTCGAGAGAGAATGCTTGTCCCTCGTATGGGCAGTGCAAAAATTTCAGCCATATTTGTATGGAGTTAAGTTTCGGGTTCAGTCGATCATCAGCCCCTGATGTTCCTGGCTACTTCTCAGAAGCTCAACGCACGTTTGATGCGGTGGTCGTTGTTACTTCAACCGTATAATTTCACAGTAGAGTACATTCCTGGGAAGGAGAATGTTGGAGCGGATTTCTTGTCAAGACACCCAGCTCCTGAAGAAGAGGAATGAATTATCTGGATTTAACTCATGGTGGAGGAGAGTGAGATGGACTACTCTCTTAAGAGGGGGCCTATGTCGCGAGATTGCCATGAGTTAAACAGATAAATATTCCCGACGTTTGCTTGGCGTGTATTTTCAGCACCATTATTTTACTAACTGGAAAAACACCGCGGATGTCAAAATCTCAGGACAATATTTGTAGCTGCACGTGTACATCTATAACGGATTTGGAACGGTCGGTGTTGATGGTGACAGGTCCTGGCATCGCCTTGATTAGTTTGTCTACATTTGAATGTAAATGGAAGCAGTGGGGTCAGCCCATCTACACATTTGGTGTTGAGTGAGAAGGAAGGGATACACCGAGTTGGCAGTTCATTACCAGTTAGAATCACATATATTGTCACCACGGAACAGAAGATTGACAAGTTTGTCAACATTTGAATGCAGATGGAAGCCGTGAGATCACAATGGCAGATGTAAAACGGAAGTACTTAGTAGGGAGAAAACAGTACATATGTCAATTCTTGGTTTCCGGAACATGAAGAGTTTGACGGGGTTATTTGCAACTGTTTGTTGGAAGTCGTCATAAAATTCGCTGGCTTGTTTTGAGAATCTTAACAATTACTGACAACTTTGACAGGATTTAAGCCCGGAAAAATAGATCCTTGCAAATGGTTGATATGTCCAAATAACACCTGTGTGGGGGAGAAGAGGATAAAGTCACGTGGACAACTTTGGTAGTTTGCCATATAAACTCTAGTTGGGACCAGCTAGGGAGGACTTGAAATTATGCTTTAGTCAGAGTGCCAGGGCACGGCAGCGCCTAGTGGAAATAATATCTACCGTGTGTTAATTAGTGACTTAATTTTACACGTGCCTATAATGGCAGATGTAGATATGATTGATAGGACTGCAGTGGTGCCATTTAAGGTATAACCTATTATAATATATTCGTTATAATTACTTTAGGCAGTAGCCTTGTTAAACTATAGTGTGATGATTAGCACTGTTAGTGGAAACTAGCTAGAGTAGGGAAGTGATACTTGACTCTGTTAGCTAGAATAGATTAGTGAAGTGTTGATAAGCTTTACTAGTTGAGAATTGAGTAATGAGGGATAATTGGGATTTCCGTAGGTGTCCCTTGTGGGAGGGGTTCCACATTCTGTTTGCTGATTTTTTCTTTGTCATAACCTGATTCGACTCTAGGTGGGTAGCTAATCTGCTCTATGACTAAGTCTAGTTAGCTAACGATCATTAGGCAAGGTGATAGGCTTACACTCAGCCGAAAGAATCATGAACTAGTACTATCACCAGGTGTGTTGTTTTCTATCCTAGGTTCCCTACCAGATCCAAGGAAGCTCAATAAAGTTTTGGGAAGGAAGAAAATCCCAGTCGGAAGAACACCAGTTCGGCAATCAATAAAGATTGCTTACAGACGTGATTAAAAGCTAGAGGGAGGTTGATTCACCCAACATAGTGAAGATTACAGTTGCACCATACAGCATTAAACAGTGGTAACGAACCGAGAACCGGTTAAGAGTAACTAGTGTTAGTACAGTAACAATTAACATTAGTAATTAGCACTTGCGGACTGAATGGTTCGATGTGCAACGAGGATGATCTGTCGACTAACACTTAACTTTACTAACTGTGTAAACACTAGAAAAGAACTTGTGCAGTTGGTTAGAGAACATTAGGAACGGACATTGTGTAGAGTGAATCCAGTCCATAAGTAACTGTTCATACCACCGGTGTCTATTTCTCATGTTCATGAAATGGGATTACCAGAGGTCTACAGAAGCAAAGCAGTATCCGGCAGGATGGTTTCCGGCAACGGGTGAGACGTACTTGTTCTGACGTAACGTGCTGTGGTCTATCTTTGCTGTGATCAGCGGACTGATCTGATGTCTGAGAGTCAGATTCTCTACACTTTATAGAACACGTCACACATTTTCTTCGCATACACGTCTCATACACGTTACACTTTTATTTAATAAATTAATCTTTATTAATTTCTAGAAGTAAGAGTTGTTGAGTATGTTGCGTTGGGGAAGTATGAGAAGGGGGCATAGTACGACAGTGTGAGAGTGATAGGAAAAGGTGTCCATAGGCTGATGGAGTGTGTTGGACGGAAGCTGGTGGATTCTCCAGAATATTGAGGGGGAAAAAAAAAAATAATATTATAATGTGGGTGTCGGATCTCCTCACTCCAGGGACGACACTTTAAAGGAGGACACGACACCCTTACACGGCTTCAAGCGCACTGAGTATTTGATGGTAGGCCCATATTGTTATAGACACATCGGCACTCGATGGGAGTGTGGTCAGTCTCACGCAGGGCCACATTTACTTCCAACGATATTTCCAGGTACCCATTTTAGTCTGGGTTGATGAACTCGGAGCCATTTCATTGCAAACAATCGAATCCTCCCCGATGAGGATCAAATCCCGTCCGGCAGGCAGCGTCTTGCCACTGTCTTACTGCATCTCCGGAAATGTCAACGTAAACGGACGCTAATTTGCTGCCGTGCAGCGTTTCTAGGATACGGCATTGTGGGCAGGGTGAAACGTCACTGTCACCTTCCGACAGCCATGTTCTGGAGCTTGGCTGAGTTAAGAGTTGTATGTGGCAGAGTTCCTCATGTTCCCATCAATGATACACTTGATGACCTGCCAACCATAGTGGAAGTAAACAAAGCCATCCAGCAAATCTCCAGCGGCAAGGCACCTGGTCCGGACTCCATCCCGGCAGAGATATACAAGGCAGGTGGGCCGGTCCTAACAGAGCAGCTTCACTAAGTCTTTACAAACATATGGGTGAACGAGATCATGCCACAAGATTTCAAAGACGCGTCAATAGTCCACCTTTACAAACGAAAAGGAAACCGCCAATCCTGTGACAACCACAGAGGCATCTCCTTGCTTTCAATTGCAGGGAGATATTCGCCAGAATTCTTCTCAATCGCCTCACGGCCCATCTCGATTAAGGTCTTCTTCCCGAGAGCCAGTGGCTTCAGAAAAGAACGTGGAACTGTTGACATGATTTTCGCTGCAAGGCAGCTGCAAGAGAAATGTCAGGAACAGAACTGCGAAATGTTCTCCACTTTCATTGACCTTACCAAGGCTTTTAATACAGTCAGCAGAGAAGGACTGTGGAAGATTATGGCAAAATATGGCTGTCCACGAAAGTTTGTCCAAATAGTGCGGCTATTTCATGATGGCATGCAGGCAAGAGTACAGGAAAATGGTGAACTGTCTGAGCCCTTTCCTGTCACCAATGGAGTGAAAGCAAGGATGTGTCCTGGCACCAACACTGTTCAGCCTCATGTTTTCAGCTATGTTGACGAATGCCTTCGAGAACAACGACATTGGAATAGACATCAACTACCGCATGGATGGAAAGTTATTCAATCTCAGAAGGCTGAAAGCTAAAACCAAAATTAACAGCGGCACCGTCAGAGAGCTCCTGTTTGCTGATGATTGCGCTCTATACGCCAACTCAGAGGCGGACATGCAACATAATGTTTCAGCTTTCTCACATGCCTGTGCCAACTTTGGGCTCAATATCAATTTGGAGAAGACTGTAGTTATGTACCAGCCAGCTCCAGGGAATAATCACACTGTGCCGAATATCAAAGTGAATGATCATAGACTAAGTGTTGTGGACAAATTCACCTATCTTGGCAGCACTGTGTCACAAGCTGCCACAATTGATGATGAAGTGAATGCAAGAATCTCCAAGGCCAGCGCGGCCTTTGGCAGACTGTACAAGAATGTATGGGACAGAAATGGAATAAGCCTGCAAACAAAGCTGAAAGTCTACAAAGCAGTTGTATTATCCACACTGCTATATGCTTGTGAAACCTGGACTGTTTATCAGCGACACGCTAGGAAATTAAACCACTTCCACACAGTCTGCCTTAGGAAGTTACTGAAGATTAAATGGCAAGACAAGATCCCAGACACTGAAGTCCTAGAAAGAGCGTCCATGCCCAGTATCCACACTCTACTAATGAAGAATCAGATTCGCTGGGCTGGTCACTTGACTCGCATGCCAGATCACAGGCTCCCTAAACGAATTTTTTACGGCGAGGTTGCGTTGTGGTAAACGCTCCCAAGGCGGCCAGAGGAAAGCTTTAAAGACACCTGAAAATCTCACTGAATGCTTTTGGAATTCATCATGACACCTGGGAGACTGCAGCCAGAGACCGAAATTCGTGGCGTACATCATTACGCAAGGGTGCAGTCACTTGTGAGGCAACCAGGACTGCAAGAGCTGTGAAGAAAAGACAGAACAGAAAAACCACTGCAGGAAATCCTCCTCCAGAAACGTCAAGCATTCTTTGTCCACATTGTCAAAGAACATTTCGAGCCAAAATAGGCCTTATCAGCCATCTTAGAACTCACGGCTCCATACTTTCAACCCCACTGGATGAAATGAATGGTCATCATCATTCTTGATGGACAAACAACATGAACAACATGTGGCAGGGTCTCTCCACAGGGGTTGAACACGCGCACCCTGTGGCTAACATGCTGTCGTGACTGCAACCATCTGGTTTCTGCTGACCACGCCTTAGCAAGACTGAAGCTGGAATCATCATCATGTGTCATACCGATAATAGTGGGTGGTCATGTCTCACAATCTCACACGATCACCAGCATCACGTGCCATGCCGATCAAGCATAAGCTGTCATGTTTCGCCATCTCACACGATCACTAGAGTCGTCGATCAGCTCTGAGTTCCTGTTTCGACCATACCACGTGGTCAAGCCAGCCAGGTATTTACTTCCCTGCATTCCCCTTATCCTCTTCCCCTTAATCTTGCCAGTTGTCACTAAGTTCTCCAATTTATTTCTTTTCATAACGTGTCCAAATAATGTTGACTGTCTACGTCTAAATTTCTCTAATCAGTTTAATGTTTTCATTTGTTTCTTGTATTACTTGGTCATTGGTTTTTTTTGTCTGTCTTTGGTATTCTTTGCATTTTCCTCAGAAACCACATTTCCACAGCCATGAGATGTTTTTAAGATTGTCCACGCTTCACATCCTTAAAAGAGTACAAATTTTATGTAGCATTTCAACACTCTTTTTCTCGTTGCAAATGCTATCTATTTTATTGGACAGTATACCCCTGAAGTCGGAGTGGGTTCGCCTGAAGGCGAGGGACACCGGTCAAAGGGAAAGCAAGCCCACACCCAAAATTCAGTCTCTTACTACTTAAAACAGTGCGTAATGACAATTTTTTTTTTCGTTTTTGTTCGTTCACTTAAACTCAAGCGAGTTTAAGCGAACGAACAAAAACGAAAAAAAAATTGTACAGTATGTTTTCCATCTTGCAAAGGACTACCTTTGCCATAGCAATTCTTGTTGTAATCTCTTCAAGGCATCTCCCATCAGATATTATGACTGTTCCGAGATCATGTTTTGCAATTTCATCGAAGCTAGAATAGCATGCTGGGATATCGATAAGGAAGCGGTTCTGTTCGTGAGAAATCCAGAGTTGCCACTCACGTCTTGTTGTTGCTTGCCACAATCTAGTTAATGAAGTAACAGACATATTGTTTTTCAATTCCCGATGCGAATTGGGTATATGGTGCTGGTCCAATTTTTGTATTGACCATGATCGTGTTCAGCATATGTAGACCAGAGAGAAATAGTCTGACCTACACCCGCTGCACTGACGATATGTATAGGAATATCAATCAGTTTCGGTTGATGTCAGTTTTCTTTCGACATAGTCCTACTGACGTCTGAAGGTGTATAAAGAAGAAGAAGAAGAAGAAGAAGAAGAAGAAAAAGAAGAAGAAGAAGAAGAAGAGAAGAAGAAGAAGAAGAAGAAGAAGAAGAAGAAGAAGAAGAAGAAGAAGAAGAAGAAGAATGATTGATTGACTGATTGATTGATTGATTGAATGATTTAGGAACCAACATCACAGCATTCGGGGCATTCCAATAAGCGCTCCGTCCCATCCTCAGAAGCCAGCGAAGAGTTCCAACCACAATAGTACCAGTAGTAATCTGATTATATGTGCGTCTCGCCTTTCCTGTAAGCATCAAGCATCGGCCAGATCCCCTCGTCACTCCACGCTGTCGCATTCTTGCCAGACAATGGTGATTCATTTGCTCCTCCTCCTCCTCCTCCTCCTCTCCTCCTCCTCCTCCTCCTCCTCCTCCTCCTCCGAAGAAGAAGAAGAAGAAGAAGAAGAAGAAGAAGAAAAAGAAGTGGAGAGAAAGAAGAAGAAGAAGAAGAAGAAAGAAGAAGAGAGAAGAGAAGAAGAAGAAGAAGAAGAAGAAGAGACCCTTCGGCAAACGACTGATGATGTTGTCATATCAAACCGGCTGCCTTTGCTTCCTAGAACATGTCCTGGTACCTATTACAGGCAGGGTCTACCTAAAAACCCAGGTCAGCATTAAACAAATCTGCATGCTTGGGGATTCGAACATATGACTAGCAGGCCGGCAGGCAGGCGAGCAAGCGCTGCGCAACCGCGGCTTCCATAATCTCATAACTGAGGACAAAAGGTGCATAACTACCCCAAAAAAAACATACATGCGGACGCCAGAATGTCATATTGTGTGAAACTAGCCGCATTAGACAACAAAAGACATGGCAGGTTTGACAATACAACACTATCTGATACAACAATTGTCAATTTCCACACAGCAACCAATCCCATTAAGCCGACAGCCGAAATCCTATTATCCGTCTGTGGAGCAGCAACAACTGAAGAACAGAAGCTAGCTAACTAGTGTAGAACAAAACGAGTCCTCGGTTCTTTCCTACATGTTAAAGAAACGTTGCGGGCCAGGGAAAGGGGGGAAGGGGATGGCTGTAACATATGCAGCAGCAAATCCATTAGTTGTATTACGCATGAAGTGGCCCATTGATTTATCAGTGAAAAATAGAAGCTGGCTAAACATCTTTCCTAGTTCTTCTGATTATAAATATGCATTTGCTTTTCCTTTTGTGTACCGAAGTTCCTCCATTCTGGACGGAACAACGGTTCTCAAAGCGAGTAGGTAGGGTCGCTGGTGGCAGTAAAGCAGACTCGTATACATGCTAGCTGGATGATCTCGTATTATCCCATTAAGACTTTGCTATCGTTGACTTAACCGTAATAAAACAAGCATCATTATCAACATTTTGCACTTTTGCAGTAGAGCGGCGTGAGGAGGAATAACTGGCATTCAGAGCTGGATGGGTGGCACTGGATTGTGTCAGTCTATGTGATTGTACAACTTTTGATGTCGTCAATCCATTTTCTTTCTTGGCTCTCTCCTCTCGTATCAGGTCTTCTTTGAAAATAAAACAAACGACGGTGTAAAATGCAAACCAATCAAAGAACACACAAATGCAAACATAAAATACACTTACTTATGATGGTCTAGGGTTTTTATCACGCCAACCGCCATTATTGTCTCAGACAAATAGCCGGTGGCCATTTCATTAGACTGGATGGATTCAACAACAATATTCCCCTTCTACCCATAACCCGGTGTGTGGGGTGGTTGGGTGCCAGGATAGTGTGTGTAGGCGGTCAATGTGTCCTCTGTTCCTTGTATTCAGCAACACTTGTATGTTTGTCATGTGCCATCCTGTCCATGCTTAGTCCACATACAGACTGTCTGGACAATAGTTGCCAGCAAGGATTAATTGTTAGCTTGCTTGCTTGTGTTCGTTGGCTTAAGCTCCAACGCGAAGTCCTGTATGTCGGATGAAGGCATCCTGTTGTCCCAACATCAGTGGTGATTAGGACCTGAGTTTGCGTGAGTATCCGTGTACCCATGTCTGGCTTATTGGTGTGCAGACTGGTGGTTCCCGCCGTACAGGCAGACACTCTCCGACTTCGGAGGAATCGGCGATCCTACTGACTTTAGCCAGGACCCCGAAGGGACCTGTTACCCAGGACGCTCGACGAGGACGCGTCAATAGGTCTTGGCCAGTATATAACCCGGCCCTGGTGCCGTGGAAACACCTCTGCGTCCCTAGTTTGTTACATTGAAATCAGGCAATATGTCGCCGAAGAATGCTGAACAAAGCATGTTGTATGCTCCTCATCGTAACGAGTAAAGATTTTCTGCAACAAGAAAGTAACAAAGACAAAATGTTCGCTCTAAATCTGTGACTTGTAATAACATATATTGGAAACAACAAGCTGCCATAGAATAGATAATGAAGTAGGTCAATATCAACATATTAAGAAGTGTGAGACAGCACATGTGTAATTCTGAAGATCTTTTTTCCCTGTACAGTGAACATATTTTCAGAATATTGAAGATATGGAAGGAATCAACATTGGGGGACGATGCATCAATACCATTAGATATGGAGGTGATACAGTCTTAATTGCAGACAATGAATGGGAGCTGCAACATTTATTAGATGCGGTTGTTGCAAAAGCTAGAGGGAGGTTGATTCACCCAACATAGTGAAGATTACAGTTGCACCATACAGCATTAAACAGTGGTAACGAACCGAGAACCGGTTAAGAGTAACTAGTGTTAGTACAGTAACAATTAACATTAGTAATTAGCACTTGCGGACTGAATGGTTCGATGTGCAACGAGGATGATCTGTCGACTAACACTTAACTTTACTAACTGTGTAAACACTAGAAAAGAACTTGTGCAGTTGGTTAGAGAACATTAGGAACGGACATTGTGTAGAGTGAATCCGGTCCATAAGTAACTGTTCATACCACCGGTGTCTATTTCTCATGTTCATGAAATGGGATTACCAGAGGTCTACAGAAGCAAAGCAGTATCCGGCAGGATGGTTCCGGCAACGGGTGAGACGTACTTGTTCTGACGTAACGTGCTGTGGTCTATCTTTGCTGTGATCAGCGGACTGATCTGATGTCTGAGAGTCAGATTCTCTACACTTTATAGAACACGTCACACATTTTCTTCGCATACACGTCTCATACACGTTACACTTTTATTTTAATAAATTAATCTTTATTAATTTCTAGAAGTAAGAGTTGTTGAGTATGTTGCGTTGGGGAAGTATGAGAAGGGGGCATAGTACGACAGTGTGAGAGTGATAGGAAAAGGTGTCCATAGGCTGATGGAGTGTGTTGGACGGAAGCTGGTGGATTCTCCAGAATATTGAGGGGGAAAAAAAAAATAATATTATAATGTGGGTGTCGGATCTCCTCACTCCAGGGACGACACTTTAAAGGAGGACACGACACCCCTTTACACGGCTTCAAGCGCACTGAGTATTTGATGGTAGGCCCATATTGTTATAGACACATCGGCACTCGATGGGAGTGTGGTCAGTCTCACGCAGGGCCACATTTACTTCCAACGATATTTCCAGGTACCCATTTTAGTCTGGGTTGATGAACTCGGAGCCATTTCATTGCAAACAATCGAATCCTCCCCGATGAGGATCAAATCCCGTCCGGCAGGCAGCGTCTTGCCACTGTCTTACTGCATCTCCGGAAATGTCAACGTAAACGGACGCTAATTTGCTGCCGTGCAGCGTTTCTAGGATACGGCATTGTGGGCAGGGTGAAACGTCACTGTCACCTTCCGACAGCCATGTTCTGGAGCTTGGCTGAGTTAAGAGTTGTATGTGGCAGAGTTCCTCATGTTCCCATCAATGATACACTTGATGACCTGCCAACCATAGTGGAAGTAAACAAAGCCATCCAGCAACTCTCCAGCGGCAAGGCACCTGGTCAGGACTCTATCCCGGCAGAGATATACAAGGCAGGTGGGCCGGTCCTAACAGAGCAGCTTCACCAAGTCTTTACAAACATATGGGTGAACGAGACCATGCCACAAGATTTCAAGGACGCGTCAATAGTCCACCTTTACAAACGAAAAGGAAACCGCCAATCCTGTGACAACCACCGAGGCATCTCCTTGCTTTCAATTGCAGGGAAGATACTCGCCAGAATTCTTCTCAATCGCCTCACGGCCCATCTCGATCAAGGTCTTCTTCCCTGAGAGTCAATGTGGCTTCAGAAAAGAACGTGGAACTGTTGACATGATTTTCGCTGCAAGGCAGCTGCAAGAGAAATGTCAGGAACAGAACTGCGAAATGTTCTCCACTTTCATTGACCTTACCAAGGCTTTTGATACAGTCAGCAGAGAAGGACTGTGGAAGATTATGGCAAAATATGGCTGTCCACGAAAGTTTGTCCAAATAGTGCGGCTATTTCATGATGGCATGCAGGCAAGAGTACAGGAAAATGGTGAACTGTCTGAGCCCTTTCCTGTCACCAATGGAGTGAAACAAGGATGTGTCCTGGCACCAACACTGTTCAGCCTCATGTTTTCAGCTATGTTGACGAATGCCTTCGAGAACAACGACATTGGAATAGACATCAACTACCGCATGGATGGAAAGTTATTCAATCTCAGAAGGCTGAAAGCTAAAACCAAAATTGACAGCGACACCGTCAGAGAGCTCCTGTTTGCTGATGATTGCGCTCTATACGCCAACTCAGAGGCGGACATGCAACATAATGTTTCAGCTTTCTCACATGCCTGTGCCAACTTTGGGCTCAATATCAATTTGGAGAAGACTGTAGTTATGTACCAGCCAGCTCCAGGGAATAATCACACTGTGCCGAATATCAAAGTGAATGGTCATAGTCTAAGTGTTGTGGACAAATTCACCTATCTTGGCAGCACTGTGTCACAAGCTGCCACAATTGATGATGAAGTGAATGCAAGAATCTCCAAGGCCAGCGCGGCCTTTGGCAGACTGTACAAGAATGTATGGGACAGAAATGGAATAAGCCTGCAAACAAAGCTGAAAGTCTACAAAGCAGTTGTATTATCCACACTGCTATATGCTTGTGAAACCTGCACTGTTTATCAGCGACACGCTATGAAATTAAACCACTTCCACACAGTCTGCCTTAGGAAGTTACTGAAGATTAAATGGCAAGACAAGATCCCAGACACTGAAGTCCTAGAAAGAGCGTCCATGCCCAGTATCCACACTCTACTAATGAAGAATCAGATTCGTTGGGCTGGTCACCTGACTCGCATGCCAGATCACAGGCTCCCTAAGCGATTTTTTTACGGCGAGTTGCGTTGTGGTAAACGCTCCCAAGGCGGCCAGAGGAAACGCTTTAAAGACACTCTGAAAATCTCACTGAATGCTTTTGGAATTAATCGTGACACCTGGGAGACTGCAGCCAGAGACCGAAATTCGTGGCGTACATCATTACGCAAGGGTGCAGTCACTTGTGAGGCAACCAGGACTGCAAGAGCTGTGAAGAAAAGACAGAACAGAAAAACCACTGCAGAAAATCCTCCTCCAGAAACGTCAAGCATTCTTTGCCCACATTGTCAAAGAACATTTCGAGCCAAAATAGGCCTTATCAGCCATCTTAGAACTCACGGCTCCATACTTTCAACCCCACTGGATGAAATGAATGGTCATCATCATTCTTGATGGACAAACAACATGAACAACATGTGGCAGGGTCTCTCCACAGGGGTTGAACACGCGCCCCTGTGCTAACATGCTGTCGTGACTGCAACCATCTGGTTTCTGCTGACCACGCCTTAGCAAGACTGAAGCTGGAATCATCATCATGTGTCATACCGATAATAGTGGGTGGTCATGTCTCACAATCTCACACGATCACCAGCATCACGTGCCATGCCGATAAGCATAAGCTGTCATGTTTCGCCATCTCACACGATCACTAGAGTCGTCGATCAGCTCTGAGTTCCTGTTTCGACCATACCACGTGGTCAAGCCAGCCAGGTTATTACTTCTCTGTCCTCCCCCTGTTCTCTTCCCTTAGATCTTGCCAGTTGTCACCAAGTACTAAATTTACTTATTCTCATAACATGCTCAAAATATTTTGACTGTCTACATCTAACGTCTCTAATCAGTTTACGGTTTTAATTTGTTTCTTGTAGGACTTGGTCATTGGTTTTTCTGTCTGTCTATGGTATTCTTTGCATTTTCATCAGAAACCTCATTTCCACAGCAATCAGATGTTTTTCAGCTTGTTTGCTCATTGTCCACGCTTCACATCCATACAAAAGTACACGTTTTATGTAGCATTTCAACACTCTTTTTCTCGTTGCAGATGCCATCTATTTTATTGGACAGTATACCTCTGAAGTCGGAGTAGGTTCGCCTGAAGGCGAGGGACACAGGTGAAAGGGAAAGCAAACCCACACCCAAAATTCATTCCATTACTACTTAAAACAGTGTGTAATGACTACGCTCGAGTTTAAACGAGCGAAAAAAAAACAATGAAAAAAAATTGCACAGTATGTTTTCCATCTTGCAAAAGACTACCTTCGCCATAGCAATTCTTGTTATAATCTTTTCAAGGCATCTCCCATCAGATATTATGACTGTTCCGAGATCATGTTTTGCAATTTCATCGAAGCTAGAATAGCATGCTGGGACATCGATAAGGAAGCGGTTCTGTTCGTGAGAAATCCAGAGTTGCCACTCACGTCTTGTTGTTGCTTGCCACAATCTAGTTAATGAAGTAACAGACATATTGTTTTTCAATTCTCGATGCGAATTGGGTATATGGTGCTGGTCCAATTTTTGTATTGACCATGATTGTGTTCAGCATATGTAGACCAGAGAGAAATAGTCTGACCTACACCCGCTGCACTTGACGAAAATGTATGGGAATATCAATCAGTTTCGGTTGATGTCAGTTTTCTTTCGACATAGTCCTACTGACGTCTGAAGGTGTATAAAGAAGAAGAAGAAGAAGAAGAAGAAGAAGAAGAAGAAGAAGAAGAAGAAGAAGAAGAAGAAGAAGAAGATTGATTGATTGATTGATTGATTTGATTGATTGATTGATTGATTTAGGAACCAACATCACAGCATTCGGGCATTCCCATAAGCGCTCCGTCCCCATCCTCAGAAGCCAGCGAAGAGTTCCAACCCCAATAGTACCAGTAGTAATCTGATTATATGTGCGTCTCGCCTTTCGTCTAAGCGTCGAGCATCGGCAGATCCCTCGTCACTCCACGCTGTCGCATTCTTGCCAGACCATGGTGATTCATATTTGCTCCTCCTCCTCCGCCTCCTCCTCAACTCCTCTCCTCTCTCCTTCTCCTCCTCCTCCTCCTTCCTCCTCCTCCATCCTCCTCCGAGAAGAAGAAGAAGAAGAAGAAGAAGAAGAAGAAGAAGAAGAAGCACAGAAGAAGAAGAAGAAGAAGAAGAAGAAGAAGAAGAAGAAGAAGAAGAAGAAGAAGAAGAAGAAGAAGAAGAAGAACAGACCATTCGGCAAACGACTGATGATGTTGTCAATATCAAACCGGCTGCCTTTGCTTCCTAGAACATGTCCTGGTACCTATTACAGGCCGGGTCTACCTAAAAACCCAGGTCAGCATTAAAACAAATCTGCCTGGATGGGGATTCGAACATATGACCAGCAGGCCGGCAGGCAGGCGAGCAAGCTGCTGCGCAACCGCGGTTTCCCATAATCTCATAACTGAGGACAAAAGGTGCATAACTGCCGCCAAAAAAACAACCATACATGAAACGCCAGAATGTCATATTGTGTGAGAAACTAGCCGGCATTAGACAACAAAAGACATGGCAGGTTTGACAATACAACACTATCTGATACAACAATTGTCAATTTCCACACAGCAACCAACTCCCATTAAGCCGACAGCGAAATCCTATTATCCGTCTGTGGAGCAGCAACAACTGAAGAACAGAAGCTAGCTAACTAGTGTAGAACAAAACGAGTCCTCGGTTCTTTCCTACATGTTAAAGAAACGTTGCGGACCAGGGAAAGGGGGGGGGGGGATGGCTGTAACATATGCAGCAGCAAATCCATTAGTTGTATTACGCATGAAGTGGCCCATTGATTTATCAGTGAAAATAGAAGCTGGCTAAACATCTTTCCTAGTTCTTCTGATTATAAATATGCATTTTGCTTTTCCTTTTGTGTACCGAAGTTCCTCCATTCTGGACGGAACAACGGTTCTCAAAGCGAGTAGGTAGGGTCGCCTGGTGCAGTAAAGCAGACTCGTACACATGCTAGCTGGATAATCTCGTATTATCCTATTAAGACTTTGCTATCGTTGACTTAACCGTAATAAAACAAGCATCATTATCAACATTTTGCACTTTTGCAGTAGAGAGGCGTGAGGAGGAATAACTGGCATTCCAGAGCTGGATGGGTGGCACTGGATTGTGTCAGTCTATGTGATTGTACAATATCTTTGATGTCGTCAATCCATTTTCTTTCTTGGCTCTCTTCCTCTCGTATCAGGTCTTCTTTGAAAATAAAACAAACGACGGGTGTAAAATGCAAACCAATCAAAGAACAAACACAAAATGCAAACATAAAATACACTTACTTATGATGGTCTAGGGTTTTTATCACGCCAACCGTCATTATTGTCTCAGACAAATAGCCGGTGGCCATTTCATTAGACTGGATGGATTCAACAACAATATTCCTCTTCCACCCATACTCCGGTCTGTGGGGTGGTTGGGTGCCAGGATAGCTGTGTAGGTGGTCAATGTGTCCCTCTGTTCCTTGTATTCAGCAACACTTGTATGTTTGTCATGTGCCATCCTGTCCATGCTTAGTCCACATACAGACTGTCTCATTTTGGCTGCTGCCTTCAACTCTAATCTGGACAATAGTTGCCAGCAAGGATTAATTGTTAGCTTGCTTGCTTGTGTTCGTTGGCTTGAGCTCCAGCGTGAAGTCCTGTATGTCGGATGAAGGCATCCTGTTGTCCAACATCAGTGTGATGTCATAGAGGACCTGAGGTTTGCGTGAGCATCCGTTGTCCCATGTCTGGCTTATTGGTGTGCAGACTGGTGGTTCCTCGCCGTACAGGCAGACACTCTCCGACTTTCGGAGGAATCGGTGATCCTACTGACTTTAGCCAGGGCCCCGAAGGGACCTGTTACCCAGGACGCTCGACGAGGACGCGTCAATAGGTCTTGGCCAGTATATAACCCGGCCCTGGTGCCGCGGAAACACCTCTGCGTCCCTAGCTGTTAGCAACAGTGAAATCAGGCAATATGTCGCCGAAGAATGCTGAACAAAGCATGTGTTGTATGCTCCTCACCCGTAACGAGTAAAGATTTTCTGCAACAAGAAAGTAACAAAGACAAAATGTTCGCTCTAAATCTGTGACTTGTAAATAACATATATTGGAAACAACAAGCTGCCATAAGAATAGATAATGAAGTAGGTCAATATCAACATATTAAGAGAGGTGTGAGACAGCACATGTGTAATGTCTGAAGATCTTTTTTCCCTGTACAGTGAACATATTTTCAGAAATATTGAAGATATGGAAGGAATCAACATTGGGGGACGATGCATCAATACCATTAGATATGGAGGTGATACAGTCTTAATTGCAGACAATGAATGGGAGCTGCAACATTTATTAGATGCGGTTGTTGCACACAGTGAACAGCTAGGGTTAGAATTGAATTGTAAGACACAGATTATGGCCGTGACTAGGAAGAAATAAATACCACAATGTAATATACAAGAAAATGGGAATATTCTTCAACAAGTGAATCGGTACAATTATCTCGGAACAGTCATAACATCTGATGGGAGATGCCTTGAAGAGATTAGAACACGAATCCCCATGGCGAAAGTAGCCTTTAGCAAGATGAAAAACATACTGACCAATAAAAAGATGTCGATTGAAACGAGAAAAAGAGTGTTGAGGTGCCTGTACTATTGTATGGATATGAAACTTGGACAATGAGCAGTCAGGCTGAAAAGCATCTGATGGCTGTAGAAATGTGGTTTCTGAGGAGAATGCAAAGAATACCATGGACAGACAGAAAAATCAATGACCAAGTATTACAGGAAACAAATGAATATCGTACATTGATTTGTGAAATTAGACGTAGACAGTCAACATTTTTTGGACATGTTATGAGAAGAAATGAATTGGTGAACTTGGTGATAACTGGCAAGATCGAAGGGAACAGACCAAGGGTAAGACCGAGAAGTAAATAGCTGGATGGCTTGGCCACATGGCATGATCGAGACAGGAACACTGAGCTTATCCACGACAGTGGTGATCGAGTAAAATGGCGAGTCATGACCGCCCACGCTTTCCGGCATGGCACATGATGGATGGATGTAAATAGTAGGCGTTGTAATTCTTCCTCAGAGTGGGTCGTATATGGAGCACCATCTGCACAAAGCTTCTCTATAAAGCATTGTAGGGGGCGTGAGTCAATGTACATATCACCATCTTGATAACGAAAGACATATTTCAATAAAATTGAAAAAGTGTAGTCCAAAGGGGTTGGAGGAAACAATCTTGCTTAACTCTTAACTCCATTCTTGATGTTAAACTCTCCTGAAGATGCAACGTCAAGCGTGATTTACGCACTTCATGCTTGTGTGGAATGATTCCACACACAAAAAAACAGAAGAGTTGGCGGGTAGCCGATCATCTTTAGTGCAATGAACAGATCCTCACGACCGACCAAACGAAATGTCTATGTGAGATCGATGAAAGGAATAAACAATGGTTGATTCTGTTCACGGCATTTTGCTTGCAGCTGTCGCAATGAGAATATCATATCAATAGTATTAGCGAAACCAGAGTGCCAGGTACAAGCGTTGATTTTCGAGAATACGCTAGACGGTGATGCTGTCACTTACAGTTACACAGACGGGTCGGTCGTCTGACATGTGAGAAGCTCATGGGCCTTTACGGCGCGAACCGGAGGGAGAATTGTGAAGGAGGACTCTGGTGCTTTTGTTGAGACCACAAGTAACCTGACTATGGAAGTCATGGCAGTAAGTAAAGCAATAACATGGTTCGAGACACAGACATTCACTAGGGAATGTGTCCTTAGCGATTCAATTAGCATGCTCAAGAGGATAGGGATGGGGTGGATCCGAAGAGAGTGGTTGCTGTCTGTGGAGCGGTCTCGGCTGGCAAAGGTTAGTTTCATCTTCGTGTCAGGGCATGCTGGAGTACAAGGTAATGAGCGGGCTGACAAGCTCGCAGGTATGGCTAATGTGGAGGGCGGACGACCCATGGGCCAGGCTGAAATTCTGAATGCACTACGAGAAGTAAGATTTTTGTCAGAACCAAGTGATGACTGCGAATCTACAACCATGGTCAGACTGCCAGAGCAGCAAATTAAAAGAGGTGTGGCCAAACAAGAACACTGCGCAGGAAGCCAAACCAGCACAGAACTGGTGTCGTTAGCTGCTAAACGCTGCGGGATTTGCTGAGGAGGGGATCCGAGCACGTATGGACTGAATGGTTCTAATTGCAATGAGGATGATCTGTCGACTAACTAACTAACTATTTATAAAACTGACTGAAAATACGTCACAATCCGTACTTTTAAATCAATTAATCTCACATGCCAGATTGTTTATTATTCTATTCATCATCATCATGTGCACTGCTGATAAGAGTAGGCAGTCATGCTTCGCCATCACGCACGATCACCAGAGTCGTGGATCTGCTCCGCATTCTTCTCTCGACCATGCCACTGGCCAAAGAAGAATTCTGTTACAATAATTTAAATTGCCACAAAAAGTAGAGGCCACAAATGGATACATACCAACCCATCCAGTAGCAGGCCCACACAGAATGTCGCTCTTCTCACGGCTGGCCAAAATGATTCTGGATCCTTCGCAAGTTGCATGCCTCATGGATCTTCATGCCCCAGACGTCATCAATGTCTCATGTCCACTAGCGGGATAAAGGACCTATGACTGTTCTCGCAGGAATCACACCTTCCATCAATGTTCTTCCATGAACCACACCTTCCATCAATGTTCTTCCACGAACCACACCTTCCATCAATGTTATTACATGAACCACACCTTCCATCAATGTTCTTACATGAACTACACTTTCCGTCAATGTTCTTCCATGAACCACACCTTCCATCAATGTTCTTCCACGAACCACACCTTCCATCAATGTTCTTCCATGAACTACACCTTCCATCAATGTTCTTCCATGAACTACACCTTCCATCAATATTCTTACATGAACCACACCTTCCATCAATGTTCTTACATGAACCACACCTTCCATCAATGTTCTTCCACGAACCACACCTTCCATCAATGTTATTACATGAACCACACCTTCCATCAATGTTCTTCCACGAACCACACCTTCCATCAATGTTCTTCCATGAACTACACCTTCCACCAATGTTCTTCCATGAACTACACCTTCCATCAATGTTCTTACATGAACCACACCTTCCATCAATGTTCTTACATGAACCACACCTTCCATCAATGTTCTTCCACGAACCACACCTTCCATCAATGTTATTACATGAACCACACCTTCCATCACTGTTCTTACATGAACTACACTTTCCATCAATGTTCTTCCATGAACCACACTTTCCATCAATGTTCTTCCACGAACCACACCTTCCATCAATGTTCTTCCATGAACCACACCTTCCATCAACGTTCTTCCATGAACCACACCTTCCATCAATGTTCTTCCATGAATCACACCTTCTATCAATGTTCTTCCATGAACCACACCTTCCATCAACGTTCTTCCATGAACCACACCTTCCATCAACGTTCTTCCATGAACCACACCTTCCATCAATGTTCTTCCATGAACCACACCTTCCATCAATGTTCTTACATGACCTACACTTTCCATCAATGTTCTTCCATGAACCACACCTTCCATCAATGTTCTTCCATGAACCACACCTTCCATCAATGTTCTTCCACGAACCACACCTTCCATCAATGTTATTACATGAACCACACCTTCCATCATTGTTCTTACATGAACCATACCTTCCATCAATGTTCTTACATGAACCACACCTTCCATCAATGTTATTACATGAACCACACCTTCCATCACTGTTCTTACATGAACTACACTTTCCATCAATGTTCTTACATGAACCACACTTTCCATCAATGTTCTTCCACGAACCACACCTTCCATCAATGTTCTTCCACGAACCACACTTTCCATCAATGTTCTTCCATGAACCACACTTTCCATCAATGTTCTTCCATGAACCACACATTCTATCAATGTTATTACATGAACCACACCTTCCATCAATGTTCTTCCATGATCCACACCTTCCATCAATGTTCTTCCATGAACCACACATTCCATCAATGTTCTTCCATGAATCACACCTTCCATCAATGTTCTTCCATGAACCACACCTTCCATCAACGTTCTTCCATGAACCACACCTTCCATCAATGTTCTTCCATGAATCACACCTTCTATCAATGTTCTTCCATGAACCACACCTTCCATCAACGTTCTTCCATGAACCACACCTTCCATCAACGTTCTTCCATGAACCACACCTTCCATCAATGTTCTTCCATGAACCACACCTTCCATCAATGTTCTTCCATGACTTACACTTTCCATCAATGTTCTTCCATGAACCACACCTTCCATCAATGTTCTTCCATGAACCACACCTTCCATCAATGTTCTTCCACGAACCACACCTTCCATCAATGTTCTTCCATGAACTACACTTTCCATCAATGTTCTTCCATGAACCACACCTTCCACCAATGTTCTTCCATGAACGTTCTTCCATGAACCACACCTTCCATCAATGTTCTTCCATGAACCACACCTTCCATCAATGGTCTTCCATGAACCACACCTTCCATCAATGTTCTTCCATGAATCACACCTTCCATCAATGTTCTTCCATGAACCACACCTTCCATCAACGTTCTTCCATGAACCACACCTTCCATCAATGTTCTTCCATGAACCACACCTTCCATCAATGGTCTTCCATGAACAGCGTGTTTCGAGACGTGATGATCTTACGGAGCCAGTAATCTACTGATGAGAATGTCGGTATGTTTCTAATTCTAGGTAAACGGTAACCTAAGGATGTTCCCGTAGCATTTAATTCCACAAGCCCTGATTTCTTTCTTCGGTGATTGTACAAGGTCCATAAATCACAAGCATGTGTTGCCACAGAAAAGATGCATTGCCGATGTTGTCCCATCAGTCAGTCAGTCAACACATTTTCACCGCACATCAGACCATTCAGTCCATAATTTGTCGGATGCTGTTGAAGAGGTCTGTTACATTTCTACTTTAGAACCATCATGATAGTCGTCACCAATCTACATACTGACATCATGCAAGTGTTAGGCAAGTGGATTCATTAGTGCTTTGTCGTTGTTGCTGTTATAGATACAGCAGTGTTGGGAATGTTATCCCGTGTTGATACATATACACAGCATCTGTTGCTTCGTTCCAAATAACCTGTTTTATTTATCTGTGAATGTTACAATGTTATGACATCGGCAAGAGTTGGTTATGTGTTTTGGGACATGTATAACGTATAATGGGACATGAATGCAGTGTTGTGTGACATGTTGTGCAGTTGGACATGCAATATGTGCTGTGTAGCATGTACAGTGTGTTGTGTGACATATTGTGTTCTGGGTCACAATAATGTATATCTGGAATATGTGTAATATATTGTAACCTGTACCCTCCACGCCAGAGGGTTAATATGGCCATCGGAGTGAGAACTGGTCATCGGGAGTGAGAACTGGCCATCGGGAGTGAGAACTAGCCATATAGAGTGAGAACCTGCCACATGGACGCTTTCTCTCTGTGTATTCCCTGTCACTCATTCGTTTCATCCATGAGTTTGTTCAGTGGCCATGATCTCCAACCAGCCTGATCTTTGCTGGTTACAACCAAGGTGTTTATGCTTTATTTGTGGTCTCGATTACCTGATGATGATGTCTTTGTTTCCTACAGGGCTGTTACAAGGCTAACTATATGTGTGAATTATATGGATTGTTTTTAAGCTAAGTGAGATTTATCTTCATTTCCCGGGTATGCTGCCTGTGGGTCGGTATTCATTGAATCGTACATTTGTCAAACTTTGTGGCCAATTTTTCAAGGGAGAAAATCACATCATCTAGTCCCCAGGCTGTAGTTTGTGCAGGGGTTTATTATCGATAATGTTAAGAGCAAACTAAAGGACCCTTGTACGTGACTTACGGGTGTTAGGTATAGTTTGCTAGCTCTATATGTTTATAGACTAACTGGCACTCCATGAAGGTCCTATAGGTGGACCGTTAGAGCATTACTTTTCTGATCCTGCAGCTTCTGCAACTTGTCTTTTTCCAAATGTATTGGTGTTACCTTTCCTCTGGAGTAAATTAGGTAGGCCGATAGAGGGGTCATGCTGCATGGGTGACACATGGTCTCTACAATTCAGCCCAAGGTTAGTGCTATAGAAAAATAAAACTCCATCCTTGGTCCCCACCATGGGTTGCGGTTATTATGCCATTTGTGAAGCACAATATACCAAACTACAGTCGGTCAAGACGGCCAGGTGCCAGTAACCAGACACTCCATGAATGATATTATTAAAGTGCTCTATCATTTAGCTGGCCCTTTGCAGAACATTGCTGTTATTACCACCCGCCAAACAGATTCTCGACCCTTTACCAGTTGCCCTGCATGACTATTACATCCATGCCTAAGGTGTCTTAATGTCCCATATCCGTCTCCATGCTCGTTGACCCCAGCGTTTCTTCGTGGAACTATGCCTTTCATGACCTTTCTGTCACAATCACAGCCACATTCATATGGCCAAAGTATTTCAGTGTCCGAGACGTGACGCTGTCTATAGGCCAGGTCCCTCGATGTTCAGTGTCCGAGACGTAACGCTGTTTATAGGCCAGGTCCCTCGATGTTCAGTGTCCGAGACGTAACGCTGTCTATAGGCCAGGTCCCTCGACGTTCAGTGTCCGAGACGTAACGCTGTCTATAGGCCAGGTCCCTCGATGTTCAGTGTCCGAGACGTAACGCTGTCTATAGGCCAGGTCCCTCGATGTTCAGTGTCCGAGACGTAACGCTGTCTATAGGCCAGGTCCCTCGATGTTCAGTGTCCGAGACGTAACGCTGTCTATAGGCCAGGTCCCTCGATGTTCAGTGTCCGAGACGTAACGCTGTCTATAGGCCAGGTCCCTCGATGTTCAGTGTCCGAGACGTAACGCTGTTTATAGGCCAGGTCCCTCGACGTTCAGTGTCCGAGACGTAACGCTGTCTATAGGCCAGGTCCCTCGATGTTCAGGGCTTGTAGTACTCGTCTCCTGCTTGGTTAACGGTATTTTAAGGATGTTACTTTTCTGTCAGATCGAAGTTCAAAGGCCTCGATTATCTCCTTTAGTGACTCCGATATGGTCCATGACTCACGTCCGTGTGTTGCTACACTAAAGATTGCGTTGACAGCACGTTTGATGTATTTGCGCTGTTGTTGTGTCACTGACTCTGCATCATCATCAAGTGCATTGTCGACAGATGACAGATGATCATGCTTCACTACATCTTTCTGTCTACAATGTAATGTATCAATTCATGCACTCTAATCCTTTGGTGTCATAACACAAAGCTTTCAATAATCTTGTCTCGCTGTCTTCCTCTGCCTCTATTTATACAAACCTTTTCAGTTGTCACAGCATATTCCAGCTCCCGTCTTCTCATCACATGGCCCACAAATGGCGACATTCTGATGTTTATGATCAGTTGTGTTTGGATCTTAGCGTCTTGCAATACTTTTAGATTATTTATTTTGGTTGTCCAAGGTATTTTCAGCATTCTTCTGTAAAACAACATCTTAGAAGCTTTTAAGGATTTTAACTTGTTTACGAATTATCCAGGATGCACAGCCACATATTAAAACAGATTCTATGTAACATGTAAGACTTATGGTTGTAACATCTAATGACAGGGGTTCATTGCACAGGATGTTCTACGTGTTATAAAATGCAGTTTTTGTCTGTCATATTCTCTTTGTGGTCTCTGTGATACATCTTCCATCTGATGTTATCTCTATGATACATCTTCCATTTGATGTTATGATGTGATCTGAATACCCTTTAATCTTTGCCAGTCTACGTCTGACTTCTATTTAACAACCCCCAACCCACCCCCTTTTTTGTTGATAATGGAGCTAAGATAATTCAAGTTTGTGACTTGTTCATTTTCTTCACGGTTGATCGTCATGTTTAGTTTGCAGTTAGTTGTATTTGTGTTGAACGTCATGTTTAGTTTGCAGTTAGTTGTATCTGTGTTGAACGTCATGTTTAGTTTCCTGTTAGTTTTATCTGTTGACACAATAGTAGATTTCTTCTTTTTTGTTAAATTATAATGAAAGATGTGGATCGTCACTGTGTTATGAGATGTGCATCAGAACATAATCACTATTTATCTCACAGAATTTACTTTCTACTGATTAGGTTATTCTGTTGCAGGTGTCAAAACTCTTGTTTTCACCGTTGAAAATACTACACAAGTTACCTACAGCGACTGATCAAAATGTACAATATTATTTAATTAGATAAGAACCCTTCCAATTGTAGCTGCCTTCATCCCACAGCCGTCAGTGTAGGCACTTGTTCAGTAAGTGCCAACACAGTCTTGATTGATTTGTTTAGTTAACGGACGCTTCCTCTGCACGTCTGGCTAGTTGCCTGTCTTGTTAATGCCGGGAAGGAAAGCGTTCAGCTCGGTCAAACATCAACTTGGCAGCTGCGGTAACGCACTGGCTAGCACGCTAGCTGGCCGGCCTTGTGGGCATGGCTTCAGATTCTTATCGAAACGCAGTTAAAATAACTTAGGTCGACCCAGCCCAACAAGGGACCCAGCCAACGAGGGACCCAGCCAACATGGGACTCAGCCAACACGGGATCCCGCCAACACGGGACCCAGCAACACGGGACCCAGCCAACAAGGGATCCAGCCAACACGGGACCCAGCCATCACGGGACCCAGCCAACACGGGACCCAGCCAACACGGGGTCCAGCCAAACACGGGACCTAGGACATGTTTGGGAAGAAAAGGCGGTCAGTGTGATACTGACCTCACCACGCCTCGAGTGCCCGGTGCTTTCTAGAAACAAGAGACTAGCGTCAAAGGCTTCAAGCCGGGTACAAATGGTCCTTAACTTGTTGTCTATTCCTGATCTCTTCGTCCAGGAGACGCCGGTAAACGGATCACGTAGCTGCTATCCCTGAAGGCACGCGACACTGTCACCCACTGGGATGTGATGTTGAGGCAGTAGTATGACGTCACAGTTAGTATAATATAGCAATCTCCATAGAATCCGGTTTCTTTCGTGGCTCTCACAGCCTGGCTGAGATCAGAATGTTATCTAGTACAGAGAAAGGGCCGCTCTCCCTGGCCGAGGTGTTAGAAGCTTTCGCCGTAGCCTCGAATACTCTAGTGGTTGACGTGAGCGCACGAGAATTGGAAGCAGTTAGAGTCGCGCCAGTTACTTATGAGAGTATGGAGCCGGTCGCTCAGAAAGCAATGGCAAACTACTGAGCGTAATCTTGCCAAGAAATCAACAATCAGCTGAAAGATGCCGATGTTGACAGCGATGTCCTGTAAATTATATGCGAACAAACAAATCAATAATAAATAAAGAAATTACAATGCCAGTTTGTAGACGGGAAGGGCATGACAAATAGTGTGTATTTGCCGAGAAACAGCAATCGATTGAATATAATACATGCAACCTTCGTGTGTTTGAATGGTGAAAGATAATACATGCAACCTTCGTTTGTTTGATGGTGAAAGATAATACATACAACCTTCGTTTGTTTGAATGGTGAACGATAATACATGCAACCATCGTTTGTTTATCTAGGATACTGTTGCTGAAATGTATTTAGCTGTATATGTGGAGCATTACCTAACTAGCATGATCAATTATATACATAAAACGGCGAGTAATTCTCCATCAAGCAATAAAGGACGACGATTAACGTCAGCCAAAGCCATCTAATGTGTTATATTGTTATTTAAATACCTCTTGACACCGTTATTGTCACTCGACCAGAACAATGATGATGTGATTATGCTAATTAGACTGGGATGTTTGTGTGTGTGTGGTGTGTGGGTGTGCGTGCGTGCGTGCGTGTGTGTGTGTGTGTGTGTGTGTGTGTGTGATGGGTTAAGCTATTGTAGTTGACAGGCGTGGACATTAACAGTACTCTCTGAGACGAGATGCTTGAACGACCAGAATCTGCAATGATAATATCCTGCCCATTGTCTATGATACAAGTATATCAAGTTACTCGTAGGGGTAGACTTATGAGGGCATTATTTACTAGCGCCGGCGTTTGTGGCGAACGGGTAGCGAACTCGATTCGCAATGTTGTATCCTGCATTCGAAATTAGCGAAGGCGATTTGGAAGCAGACCGCTTTGCGTTGATTTTTAACAATGGTCTGAGCTTCGGTCGTCCACAAAGCAATAGCAAAATAACTTATTCCCTACTACCAGCAAGGCTGTTTGTGGCAGGCAGTGTGACAGAAATATGGTCACCACCTAAGCTACCAAGTTCAACCACACGGGAAGTGCACGATAGATGCAGACTGATGACTGTCGATGCGTGTCTATTGTTTCACGCCTTTGATTTGTTATCTGTGACCCACTAAAAACATATTATAGCAGACTGACAGTGGGATAACACCTTGAGCCATATACATTGACAGGCAGAAGATCAAATGGTTCGGCATCTAGTTAGAACGCAACACCATCAACTACCAGCACTGGTGCAACATCAAAGAAGATCTGACACGAGGGGGGGGGGGGGGGGGGGGGGAGGGAGGGGGGAAGGATTGACGACATCAAAGACATTTACACACATAAGTTACAAACAATATGTTGCATGATTTATTGCCTGGCATGCCTCGTTACATCTGGTGAACATATTGTTTGTGTATTTCTTAAGACTTTTTAAGACCCATCGGGCGCTTGAACGTCAACTATTCCTCCCCAGGACGCTTGACGACAAACGTGGAAGATGATGATGATTTGTTACTGACGCAATCGTATTCCAAAACATGTACAGTCGCCAATATCATTGTAAATATCAGTGAAGGATTGACGACATCAAAGACATTTACACACATAAGTTACAAACAATATGTTGCATGATTTATTGCCTGGCATGCCTCGTTACATCTGGTGAACATATTGTTTGTGTATTTCTTAAGACTTTTTAAGACCCATCGGGCGCTTGAACGTCAACTATTCCTCCCCAGGACGCTTGACGACAAACGTGGAAGATGATGATGATTTGTTACTGACGCAATCGTATTCCAAAACATGTACAGTCGCCAATATCATTGTAAGTTTTTTATTCCAGTTTTCACGGCGTTCTGTAACGGCAGATTCCAGACGTGAGACACACATTAGAATTATAATTATGATTGCAACAGGGGCGTTTAGAAAACAACAATATTAACATGGGGAAATAAATAACGCGATCTATGGAAGAAATCATCTGTACGCAGATCTGGTGAATGATGAGATGTGTGTGAATGATGAAATGTGTCTGAATGATGAGATGTTTGTGAATGATGAGATATGTGTGAATGATGAGATGTGTGTGAATAATGAGATGTGTCTGAATGATGAGATGTGTCTGAATGATGAGATGTGTCTGAATGATGAGATGTGTCTGAATGATGAGATGTGTCTGAATGATGAGATGTGTCTGAATGATGAGATGTGTCTGAATGATGAGATGTGTCTGAATGATAAGATGTGTCTGAATGATAAAATGTGTCTGAATGATGAGATGTGTGTGAATGATGAAATGTGTGTGAATGATGAGATGTGTGTGAATGATGAGATGCGTGTAAATAATGAAATATGTCTGCACGATGAGATGTGTGTGAATGATTAAATGTGTCTGAATGATGAGATGTGTGTGAATGATGAAATGTGTGTGAATGATGAGATGTGTGTGAATGATGAGATGTGTGTGAATAATGAGATGTGTCTGAATGATGAGATGTGTCTGAATGATGAAATGAGTCTGAATGATGAGATGTGTGTGAATGATGAGATGTGTGTGAAAGATGAGATGTGTGTGAATGATGAGATGTGTGTGAATGATGAGATGTGTGTGAATGATGATATGGGCGTGAATGATGAGATGCGTATAAATAATGAGATGTGTCTACACGATGAGATGTGTGTGAATGATGAGATGTGTGAATAATGAGATGTGTCTGAATGATGAGATGTGTCTGAATGATGAGATGTGTCTGAATGATGAGATGTGTGTGAATGATGAGATGTGTGTGAATGATGAGATGCGTGTAAATAATGAGATATGTCTGCACGATGAGATGTGTGTGAATGATGAGATGTGTGTGAATGATGAGATGTGTGTGAATGATGTGATGTGTGGGAATGATGATATGTGTCTGAATAATGAGATGTGTATGAGTGATGAGATGTGTGTGAGTGATGAGATGTGTGTGAATGATGATATGCATCTGAATAATGAGATGTGTGTGAATGATGAGATATGTTTGAATGATCAGATGGGTGTGAATAATGAGATGTGTGTGAATGATGAGATGTGTGTGAATGATGAGATGTGTGTGAATGATGAGATGTGTGTGAATGATGAAATGTGTGTGAATGGTGAGATGTGTGTGTAAGGTGAGATGTGAGTAAATGATGAGATGTGAGTAGATGATGGGATGTGAGTAGATGATGAGATGTGAGTAGATGATGAGATGTGAGTAGATGATGGGATGTGAGTAGATGATGAGATGTGAGTAGATGATGAGATGTGAGTAGATGATGAGATGTGAGTAGATGATGGGATGTGAGTAGATGATGGGATGTGAGTAGATGATGAGATGTGAGTAGATGATGGGATGTGAGTAGCTGATGAGATGTGAGTAGATGATGAGATGTGAGTAGATGATGAGATGTGAGTAGATGATGGGATGTGAGTAGATGATGAGATGTGAGTAGATGATGAGATGTGTGTGAATGATGAGATGTGTGTGAATGGTGAGATGTGTGTGTAAGGTGAGATGTGAGTAGATGATGAGATGTGAGTAGATGATGGGATGTGAGTAGATGATGAGATGTGAGTAGATGATGAGATGTGAGTAGATGATGAGATGTGAGTAGATGATGTGATGTGAGTAGATGATGGGATGTGAATAGATGATGGGAAGTGAGTAGATGGTGATATGTGTGTGAATGGTGAGATGTGTGCGAAAGGTGAGATGTGAGTAAGAACGTAAACATTACCAGAAATAAAACAACGCAAAGCGTACGAGTGCATTGTTGTACGTTGTAAACATTTATCGTCGTTATCTTGATCAATTTTATTTTGAAGAATGATTATCTTGGGAAAATACAGCTGTGGTTTCCCCTTACCTTCCGCCGGTTTATATATGTGTGACTCCACTAGCTTTTGTCTACAGAAACAGACCCGGCAAGGCAGCAGGGGGAGAGGTTACATATGGCGCCTCTTACCCGCCGATGACCATGTCCAATTCCAATTCCAATTTTCAAACAAAAAAAATTCAAATTCGGTCTCGTCTAACCTGCTTCCTCAACGGTGGTTATTGTTGAGATCCGTGGTTGTGTGGTTTTATTGGTTCCGCTCTGTTCGTCGGATAAAGTTATTTTCTTTCTGTCTTATGCTGGTCCTGATAAAGACCGGTCCTTGGTCGGGCGATTTTTTCCTCTATTAGCACTACTACGTGCTGGTTGTTTCTTGTGTTGTCCTCGCTGGTGCTGGGTCCAGTCATGTTCAGTCCTTATAAGGACTCGATGTAGGCAAAAGCAGAGAGTTCAAGTGCAGTCTCAAGCTGCCCCCCCCCCTCCCCTCGGGTCAGCTGCCTGTATTCCTCTAGGTTCGCTTTCTTGTTTTCGTCATCGGTGTTTGGGTTGGTGCCACAACAAGACGACCCAAGCTCCCTATCAAGAGGCCTTCCGGAAGAGCCAACACAATGATCACGTCATAGTTTTTAAGTACTTTAGAGATAGCTGCCCCACCAACTAACTCGACAACTCTCAGTGACCACCGCCTGTGTTGGTCAACGGCTGCTTATTCACAGCTAACCTCTAGACAAAATATCTAGAGGCCACTCCACCATCCGCCACCTGGTGGACGCGCCAAGTAGTAGGACCGACTTTTATTTCCTAAAGCATAAGAGAGCGTAGATAATACTGAAAACATGAAACTCAGGAAGGGTACCGATGGTGAGCTAAAATACGCGTTTCAATTAGCTCATCAAATCCAATTACGGGTATACAAAATAATGCTATCCTGAACGCAACAGACAGTCATGCTGCGGGCAATGTCTGGGTCCACCTCCCCCATTTCCCAATAAAGAAGAGACAACGCACAGACAAGGGCCTGTCTGTGGTAAGAAATCTGGCCTAGAGGTAACAACCGACGTCTTGGGCACGTGACTTTGGCAAGATTGTCTGTGCCAGAAGACATTATTTACCTGTTCATGGAATGGTGTACTAATGGTCGAATACGAGGTTGCCCATTTGAAGGGATTGGGTAAATAAATAACTAAGCTTGGCTGAAATATTAATTCTTAACGCCGCCAGTATTTTCGCGCGTTAGGTACAGTTTCCTTTGTCGTATACTGATAAGTTCCAGGTTTCGTATACTGATAACATAAATATCAGTTTTCGTATACTGATAACATAAATTTCAGTTTTCGTATATGATAAAGTTTAAGTTTTCATATATGATAACATAAGTTTAAGTTTTCGTATACTGATAACATAAGTTCCAGTTTTCGTATACTGATAACAAAAGTTCCAGTTCTCGTATACTGATAACATAAATATCAGTTTTCGTATACTGATAACATAAATTTCAGTTTTCGTATATGATAAAGTTTAAGTTTTCATATATGATAACATAAGTTTAAGTTTTCGTATACTGATAACATAAGTTCCAGTTTTCGTATACTGATAACAAAAGTTCCAGTTCTCGTATACTGATAACATAAGTTCCAGTTTTCGTATACTGATTAGTTCCAGTTGTCGTATAACGAGACAGGAACACTGAGCTTATCCACGTCTCTGGTGATCGAGTGATATGACGAGTCATGACCACCAACACTTTCCGGCATGGCACATGATGGATGGATACTGATAACATAAGTTCCAGTTTTCGTATACTGATAACATACACGAGGTCTGTTGAAAAGCATGGGACCTTTGGCCGAGAAAAGTACAGTTACTCACCTCGAGGTTTGCACCTTATTCCCCTCCATAATGCTCTCCTTGAGACTGTACAGTTCTCGCAGCGGTCCCTCCATTGTTGTAAGCAATTCAGGAGGCCGTTTTGGGAATGGAATAAACCGTGCTCATCCCTTACCGCAAGTTGTCTTCCCGTTATTCAAATCCGGTTCATTTCAGCAGCATTTTCAGCATGATTAAGTGACAACAATAGCCACGAGCCATGTCGGGAGAGTAGATAGCCAGGTTATCCCGGGGAATATTTCGTTTGGACAAGAAAGTCTGAATCCGAAGCGAAGAATGCGCAGGTGGACCGTCATGATGCAGCTGCCAAACTTCCGTAACAGACAGGTCCTTTCAGGCTCCTTACCTCCTGCCATGACAGCTCGTTCTACTTCTGATGCTGCTGTTGCTTCTACTTCTCCGTACACTTTGAGACGTCAATATAAATGTATCCAAAACAGGAGCTTGTTGACATCTCGATAGAATTTATCTTCAAATTCTGTGTATAATATTCAAATTCAGGTGTAGGCCAGAATAATTCTCTTTTTTCCGTTCATGTTCGACAATCCCTGCCATTAAGCACTGTTTCGCCACGCGTGTAGCTTATTCAGTTGTATAACATTAATTACATCGATCAATTAGTGTACATAGATCCAGTATAATCAGCTCGTAAACCTACTTACCGCATAATGGCTTTAATGGATAATTGGAGCGCTGTTAATTATGTAAACAATTTCCGTTTAGTGCACGTGTTCTAACTGATATTATAAAGAGGGAAGATTAAACATTGCTGTTGCACCTATAATATTCACGGAGAATTAGAGTCGCTAATGGGAATTATGTTTATCACTGGGGTAGGGTTGCCAGGTCCTGTTACGCAGAGACCGGGACGCGTCTCTTAGAATCAAAGCTGTTACACAAATTAATGTTGTCGCTTAACATCACCATCACGTGTCCTGCCAACCGGCTTAGGCGTTCGTGTGTCTCCACAGATCTCTGTCCTTGGTGTCCCTGTCAACTCTGTTGATTATTGTCCTGCATGTCACCGTCTTAATGCATCATATCTCTCGGCCTGTCTCTTCCTGTTCTCCCACTGACCTGTCCAGTGGTCACCATGTTTTCCAATGTCTCTCTTTCCATTACATGACCAAAGAACGTTGTTTGTTTATTTTTGTATAAGTGTATATAGTGTTCTACTTTCATTAGCCTCTTTGATTTCTTTCTGTTAGTTAATCTGACAGTCCAAGGTATTAACAACATTCGTCTCAGGAACCATTCTCCGTTGTATTCAAGCTCTTCCTAATTTATTTTTTTTCATTCCATGATTCACTGCCATACAACATATGTTCTATAAAACACGCCAGTACTCTATCTGATATTTAATATAGTGAGTTGTTGCTTAAGACATATTTCATTTTCTGACAAGTGACTTTTTCTCGGCTCTTAATCTCAGTTACATTTTAAACGTTTCTACCAATTTAAAATTAAGAAACAACTCTTGACATGAAAAAAACTGGGACCAACGGACATCCCGAAAGCATTTTTCGGGACATGAATTATTTTACCAAACACCGGGAATGTTGCTGGAAGCGGATGTCTGACAAACCTACATTAGGGTGAACAGACAGACATCCATGACGCGTGTTTAAGATGAAGAAAACAGCGTAAGTTTTCAACAGTCTATACTCCTGTAAGACTTCTCCTTCTGTCTGAAACAATTCCCTCCATTTAGGCAACGTTTAACTGTTTGATTCACTTAGACTGTGTGGTTGGAAGTACGCGTTGTTTCAGGAGTGACCCTGGTCTTTCTTTCTCCGCATTAGACTTGTGATCTACACTGTTGTTATTCTTTGCTGTTACTTTCAGTCCTCAAATAATAATCTCGGGCTATGGTTTTCATATCATTGCTCTATCCCCTAAAGTCCCAAAATCCAAGAAGTAACAACTGTCATGATACACACAGCAACATATGTCACAATCCACACACATCGTCTGTCATGATCCACACGACAATATATGTAATGGACTACATGACAACTCGTAATTACATATGTAATTTACTCGCATTGAGCTTCCTCCTTTCATCTTCACGCTTTTGCTATAGATGATCATCATTATACTGTTTATTTCTCTTTCAAAATACAGCAATTATATTTACTTACTCGTGTTTATTTCCATTCCAATTATCACACACAAACCTTGCTCATTGTACTACAGTGTAACTTCTACTTGAATAGGAATATTCTGAAGCAGGTGAATCGGTAGAACCTTCCTGGCATGATCCCAACGTGAAACATCTGTCATAGACCTCACGGCAACATTTATCATGATCTACATTGCAATATCTGCCTTGTAAATATTAGAATACAAATCGCCATGACTGAGGTAACTTTTCGCAAGATGGAAAACATGCGCACCTAGAAAAGCTATTGAGTGTTAGTCTGTGCGAAAGAGAGTGTTAGACAGTGCGAAAGAGTGTTAGATAGTGCGAAAGGGAGTGTTAGACAGTGCTAAATAGAGTGTTAGATAGTGCGAAAGGGAGTGTTAGACAGTGCTAAATAGAGTGTTAGATAGTGCGAAAGGGAGTGTTAGACAGTGCTAAATAGAGTGTTAGATAGTGTTAAATAGAGTGTTAGATAGTGTTAAATAGAGTGTTAGATAGTGCAAAAGGGAGAGTAAGACAGTGCGAAAGAGTGTTAGATAGTGCGAAAGGGAGTGTTAGACAGTGCTAAATAGAGTGTTAGATAGTGTTAAATAGAGTGTTAGATAGTGTTAAATAGAGTGTTAGATAGTGCAAAAGGGAGAGTAAGACAGTGCTAAATAGAGTGTTAGATAGTGTTAAATAGAGTGTTAGTACGAAAGGGAGAGTTAGACAGTGCGAAAGGGAGAGTTAGACAGTGCTAGACAGTTAGACAGTTGTTGTCAAAGATTTGCTTCATAAGAGATGTTGAATGAAAGAACCAGGTATTTAATTCTTGGTCTTCGCCTCGGTCTGTTCCCTTCGATCTTGCCAGTTGTCACCAAGTTCTCGGATTCATTTCTTCTCATAACATGCCCAAAAAATGTTGACTGTCTACATCTAATGTCTCTTATCAGTTTACGATTTTCATTTGTTTCTTGAAGAACTTGTTCATTGGTTTTTCTATCTGTTAGAAATAGACAGTTTTCAAAGATTCAAGCATCATAACACTGTACAAGATCAAGGGCGATCGGAGCGACTGCAACAACTATAGGGGTATCTCACTTCCATGTATTGTTGGAAAAGTGTTTCCCTGAATTGTTCTGCGCAGACTTCTAGGAGATCAAATCTACCCCGAATAACAGTGTGGCTTTCGACAGAACAGGTCTACCATTGATATGATATTCTCATTGCGATAAATGCAAGAAAAATGCAGTGAACAGAATCAACCACTGCTTATTGCCTTCATTGACCTCACAAAGGCATTTGATTTAGTCAGTCATAAGGTGTCTGTTCAAGGCACTAAAGAAGACTGGCTGCCCACCAACTCTTCTGTCCATTGTGGAATCGTTCCACACAGGCATGAAGGGTATAATCAAGTTTGATAGTGAAACTTCTGAAGAGTTTGAAATCAAGAGTGGAGTTAAGCAAGGTTGTGTAATAGATCCCACCCCCTTTGGAATATACTTTTCACTTCTACTGAAATATGCCTTTCGTGATCAGGATGGTGGTATATACATTCACTCACGCTCAGTTGGCGGCCTCTACAATGCTCAGAGATTGAAAGGCTAAGTCCAAAATTAGGAGGGTACTGATCAGAGAGTTGCTTTTTACATATGATGCTGCAGTTACGACCCACTCTGAGGAAGAATTACAATGTCTACTATATGCATTCTCCAATGCTTGTTCTGAATTTGGTTTAACAATTAGTAAAAAGAAGACACAGATTATGTCACAAGGTGCACATGGGGTACCATCAATCTTTATTGACGACGCCGAACTAGAGATGGTAGACCATTTTACATATCTAGGATCAGTGGTAAATAGCAAATTATCCCTAGATCAGGAAATCAACATCCGGATTGGTAAGGCAGCAACAACAATGAACAGGTTAAGAAAAAGAGTCTGGGAGAACAGGAAGCTTACAGCCAAAACAAAAGTCCTTGTCTATCAAGCCTGTGTCCTTAGTACTCTTCTTTATGGCAGTTAAGCCTGGACAACTTACTCACACCAAGAGAATCGTTTAAACAGCTTTCATATGTGGTGTCTGCAAAGAATTCTTGATATGAAGTGGCAAGATAAAAACACAAATACTGAAGTACTGGAAAGATCACGTTGTGTGTCGGTTTATTCCAAGCTCAGTCTTTGTAGACTTAGATGGATAGGACATCTTAGGAGGATGGATGATGGTAGAATACCAAAGGATATCTTTTTTGGTGAATTACAGATAGGTAAGAGATCTCAGGGTCGGCCTCTACTACGATACAAAGATGTGTGTAAGCGGGGCATGATTGATACAGGCATTGATAATGCACATTGGGAGCAAGAGGCCGCTGAACGTGTTGCATGGAGGGCAAACATCAGAAATGGAATAAAGACACAGGAGAAAACTATTGCAGATAAGTCACACACCGAGCGTGGTGGAAATGACCACGTGTTCACATGCACCCACTGTGGACGAACATTTACAGCGCTAATTGGCCTTATCAGTCCACATTCGCTACCGCCATGGGTTGTAGTTATTATGCCTTTTTAAAGCACTAATTATCGTCTGCCAAGACGGCAAGGTGCCAATGGCAATGATAGAAATAGAGTGTTAGACAATGTTACATAGAGTGTTAGACAGTGCGAAAAAGGAGAGTTAGACAGTGCTAAATAGAGTGTTAGACGGTGCGAAAGGGAGAGTTTATTTCTTTTTAATGTTTGCATATCCTTTACAGGACATCGCTGTCAACATCAGCATCTTTCAGCTGAATGTTGATTTCTTCGCAAGATTGCGCTCAGTAGTTTGCCATTGCTTTCTGAGCGGCCGGCTCACATACCTCATAAGTTACCGACGCGGTTCGAACGACTGCTGATTCTCACCGTCGTCACGTTACTTACGAGAGTATACGAGATTACGGAGAAAAGTCGCTAACCTCTAGGCCAGGAAGCCGGCAAAGGGAGAGTTAGACAGTGCTAAATTGAGTGTTAAATAGCGCGAAAGAGAGAGTTAAACAGTGTTAAATAGAGCGTTAGTGCGAAAGGGAGAGTTAGACAGTGCTACATAGAGTGTTAGTGCGAAAGGGAGAGTTAAACAGTGCTAAATAGAGCGTTAGTGCGAAAGGGAGAGTTAAACAGTGCTAAATAGAGCGTTAGTGCGAAAGGGAGAGTTAGACAGTGCTAAATAGAGTGTTAGTGCGAAAGGGAGAGTTAAACAGTGCTAAATAGAGCGTTAGTGCGAAAGGGAGAGTTAGACAGTGCTAAATAGAGTGTTAGTGCGAAAGGGAGAGTTAGACAGTGCTAAATAGAGTGTTAGTGCGAAAGGGAGAGTTAAACAGTGCTAAATAGAGCGTTAGTGCGAAAGGGAGAGTTAGACAGTGCTAACTAGAGCGTTAGTGCGAAAGGGAGAGTTAAACAGTGCTAAATAGAGCGTTAGGGCGAAAGGGAGAGTTAAACAGTGCTAAATAGAGCTTTAGTGCGAAAGCGAGAGTTAGACAGTGCTAAATAGAGTGTTAGTGCGAAAGGGAGAGTTAGACAGTGCTAAATAGAGTGTTAGTGCGAAAGGGAGAATTAGACAGTGCTAAATAGATTTTAGACAATGCGAAAGAGAGTGTTAGAGAGTGCGAAAGAGTTTTAGACAGTGCGAAAGAGGGTGGTAGACAGTGTGAGAGTGGTAGTGCGATAAAGAGTGTTAGACAGTGCAAACAAATGTTAGATAGTGCGAAATAGAGTGTTATACTGTGCTAAGGAGAGTGTTAGACAGTGCGAAAAAACAATGCCGTTCGTTGAGTCTCTCTCTCTCTCTCTCTCTCTCGCTCTCTCTCTCTATCTCACTCACACACACACACACACACACACACACACACACACACACACACACACACACACACACACACACACACTGTCACATAATAGTCCAACATGATTTAACCAGTGATGAGAATAAAAGGCGTTCTGAATTAGCGGCATGGTCGAGGCCAAAGGTTGTTTCAACAAATCCAGAAAATGTAGCTGCACGTGTTTACATCTGGTCGACGGATTGGGAACATTCGGTGGTGAGTGAGACAAATCCCTGCATCGCTTTGACAGTTTGTCAACATTTGAATACAGATGGAACCCGTCGGATCCTGGTTGCAATCGGATGTCAGCCATCACGGGTCGGGCAAAGTTAACAGCTGCAGATGTGTAGGGGAAGTGGGTGAGCTGAATCATACATCGCTTTGACAGTTTATAAACAGGTCGGATTGGAAGCGGAAGTACTCAGCTCGGAAGAAAACAGTCCGTCTGTCAATTTATAGTTTCCGGACATCAAGAAGATTGGCAGCTTGTTGGGGAAACCCGTTGTTGTATCATACGGTAACTCGTTAGTTTGTTGTGGGAGTCAAAACAACTGATGACAACTCTGACAGTGACTAAGCCAGGGAAAATGGATTCTTGACAATGGATGATATGTCCAAATAACACCTGTGTGGACAGGAAGAATACCGTCACGTGACCAATTTTAGGTGTTGCCAAAAACCATGATTGGAGAGGACAGTTGAACTCAAACCTTGGATTTTAGCAGACGTGCTTCGGCTCTGCGGTTCTGATTGGAAAATGTCTACCGTGTGCGAATTGAGTTACTTTAATTTTACACGTGCCTGTCATGGCAAGAGTGGATGTAATTGGATCTAACTGCGGTGTTGCCTAAGGTAGAACCTATTATAATTAGTTCTAATTAATATAGGCTGTAGCCTTGTTAAAACTAAAGTGTGATGATTAGCACTGGTAGTGGAAAACTAGCTAGAGTAGGGAAGTGATACTTGGCTCTGTTAGTTGAAAATAGATTAGTGAAGTGTTGATAAGCTTTACTAGTTGAGAATTGAGTAATGAGGGATAATTGGGATATTCCAGTAGGTGTCCCTGGTGGGCGGGGTTTGTTGATTTATTTTTCTTATCTTGGCCTGATGATAACCAATGGGTTGAGTCATCTGTCCATGACAGAGTAGGTTCATTGTATTTTACTGAGCAAGGGCGAAAGGCTCACGATCATCTAATAGAGATCAGTGACGGGGAGGCTATCACCAGTTGTATGATTTATTTTACAGGTTCCCTCTGGTTGGAATGAAGAACCCGGAACCAATGAAAAATCCGATCCCGGATAAATTATGATGTAGAGAGATGGGCCAGCAACTTTCGCAACGGAAGAAGTTAATACACATTGCTCGGTGGAGCCTAATGGTATATGTATCCTACATGAGTGAATACCAATCGTTAACACACCTGAAGTGATGGATGTTCAGCCCATGTGGAACTAGATCAGTAGGAACTGATGTTCACATTAGATGAAACCAAACATTGAAGTGTAGTTGTTCCACGTATCAAGGAAATCAGAACTTTCAGACTATATCTAGTGAATAAAGCAAGCCATTTTTGTCTAGATACATTGACTGTTTAAGAGTGAAAATACAGAACTAATAGGAACCGTTGTGTTAGGAACAATAATAGTATTTTCCACGGATTATATATTTACATGGGATTCAGATCTCATGGTCATCAGAGCTCCTGGAGGAGGACATGTCTGGAGAGAAGGATACGACTTCGGTGAGGTCTATTGTACTGACTCGTGTGATGTCGTGTAATTCTTGCAATGATGACTGGACTCTGATCCTGAACTCTGTGGTCTGACCTATACATTTACATTAAAATACACGACACACATTTTCTTCGCATACACGTCTCATATACGTTACACTTTTCTTTTAATAAATTAATCTTTATTAATTTTTAGAAGCAAGAGTTGTTGAGTATGTTGCGTTGGGGAAGTATGAGAGGGGGCATAGTACGACAGTGAGAGAGTGATAGGAAAAGGTGTCCATGGGCTGATGGAGTGTGTTGGACGGAAGCTGGTGGATTCTCCAGGATATTGATAAAGGAAAAAATATTATAATGTGGGTGTTGACTCTCCTCACTCCAGGGACGACACTTTAAAGGAGGACACCACACACACACACACACACACACACACACACACACACACACACACACAACATGGATAGATAATCAACTGCTGCCATACCTGGGTTGAAAACGCGTCTCCGAAGATGTACATCTCTGCCATTACGCCATTCAAAGATTCCTTCCATAAATCAAGTACCCTGGCACGCCTTGTGGTCTGAATTCACGAGACAGTCATGTGAATATTGCTTGGACATCTACACTTGTCCTCAATATTCACTCCATACACATGCATGCATGTTCTCTGCAGGACATTGCAATCAACCCCTGCATGATTTTCTGGGCAATTCTACCTGCAGCAGTTTGTCACTGTTTTCTGAATGAGTAGTCAAGGTTTAAGTAACACGTAATTCCGCTGTAAGGACTGAACACACTATCCCGCCACCAGCCTACCGGAAGATTAACAGCGAGCGCTCTTTACCTTTCGGCCGTGTCGACACACACACACACACACACCCGCACACAAATACATACAAACACACACACACATGCACATGCATGCGCACGTGCACACACAGACACACATATATGTGTGTGTGTGTGCGTGAGTATGTATGCACATGACGAGATACAGAGAAATATGTTAGGCATACAATTTTGCGATCTGCAGTATTTACTTCCAGTCCACTCGCAGCTCTTACAGCTTGTTGTTGACACTGCCTTCGTGTAATGTACGAGTCGATGAGTTTGTGTTAGGAGAGAACAATAACAATGAAATATAAACAGCGTTTACTGTGACGATAAAGCAACAAGGGCTTCGGGACTCGTGCTAGCAACAGAACAACAAAGAGTGGAATCATAACACTGATGTCATTAATTGTGGCACGATGTGGTGAAGCTGGAATCATAACACTGATGTCATTAAATGTGGCACGCTGTGGTGAAGTTGTTAAAACAACGAATAAACAAGAAGAGAAAATGTAGGTGGTCAGCTTGTCTAGTACATGGTAGCCATGTTAAAGACAAACAAGTAGTTTCGGCCACGCAGTAAACAAACACAGATAAATAAATACTCATATAATGTGCGAAAACTCTTCTTATAGTCAATCCCGTGTGGCGACAGTGATCATATCTGTCCCCAGCCTTCCGTCTGTCTCGTGTACTGCCAATCATTTCTGATACCGACGTTCCTCCATACCATGATATCAAACTGTTCAGCGTCTTCTCTCTTGGTCTCCCCGATCTCTCTCTCTCTCTCTCTCTCTCTCTCTCTCTCTCTCCTCTCTCTCTCTCTCTCTCTCTCTATCTCTCTCTATCTCTATCTCTCCCTCTCTCTCTCTCTCTATTTCTCACCCCCCCCCCCACACTCCATCTTAAATCTTATTTTTGTGGCACAAATCGGTTTTTAAACAATACCTTATGATGCGTTGCCTGCTCCCTTGCCCTAGGAGTTAGCGACTTTCTCCGTAATCCCGTATACTCTCGTGAGTAACGTGACGACGTCGAGAATCGGTAGCGGTTCTAACCGCTTCGGTAACTTACGGGGTATGTGAGCCGGTCGCTCAGTCAGCAATGGCAAAGTACTGAGTGTAATCTTGCATTTTTTATGATGTGTTGTGAGGAATGAACTGTTTGCGCATGCGCACGAACGATTTGCCCCACTACCGACTTGCACAGTGGAAGTCAACGAGACGTTATTTATGTTGTGTGGTCAGAGGGTGTAGAATCCTTGCAAAATCTAAAGAAGAAGTATGGTTCAGCATGGAAACAGTGTATGAATGGGTAGGCAGATTTCAAAATCCAAGATTCCGAGAACTTCTCTCAAAATGAGTATTGTTGCAGCACAAATACGTCCGCCCTCATACGGTTGTGCACACATTGGCAACACTATGTGCTTTGGAATTTGAGGTCTTAAAAAATCCGGCATGCAGTCTAGACTTTGCCCCAACGGAGTTTCACTTGTTTGTATCCTTGAAAGAGCATTTGCGGGGTCAGAAGTTTGAATATGACAACGAGGCAATATAGGCGGTGCAAACTTGGATTAACACATCGACAAGCTAATGGACAGGTGTACCCGGTGTGTTGCCAGGCTTGGAGATTATGCTGAGATATAACACGCACACAAGTTCTGGTTTTCACTATTGTAAAAAAAAATTCGTAAACGTCATGCTACTTACTGACATCGCCTCGTATAAACGGAAACGAATATAATTAACTGATCAAATGGCAAGGGTGGATACTTTCTCTATGTCATTATTCTGTACACTCCCGTAACGACACGCTTTCTAAATACGTCTCTTCTTCGGTGAACGGTTCATAGACCTTCCTTTGTTATTTTCGTTTGCACATCTACACAGAAATGCTAAACCAAGAGGAGCACCTCGTAGATGGCCGAGCGCTGGGCGATCAGGCTAGTGTGCCCAGTTGTCACAGTGCAGCCAAGGGCGATTATTTCAGCCAGTTCAAATACCACCTCTCGCGGTGACATAGTGGTTAGTGCGCTTGTCTACCTGAACAGTGGTCCCGGTTTCATCTCCAGCACATGCAGAATCTTTTCTTTCGACCAGTACGGCTCTGGGGTCTACCCAGCCACATAAACATGGGTACCAGACAGTTTCAGCTTGTCTGGGAAGGACAGGAGGCGAGAAAGAGAATCGTAGCCTGGGTTCTATGTGAAGAGAATCGTAGCCTGGGTTCTATGTGAAGAGAATCGTAGCCTGGGTTCTATGTGAAGAGAATCGTAGCCTGGGTTCTATGTGAAGAGAATCGTAGCCTGGGTTCTATGTGAAGAGAATCGTAGCCTGGGTTCTATGTGAAGAGAATCGTAGCCTGGGTTCTATGTGAAGAGAATCGTAGCCTGGGTTCTATGTGAAGAGAATCGTAGCCTGGGTTCTATGTGAAGAGAATCGTAGCCTGGGTTCTATGTGAAGAGAATCGTAGCCTGGGTTCTATGTGAAGAGAATCGTAGCCTGGGTTCTATGTGAAGAGAATCGTAGCCTGGGTTCTATGTGAAGAGAATCGTAGCCTGGGTTCTATGTGAAGAGAATCGTAGCCTGGGTTCTATGTGAAGAGAATCGTAGCCTGGGTTCTATGTGAAGAGAATCGTAGCCTGGGTTCTATGTGAAGAGAATCGTAGCCTGGGTTCTATGTGAAGAGAATCGTAGCCTGGGTTCTATGTGAAGAGAATCGTAGCCTGGGTTCTATGTGAAGAGAATCGTAGCCTGGGTTCTATGTGAAGAGAATCGTAGCCTGGGTTCTATGTGAAGAGAATCGTAGCCTGGGTTCTATGTGAAGAGAATCGTAGCCTGGGTTCTATGTGAAGAGAATCGTAGCCTGGGTTCTATGTGAAGAGAATCGTAGCCTGGGTTCTATGTGAAGAGAATCGTAGCCTGGGTTCTATGTGAGAGAATCGTAGCCTGGGTTCTATGTGAAGAGAATCGTAGCCTGGGTTCTATGTGAAGAGAATCGTAGCCTGGGTTCTATGTGAAGAGAATCGTAGCCTGGGTTCTATGTGAAGAGAATCGTAGCCTGGGTTCTATGTGAAGAGAATCGTAGCCTGGGTTCTATGTGAAGAGAATCGTAGCCTGGGTTCTATGTGAAGGCCTAGAATTTCAAAACCCGAATTGCAGTTTCTGTTATGCCACTACCTTTATCTTAGATAGGCGGCTCAGCTCATGTGTAAGCGTGTTCACGCGGTTTAACCTACAGACTTAGAACAGCCAGGAGAAGAACTAAAGGTTTCACATTGCTGTAGAAAAAACATCTCTCAGCCATGGCTCTCAGCCATGGCTCTCGGCCGTAAAAGATACCACCAAGTCGCAGTGCATTCATCCCCTTTGACAACAGAAGTCCAACTCTGGCCTTCACGTGGCGGAACTGTGTTAGCTAACAGGAGAAGGGGCGAGGACGAGTCTCTGGTACCATAAAGCCAGACTGTTATAGATACGTGTGTGCACACATACATAACTAAATTGGATTAAGATGACAGTCTACTCGAGCAAGAAATGTTGCTGAAGACCGAGGCAACCAGCCTGGAGGTATACCAGAGCAATCAGGATGCTAGGCACACACGTAATGAAAGTGTTTCAAGTTAATGAAAGAAGAACAACTAAGTTTTAACCGTGCACAACAACTGCGACGTGCGGGCAATTCATCAACCAGATTAACCCTTCTCCCTGGACATAAACACCTCTAATCTAATTACACGAGTGTCTGTATGCGGAACCTGACACTACATAAATTGGAGATAAAATCGCGACCAAGGCCGTCCATCCTGTCTGTCATGAAATATTTTAATTAACTTTATATTTGTTACATCAGCGTACCGCCTACCTGTGCAAGCTTTCCACAAATCTGCTTTCCTCTGCTTCTTTTGCCAAAATTTTCTCCGGTATTGGGATAATGTGTCCACGCCACCCTCTCTGTTATGGAGCCGCAGGTGGTGCAGTAGCTAGCCCTAATTGGCTGACGGACCGGTGGTCTTTATTGTGACTTACTGTTGCAATTATATCTATCATTTCTTGTAACTGCGTCTCATTGTCAGCGACTACAGCCGTGTCATAAACTGATTTTCCTGGCATGCCTGAATGAATCTCACGATTATTTCTTTGTACCAAATTATCGAGATCAGGTCATAATATACAACCCGATATAACACCATGTTTAGTGTGTTGAAAAGTTCCTCATTAGTTGTCACTTCTTATGCTTCCTATTTGTTACAAATACATGTTCTTGAAGTGTGAAGAGTGCCGATTACGACGTAAATGAAACAAAGGCCCCTCTGTCATGCCTTAGTCGCATTGGACAAATGGGACTAGACCAGACTGTAAACCTAGAGTCGGCTCTCACACCTGGGCCACCTGGTCAGCAACACGCCTGTGATCTTGACTTCCTCAGACCATTTCTGGTTCCCGCCTTAGGCTGGGTCCACCTGGGAGTCTGTTTGAAACACTCGCCCGATGAGGATTCTAACCCACGACCAGAGGGCAGCAGGCCAGGGATGAGTTCCAACTATGCTACGGCTGCCAGACTCAGTGCCGGATGGTCTCACAAACATGGATCTAGCATTTTGTGACTAGTGGGAAAGAAATTACAGAAGATGATAGTTATATAAATAATGAAACACCAACACAAGTATCCACATACACGTGGCTGGCCAAACATTGATATCATCTTTGATATCACTATAATAAATGTTCAAGGTTTCTAGGTAGATTTAATTTCTTTCACATTGCACAAAATTACTAGTGGTAAGAAAGGTCATCTTGCTTTTGTATTCTTATCATAATTTCTATATCTGTTTCTACAATTTCTTATAAAATGCAACCTAAATACGAGGGGAGTTAAGTAAGTAATATAAATTTTACAATAGTGCAAACATAAATTGTGTGTGTGTGTGTGTGTGTGTGTGTGTGTATGTGTGTGTGTGTGTGTGTGCGTGCGTGCGTGCGTATGTGTGTTATATCTAAACAAGGTGACAACTGGAAACATCAGCGACATACCGGGGGGAGGGGGGCTAAACGAGAGAAATTATCATTGAAGGACTGAGATGGTGGCATGGAGGAAAATAATAAACAGAGATGATATAATACACCAAAAACCAATATCTGTGGAGCTGTATGAGCGCCTACGCCAGTTGTCAGGACACATGATGATGATGATGCATCTGATTTCGTGTGCGGGACAGATGGGCGATGTCATCAGCGAAGTCTAGATCACCCACCCGATCTGTCAGAGTCCAGGCCGCGCTCAGCTCAAATAAAACACATTTTAATGGGTATTCGTAACAGTACAATATATATCATGTAAATCTGTCATGTGGATGTCGAAGAACAAAGAAAACTGCTACAAAGGCTTTCCATGAATAAATTTAAGGACAACACAAAGATAGATTTAGTTGGAGTGATAGATTCAAAGGCACACTACTATTAGGTGATGAATAACTTGGAGTGGAGACATACAGAGGTATTATGTTTTCATGTTTGTCTTCTATTTGCCAACACGAGAACATCAATATCTCACAACGTTGGATTAATCACATCCACGTTTTTACACAAGCTGCAATTTACATTTACATTCAAAATATTCCCTCATCACATTGATGTTGTTTTTGTAGGTTCTTGCGCTGTCACAAATTTTTACTGTAACTTCAGACAAGCAACGAGTTCTCCGTCTTTGAATGCCGAATGCAAATGGTCTCGTTTTTCTGTGCGCATGCCCACAAGATGAATATTCAGACGCGCTTTGGTTGTACTAAGGCGATGGTAATAAAAGTTGCCAGGTTGCTGAGTTGTCCATGAATGCTAATGGGTAAAAATGAGTGTTACTGGGCAAGAATGAGGGTTGCTGAGATATTGTTAAGAAGTTCCTCCTATCTTGGGCATGTAATAACAGATGACGGCAGAAATGAAATAGAAATCAAGAAACGAGAACATGAATGGCCAAACATATTTTCAGCAAACATGAAATCGGTATTACCATGTAGAGATATTAACAACGCATTAACAGATTCAGTGCCAAGCAAAAAGTTGGACCAATAAAATAATGAATGGCGGAAAATAGGAAGAAAGGGCGTGTCATAGTTATGGCTTAAAAGTTGTTAATATGGTAGCAGAAATGTTGTATAATAAATCAAATTAAAGGAGGTTCCATGGGGAAAGCTACTATAAATAAGCTGTTGGCAGATACGTGAAGTCGCTTAAGATGATTAATCATCCAATGGCTCTTCATGAGTTACAAATGAAAATAGTCAGATGACATATGCTCAACAGTCTTGTATAGCGCAGTGGCCTGGGCCATGAACAAGCGATTAGAAAGTTGAGCAGTAGCTCTGGGGATGTGGATATACAGAAGAGTATGCCGTATTTCGTGGAAACAAAAACAATCACATACAGGTTCTAGAAAAGCTGAGAACGAAAGGAGAGTTAATGAAAGAAATACAAAAGAAGCAAATGAAATATTTCGGTTACGTTAAAAGACATAACACTTATAAAAATCATACTGTAGGGTATGGATGAAGGCAAGCGAGCAAGAGGTAGACAACGATACAAGCGGGGAGATAACATCAAGATATGGACGCACAGCTTTCAGAGAGAATGTACAGTCAGAGCGAGAAACAGACAGTATTGGAGATCCATTGCAGCCAGAATTCATTGTGGAGAGGGCACCTGATTAACTGATGTATATAATTTTACCAGATGTGTCACACAATACACACCACAGATGAGCAGTAGCTTTTAAAGAATGTGCGGATACTAACTACCCCAGTTATTGCCCTTGAGGACAAGCTTAATCACAACCACGCAATCGACATGTAGCGCTAGCAGCAAGTATGAGTTACTGTGGAGGTTAGTGCAGAGTGGAACTGTAGAAAAACAAAATGAAATGCACAAATAACAGGTATTGTAAAGACCGTGCAGTCCAATTCAAGCACATATAATAACCTATATCTCTGCAAGGTAACAGTTCCTTACATGACAATATACAGTTGTATCGGTGCAAGCACTAAAAAAGTGCATGTACCCTTGTCTCTGTGTAGAGTAAAAGTGCACTACGGGGCAGCAAAATGTTGTCACTATATGTGCCATATGTTGCAGGATCTTAAAAATGTCTATTTTGTGGGGCATTTCCATTTTGAATACCAACTGCTGTTCGTATGTACTATTCTTATAATGTGAGAATTGTGGTAGAATCACGAATTCACACATGTTGAAGGACGCTGAAAAAAAGGGGGGGGGGGGTGATGTATCTGATGATCAGAAACCTTCTATCATGCTCCACGGTAAAGTTTCTACAACTGTTGTGTATACACGGACTTTGCAGTCCAAATGTCTTTCTCTTGTAGCTTGTAACAAATGACAAGTTGTATGCAATAGTTGTCCTTAGTAACGTTGGATGTTTCGTTAGCAACATGCAATGTTAAATCCGACATCATCATCATGTGCCATGCAGATAAGCTTGGGCAGTCATGTTACGACATCTAACACGATCCCCAGAGTCGTGGATCAGCTCTGTGTTCTTTTCTCCACCATGCCATGTGGTCACCAATTTCTCTAGTGTATTTCTACTCATTACGTGCTCAAAATATGTTGCCTGTCTGCGTCTAATTTCTCCACTCAGTTTACGGTTTTCAGTAGCTTCTTATATGACTTGCTCATTGGTTTTTCTGTCTGTCCATGGTATTCTTTGCATTATCCCCAGAAACCACATGTCCACTGGCATTAGATGTTTTTCAGCTTGTTGGACATCTTCTTATAACCATATGGGGTTGGCCGTTATGTTAGCTCACAGTTTTCTGTAATACTTGTGCCAATCAGTTCAGGAATAGGCATTTTCCGCGACAAGATCAAGACACACAAGCTATCTTCTCTCATGTCCTATCCCTGTCTGTAGTCGAGGGAAAAGACAAAAGGAGACAATCATACAGACTGATGCTTCCTTCACTACGGTGCTAAGAGGTAAAGAGTAGTTCTGACTTCGTTACGGCCAAAGAAGAAAAATAGTGAAAAGAGAGAGAACTTCACACCGCCTGAACCGACAAAAAAAGATGATAGTAATTAGATAAGAAGATATACGAGATCTCGGGCAGTGGCAGAAACTATTTTATAGATGTTCACACAGGAAACACCATATTAGAGCCCAAGCAATGAATTAAGGTGTTAGATTGTGGTAGAAACAGTGGTTGTAAAAACTAAAAGAGACAAACAAACAAATCAAAAACAGTACAAAAATAGCTCTTTATTTATCAACTGCTACAAATGTTGGTGACAATTTGTGTTCAAACACATTGAATAAAGCATTCAATAAGGGATGTTCAATTACAGAAACAACAGACAACTGTATATATCAAACAACAACAGTGGGTAACCCCCAACCAATCAACATCACTTAAGACAACAATGTACACCAAGTACCACAACACAGGTGCTCCAAGCAATAGCTGGTTAGACTGACACAATAAAGAACCTTGATACAAGCAACACTGCACAGACAATAAGGCACTACTAAAACATAGGTTTCACAACATAAACCCCAAGACACGACATAAACAAAGAGTTGTGACACAATTTACTATCCCACCAAGAACCCAGGCCTGCTGACACTAACTAGTCAGCCGCTCGGCTTTTTCATCTGACATATGTTGTTCACTGATGAACAGATGGGAAACCCCACATATCTTGTCTCAAAGCGGGCTGGCCACAAAACTACACAGGACCCCAGCGCCTGCCTTCACACACCGAGCTGGCTGCTACAAGGAAAAAATGGCCTCCGGTCTTTGTTTCAAGTCGCGTTTCCGGCGTAGCCAGGACCATACGGCTTTCACAGACCACACTAAGTGCATTGGTTTGGCGCTGTGACATATCCAACCCCCTACTTTTTTGACGTCCCGTCAAAAGGACTAGACTATTGTATCTCCTTACCCCAGTTATCTGTTTAAAATAATGCCAAGTCCCCCCCCCCCCCCCCCCCCCAAAAAAAAAAAAAATTAATTCCTTTTCAGTGACCACAAAAATAAAAATCAGTAATCAAGCAAGAATTAATGACATTTACACATAAACAGTCATCAAAATGACAACAGTTATTACATGGGGACAACAATCTCATAAATATATACGTAGACGTGTACCTAAACTCAATAATCATGTCAACAACCTCCAAAAAAAAAAGTGGATGATTTCCATACACGAATGGTTATCGAGATGTCACCTATAACCTGGATATAAACACAAAGGAACAATACAGGGTCAACAAAACGTTATCTCAATAATATCCCACCTCATGAATTCACCCTGGAAGTTACTCTCTTACTGGACAGATGGTAATGACAACACCACATAAACAACAGAACCACCCCTTTCACCTGGTCTGCCTGGTGTTCTTGCACTTTAAAAGAAAACATGTCATCACATGACACCATCTACCTGCAATTATAATGCACAGAAACAGCAAAACATAACTGCTAATTAACTAGCTAAACTAAGGCTGTTAATCCAGAGGGCTGGGATTCCTAAACAGATGAAAACAGTCTCTTATCTTTCACAACAATGCCTAACGGGCAAAAGTTCTTGCTGGTGGTCTTTCACAATCCCTTTTTGCACAAGGTCACAAGTCGACATATCCGTATGCGGAAAATTTTGGCTCACACCCATCACAATACGCGGTCCACCTGTCACATTTATAACACCTTCTAAGTGGTCGACCACACTGACACTAGGAGACATCCATCGTCCCCTCTTCCTCCGCCTCTTCCTGCGAAAGAAATTTCTCTGGTTGCCACGCAGAACCATCTGGCTATCAGAAGTTGACACTGCACCCACCTGGACTGCTGGGGCTGATCCTTTAGAAGGATCAACCTGGGACGGACTCTGTTGTTGCTTAAGGCCCTGCCGGTCTCGGTGGCTTATGCTTGCAAACACTTCGCTACAATTCACTCTAGAGGGGTTCTGAAAACCACTAACCCCTCTCTTCGGACACCTGTTCTGGAGGTGGGTGCGGCTTCTACAAACATTGCACCTCTTGCGTCGTACCTTGGGCTGCAGTAATGAATCAACTAAGTCTCTCATCCTACCTAGCTTAGCTCGAAGTTCCTCCACCACCCCATCATCATGCTGGACCCATTGACACTCACTACTGGCACTAGGCCACACTTTGAGACTGTCATTTTGAGGTTCTACATATTGGTATGCAGAGACTTCTGGAGCTAATGACACACCAGCCCATCGCATGGCCAAGTCTCTAACACAAAGGAAAGTCACTGATGGGTCTTGCGATATCCTCTCCTCTGCCATTCTCCTGCTGAGAACATTATGTAGTTTTGCAACAAACCAGTCTCTTAGGATCACTGGATCCCAAGCAACCATGCCCCTCTTTCTCTGAGCTTCCAGCACCAAACGAAAGGCTTTGTGGACCCGGTGAGAGAAATCCATGATGGATTCCCAAGCATCTTGTTTCACTTGGAAGAAAGCTGCAGCAAGTTCTACCTTGCTGCGCTGCTCTCCATACACCTGCTGAATGGTCTGCAGCATCTCCTCAGGGTCATTACAAGCTGACCTAAGTTCAAGCTCTGCCCACACATTGGGAGCAACACTTTCCCAAATGATGTCAACCCTGTCCTCATCACTCACCACACCAGCCCTCCATGCAGATCTCACCTTCCTCACATACTCCTCAACAGCTGGCCCACATTGCCGGCCAAAAAAAGGTACTTCTATCTTCACAGGTGAAACTATGTACATGATTTCACCAGTGGGCCCTGTGACGTCAGGGGCACCAACTGGGAGGGGAACTACGGTCCCTAACGTTGAAGACAGAGCCATCCTTGCTCTGGATAGGATACAGTGAAAGTGTACTAGGAGGCAATTTATCTGAGCCCACTCACCATACAGGGGACTCCTCTCTTGTGCAAGAATGCCCGGGGGGTCTCAGCAGCAAACCTGGGTTCTAATGTCACAACTCAAAGACAATGGACACCACAAACATAAACACTGATCTATCACACAAAACAGTCACTAGATACTAAAACAATTCTAACAGAACAATTGAAAGGCTGCCACTATTTCTCGTCGGGGTCGCCATTTTATAGTCGAGGGAAAAGACAAAGGGAGACAATCATAAAGACTGATGCTTCCTTCACTACGGTGCTAAGAGGTAAAGAGTAGTTCTGACTTCGTTACGGCCAAAGAAGAAAAATAGTGAAAAGAGAGAGAACCTCACACCGCCTCAACCGACAAAAAAAGATGATAGTAATTAGATAAGAAGATATACGAGATCTCGGGCAGAGGCAGAAACTATTTTATAGATGTTCACACAGGAAACACCATGTTAGAGGCCAAGCAATGAATTAAGGTGTTAGATTGTGGTAGAAATGGTGGTTGCAAAAACTAAATGAGACAAACAAACAAATCAAAAACAGTACAAAAATAGCTCTTTATTTATCAACTGCTACAAATGTTGGTGACAATTTGTGTTCAAACACATTGAATAAAGCATTCAATAAGGGATGTTCAATTACAGAAACAACAGACAACTGTATATATCAAACAACAACAGTGGGTAACCCCCAACCAATCAACATCACTTAAGACAACAGGGTACACCAAGTACCACAACACAGGTGCTCCAAGCAATAGCTGGTTAGACTGACACAATAAAGAACCTTGACACAAGCAACACTGCACAGACAATAATGTACTACAAAAACATAGGTTACACAACATAAACCCCAAGACACGACATAAACAAAGAGTTGTGACACAATTTACTATCCCACCAAGAACCCAGGCCTGCTGACACTAACTAGTCAGCCGCTCGGCTTTTTCTTCTGACATATGTTGTTCACTGATGAACAGATGGGAAACCCCACATATCTTGTCTCAAAGCGGGCTGGCCACAAAACTACACAGGGCCCCAGCGCCTGCCTTCACACACCGAGCTGGCTGCTACAAGGAAAAAATGGCCTCCGGTCTTTGTTTCAAGTCGCGTTTCCGGCGTAGCCAGGACCATACGGCTTTCACAGACCAAACTAAGTGCATTGGTTTGGCGCTGTGACATGTCTATCAATTCATGCAACTTTCCTGTTGGCGCATGTGACATGTTCCACTGTAGGCCGTCTCATGTGCATAGCTTGTGGCATGTTCCACTGTAGGCCGTCTCACGTGCATAGCTTGTGGCATGTTCCACTGTAGGTCGCCTCACGAGCACAGCTTGTGGCATGTTCCACTGTAGGCCGTCTCATGTGCACAGCTTGTGACATGATCCACTGTAGGCTGTCTAATGTGCACAGCTTGTGACATGTTCCACTGTAGGTCGTCTCATGTGCATAGCTTGTGGCATGTTCCACTGTAGGCCGTCTCACGTGCATAGCTTGTGACATGTTCCACTGTAGGTCGCCTCACGAGCACAGCTTGTGGCATGTTCCACTGTAGGCCGTCTCATGTGCACAGCTTGTGACATGTTCCACTGTAGGCTGTCTAATGTGCACAGCTTGTGACATGTTCCACTGTAGGCTGTCTCATGTGCACAGCTTGTGACATGTTCAACTGTAGGCTGTCTCATGTGCACAGCTTGTGACATGTCCCACTGTAGGCTGTCTCAAGTGCACAGCTTGTGACATGTTCCACTGTAGGTCGTCTCATGTGCACAGCTTGTCAATAAGAAAACGTCATGGTAAGGTAAGGCGATTGGCGTGACGTTCACCACATCATCTATCAAGTGCTATAGTCTATACAAATATGGACTAGCCCCATGTGTCCAGTATGCCTCTAGGTGTGTACAAGTGTCCTTTATTATTTTCTGTTCACTTTACCACATGGCACCTTGCCGTCTTGACAGACGATAGTTTGTGCATCAAAAAGGCATAATAACTACAACCCATGGCGGTAGCGAATGTGACTGATAAGGCCAATTCACGCTGTAAATATTCGTCCACAGTGGATGCATGTGAAAACATGGTCATTTTCACCATCATGCACCTTCTTACGTCTTGCACGCTCGGTGTGTAACTTATCTGCAATCATTTTCTCCTTTCTCTTTATTCCATTTCTGTTATTTGCCCTCCATGCAACACGTTCAGCGGCGACTTGCTCCCAATGTGCATTATCAATGCCTGCATCAATCATTCCCCGCTTACACACATCTTTGTATATCGTAGCAGGGGCCGATCCTGAGATCTCTTACCCATCTGTATTCACCCCCCCCCCCCCCCCAAAAAAAAAGTCCTTTGGTATTCTACTATCATTCATCCTCCTAACGTATCTTATCCATCTAAGTCTACGAAGACTGGGCATGGAACAAACCGTCACACAACCTGATCTTTCCAATACTTCAGTATTTGTGATTTTGTCTTGCCACTAAATACCAAATATTCTTCGCAGACACCGCATATGAAAGCTGTTTAAACGTTTCTCTTGGTGTGAGTAAGTTGGCCAGGCTTCACTGCCATAAAGAAGAGTACTAAGGACACAGGCTTGATAGACAAAGACTTTTGTTTTGGCAGTAAGCTTCCTGTTCTCCCAGACTCTTTTTCTTAACCTGTTCATTGTTATTGCTGCCTTACCAATCCTGACGTTGATTTCCTGATCTAGGGATAATTTGCTATTTACCGCTGATCCTAGATATGTAAAATGGTCTACTATCTCTAGTTCGGCGCCGTCAATAAAGATTGATGGCACCCCGTGTGCACCTTGTGACATAATCTGTGTCTTCCTTTTGCTAATTGTTAAACCAAATTCAGAACAAGCATTGAAGAATGCAGATAGTAGACGTTATAATTCTTCCTCACAGTGCGTCGTAATTGCAGCATCATCTGCAAAAAGCAACTATCTGATCAGTACCCTCCTAAATTTTGGTCTTGGCCTTCAATCTCTGAGCATTGTAGAGTCCGTCATCTGAGCGTGAGTGAATGTATATACCACCATCCTGATCACGAAAGGCATATTTCAGTAGAAGTGAAAAGTATATTCCAAAGAGGGTGGGAGCTAGTACACAACCTTGCTTAACACCACTCTTGATTTCAAACTCTTCTGAAGTCTCTTCACTATCAAAATTGATTATACCCTTCTGTCGTGGAATACTGAGAGTTAATGATTCCCAGATAGACGACTGTATACACCGACTAACCAGGTAGAAGAAGGGTTAACAAACGAAGCAGTAAGGGTAACCAACAACGGAGTGACCATGCGCATGTGTTTATAGGTCAAGACACAGAAGGGGCCGCCAACAGCACAGGTAACCTGTCGCGTGGAAAAATTGGTTTGCGACAAAGGCAGACAGCATTATTGGACAGCATATTGCGGTCTGGATGTATGAATAACGGAAAAGTTTCAGATCTGTAATTTTCCACTAACGGTGATAATGAAGTATGGACTTGAGGTGTCAAGCAAGGTCAAGGACTATGCGGCAAAAATGACCTATAAAGAGTGTCCACTTCTTTGTGTAAGTTTAGTGTGTGTTCCAAACTGAACTGAAGGAGATATGTTCTTGAGTGGGAATAGAAATACACGTCCCTAATGATGGAAAGAGGGGATAGTAGTGTGTTATTCGCTAAGTGTTTTTCGATTCCAGGAACATAGATGCCTAAATAAGGTATTAATATATTAGAGTATAGTTTTAGCATAGGAATATAGATGTGCGTGAAGTGCATTTAACATTGCTTTCTATTAGTAGGAATAGTATAGACGTTAGGTGAATCTTCTATCCTATGTCAGAGTGGGTTTTTTCGGAAGCCTTTTCATTTCGGCTGGAGGAAAGGACACTCACATAGGAGAGAAGAGGAAGCAGACACAGATCTCATTATTAAATGTATATCACACAGGTTCCCATACCAGTGCGAGACTTATCAACTAAGATATAACACAGATGGCTGTGGTCAAGATCACTCAGTGTTGATAACCCACAAGAAAGCACTTTAAAGTAATAAAGCACGACACTTGTGCATAAGAAAGGAAAGAAAAGAAGTGTCATCTTAATAAGTCAGGAGGACAGAGAACGGAAAATAGAGATCATACAAACTAAAGAAAAAAGACTCAAATTACTCAGTATCGAAGAGTTGCAAGGGGCATACCAAATGCCTATACCAATTACGAACTATCCAGTGTATCCACTTGTGCATAAGAAAGGAAAGAAAAGAAGTGTCATCTTAATAAGTCAGGAGGACAGAGAACGGAAAATAGAGATCATACAAACTAAAGAAAAAAGACTCAAATTACTCAGTATCGAAGAGTTGCAAGGGGCATACCAAATGCCTATACCAATTACGAACTATCCAGTGTAGAATTTTTACAGGACAAAAATAGAGAATACTAGAAACTCGATGTGTTTTCCAGGATGGAATTAAGAACGCTATAAGAAAGCAACGAACATTCAGTTTAAGCTGACAGCATATAGTGATCGGTTTAAGTACATTGATACAGTGGTGAACATTTTTCATTACAAAAACAAAACGGATATATCTAAAGACTCAAGCAGACGGAGCATTCAGGGTGAGACCGTTCTGTTGTATCTATGTACCGTCCTGTACTTTAGCCGAGAGAAGAGACGAGAGAAGACACGGAGACTATCTATCAACATCTTATCTGGCAGCCACACTAGAAGAACATACCAACTACATAGACAATATCCATACATACACCAGACATAGTTTTTATTAATAAATCTTTTATTTATTGTTGAAAGGAACTGTTGTCTGAGTATGTGTTGAGAGAATAACAGAGAGAGTGAAAGAAATAGATATATGGAAGGGAAGACAGAAGAGAGGAGTGTAGACCAAAGTCAGTCAATAATCCCAACAGATAATAAGTTTAAAGATGTGCTTGTTGATTCCAACCTCCTCTCGGGAAAATAACAGGACACCTTCATTCGAACCCATAACCATGGGGGCTTCAGGCAATTGCGCTATTAATTGCGATATCGCAGCTCCAAATTTGTGTTGATTTTGATAATATCGTACAGAAAGCAATGGCAAACTGCTGCACGTAACAGCTGTCTAGTCAATCACAAACAACACTATTCTGGGATTAACTGCGGCATCCTGTAAAGAAAAGTCAACTAACTAACGCAACAATGTTAACTGTTCTCCGTTAACTATTCCCCGTACCTGAATGTTATCTGTTCCCCATACCACAATGTTAATCGTGACCGTATGAATGCAAATCTCCCAATTTTCAATGTTAAGTGTCCCCATTTTTAATATTGATTGATCCAACTATAAATTCCACACACAAACACGACCGCCCACTCGCTGACCCTGATTTGTGCAGGTCCGGGGCAGTCTGCCTCTCCCTCTGAACCTTTTGTGTTTTTACTATTCACTCATGCATTCATTCAGTAGCACGTCCATCACAGAACCTCGCTCCCATAACAATCTTCCGGAAAACTTGACGTTAAAGTAATTGCAGATACCGCTGCTGAAGTGTGACGTGCTCAGTCTCACACATTTTAGTCAACGTCATCTTGAGGTGAGGATGGTCAGTTCTAATCCGTCCTGGCGTTTACTTCCCGACAATTATCTGGTACCCGTTGTATGAGGCCGGATGAGCTGGACCGGCAGGGAAACAAAGAACAATGCTTTAGTTGCGTGGGTAGGGGTTGAATCCCAACCACTGTCTTGCTAAGCTGTTAAGTTAAAGTTAGTTGCAAGTTCTAACGGGGGGGGGGGGGGGGGTACGTCGCAATCGACCTCTGCATATGTTGGCTGACAGCGTTTACGTTGAGTAGTTTGCCGTTGCTTTCCGAAAGATTAAGGCTCATAACATCGAAATCAACGCAAGGCAGTCTGCTTTCAAATCGCCTGCAGCTGATGTCGAGCCCTCGACTGGGTGTGATGAACAATTATGTGGAAGACTCGACTCGGTGTGACGGACAATCATGAAACGCGTTCACCGCACCAAAACCACAGCGCCGGCTTTGTTCTGTAAAGTACACAGCCCAATTTGCTGATTCACACGCTGACAGCCAAGAACTGGCATTTTAAGCAACCAATGCTGTCATAGGACAGAATAACATTCAACACAACAGTCGCCTGCAAGTAACGAGCTGGCTGGGCTGACAGATCAAGTGAGCTTGGAAACCCGACCACCCAGACACAGTACACAACAGGCAGTCATGAGAACCCACCCCCTCCCACCTGAATCCACAACTATACACTGCAAGCCGCAGGAGTAACTTCACACAAACAAATCTGTCATAAATTGTCCTCCTTCGTTCACTGCAGACAATAATTGCCGGCCGACAGTTTATCAAAACAGCTGATTTATATCCTAACTGGAGGCGCGAATCAATGCAATATTCTCCAAACTCCCTGCTCCAGACGTGATTTATGGCTCTTTAAATTGGTACACAGAGTTGGATCACAGTTCTGGCGTCTGTCTGGCACATTTGTTTCTCTAGCAATGTGAGGTTCTTTTTTTTCCAGAAATTTACATTTTGATATGGGAATTTGAAACAAGAGTTTTATGTACACAAAATATGCCACTGCTTTCGCGTGCAAGTTCTCTGGGTATTTCCGTATCCGGGCATTTGTCGATCAGTTAGTTATTCGCACTGGTTTGTATGTTCTATGTGTAGTTAACTCTTTGCATACTACCAGCTTTCTCTCTCTCTCTCTCTCTCTCTCTCTCTCTCTCTCTCTCTCTCTCTCTCTCTCTCTCTCTCTCTCTCTCTCTCTCTCTCTACTCTATCTGTTCATATTTCTCTACTCTATCCCTCTACTCTCTCTCACTGTTCATTAATACTACTCACTTACCTCCCTACTTAGTTACCTATTGTCATATATTTTTGAAGGGAGTGGGAGATCACTGTAGTGCATGCCCCATCTCTAACAAAAGATGTAGAGCCCCATCCTCTTCTATCTTCAATAACCCCAGAATATGAACCTTGAGTTATCTGCAGGCCTCGTTTTGTTAAGTATTGTCTAGGAGATATAGATTATGGCCCTGGTAAGAATGGTAATTTACTAATTGGGAATCTGCCCCTTCTCCAATGATTCTGATAGCTCTGGAGCCCCCTTTTAGTTTATCAAATCTGAGGAAAGTCAGGAGAATTTTCTCAGCCTGATTTAGATGAAGAAAACATGGATGTTGAGCAGTTGATAGGTATAGAGTCTTTTATTTCCCCTTTTAGTAAGTCATTATGAGTTAATTTATCTTTTAACAATCAAACACATAATCAATCACATTAGATTTTGACAACATGATGCACAAAGAAGTAGTTGACAGATAGGTTTGAACTTGACAAATTAACAGAAGGTCAATTCATGTTAATCATTTATTGACTGGCCTGAGCCTTCTGGTCAGTACATACATCTCTATTGTGATTTACACAAAGTAATAGAACAGTTGCACATTGGACCATTGTCCCAGACAATCAATAACAAGCATCAATATATGAGATGTCAACAAGTGTGAAAACATAGTAAACATTTTGATGTTGTACATATTAAGTATGATAGTGGTGTCTCAACCATAAACATTATCAGTTTTTCCTGAAATTGGGTGTGGGTTCGACCAAGGAAAATGTAACCTGGTGACTGGAAGATTAGGTAAGCCAGGGTCCATTGACTGATGGATCCACGTCAGGTCTGCCCGTATAGCTCCACTGAAGGCCTCCCCATGCTCTGCTCATAGCGAAGTCATCCTCCATCTCACTTGTGGTTCATCCTCTCTCGGCTTCCCTCTCTCAGGTCTGATTTAGGTGGTTAGTTTGCTGATGTGTTGGGTGGTTGTTGGTATGTAGCCACCAAGATCACTGATGAGTATTCACATAAATATATACAATCCTACCAATACAATCTTTTAAAAGTAGGTAAAAGAACCTAAATTCCTGAAGTAGGAACTAGTTCCCCTCCCCCTCTTTTTTCTCTCTAAGCTAGTGTTGGGTTAATTTGGGGTGGTCAGAGTTTATCACACTGTGTACGCCTTGTATCAACTTGTTCCTGCTGTATGTAAATCTTCATTTGACCTGGGGTCAGTGAACGTGTACAGTGAGACAATGACAAGAGTGAGAAGGTGTCAAGATGCATGTAAATAAATGACATACATTTATAACATTTCTTCTACTCAATGGTGTTCACAATGTGTATAAATAATTTCTCTGTGTTTTCCCAATTAACTTCTTCTTCTTCTTGTGTCTAATAACTCTCTTCCATTACCTGTTGTTATTGTGATGTTGAGTGTTGTGTTGTGTGGTGATGAGTGGTGATGAGTGGGGTTGTGTTTTAAGTTATGTTGAGTAATGAGTTAAGTTCACTTCGCGTGGTGGTGTTCCGCGAAGCACAACTTTCTCATGTATTGCAGTTCCTAAGTGCTCTTATCTAATTAAATTTGACATAAATATAAATATTTATTTCGCCAAACCCTATTATTTCTATAGACAAAGGAGAAAGGAAAGATTGATTTCACCTTCAGCTTTCTAGATTGTAAATAGGCATAGATAAGTCTGTTTTAGAACAAGGCACTTGTTCTAGTACACGAACTGTCATTTCAGCTGTAGACAGTGATAGCATCCTGTTTCTGGTGAAATGCACAAGATTGCTTTCGAATCATCACTTCTCACAGTTGTTTAGAATAGAATGTAATAGTGTAATGCACTTCTTAAAGTTAATAATTATCTTTAAGAATATCAGAGGTGGCAGTTTCATCGAAGAGAATATTCTGGCCGGGAATGGCTTTGCGTCATTAGAATCTACAGTCGAGCATTTTTACATTTCTGAGGTTTTAATTAATAATCATACATTTCAATTGACATCACAAACATGGGTTTACGTTACTTGACACTTGATACATCGGGTTCTTAGTCTAATCAAGGGCCAACAAACGTACCTCGGATCCAGACTTTTGCCTTGTCCATTGAATTTTTGATCACACACTCTTCTCACCTCCGTCCATGGAGCGAATTCAGACAAAAGTGCGGCTGATTAACATTTCTGATGAAATGGGGATATATGTTAATTATGCACTGGCGCGAAGGCGGGTCAGGTGGTTTTTTCATCCAATGATTTTCCGAGCTTGGTCTGATGAAATCCTTCTAAGAATCCACGTCATTTGTCACTTGTTCAGTTCCAGTTTTGATATTAAGTTTTAAGTCCCAATCTCCAATTGCGTTTGTGAAGTCAATTTCTTTTAATGTTGTTTCCTCTTTTTGCGGCATTTGTTGATAAGATGAATAATGTTGGCTGCGTTATGCCACATGGCCCCACTCCAGATTGTTCTATGGTATGGAACTATGTTTCCAACATTTTCAGTTATCAAGCTGTTCCCATTTGTCCTCCCTTGTATTCTCTTCTGCATCTGATTGACCTGGTTCATCAGGCACTGGGTGTCGACTCAGGAAGTCCGCTCCCACATTCATTTTCCCAGGAACATATTCAACCTGGAACGAGTAAGGTTGAAGAAGCAGCGACCATCTCATAAGTCGGGCATTCAGAGTCTTAGATGCTGCGAGAAACATGAATGGTTGATGGTCACATTGCACTGTGAAATGTTTGCCATATAGGTATGCTTGAAATTTCTGTACACTCCAGACGAGCGCAAGACATTCTCTCTCGATAGTACTGTAATTTCTCTCTGCTGCATTCAATTTCCTGCTAGCATAGGCTACAGGGAATAGCTCTGATAGTACATCTCCCTTTCTCTGCAACAGCGTTGCCCCAATTCCTATGTTACTGGCATCGGTGCGCAGCACGAATGGTTGGTCGAGGTCTGGTAGATGTAAGACTGGATGAGCAGTTAATGCCTGCTTTAGTGCTGTGAAAGCTCTCTCACAGTCAGCTGACCAAGTGACTTTCTCTGGTTTCCCCTTTTTGGTAAGATCCGTTAAAGGTGCTGACAGAGTATTGAAGTCCTTGATGTATTTTTGATAGAATCCACATAAGGATACAAATGATCTTACATCCTTCTTTGTTTTTGGACGAGGTGCTCTCTGGAGTTTGTCCACATTTCCCTCTTGTGGAGTTATCAGTCCATGAGATATCCTATGACCTAGAAAGTCCAATTCTTGGAATCCTATCTGACACTTCTTTGGTCTAGCCGTCAATCCAGTTTCTCTGAGGCGCCTGAACAAAAGATGCAGGGTTTCTACATGCTCTTCAAATGTTTCAGTTGCGATCAGGATGTCATCCATGAAGTGACTGAGGTCTGGATGCTGTAGTGGGTCAAGTAATTTTCTCATCATACGTGTAAAGACGCTGGGAGCATTACTTAATCCGAATGGAAGAACGTTGAACTCATAGTGTCCTCCAGGCGTGCTGAAAGCTAACCATGGTCTAACTTCCGGTTTTACAGGAATCTGGTAATATCCCTTACTGAGATCAATCCTAGTAAAGTACTTAGCTCGGTTGAGTGCTGTGAAGAGTTTATTCTGATCCGGCAGAGGTTCTGCTTGGAATTCAGTTATAGCATTGAGCTGTCGATAATCGATGCACAATCTATGTTCTCCGCTTGGCTTTCTCAATAAGACGACGCTAGCACTGTAAGGTGATTCAGATGGTGAGATTATTCCTGCGGTGAGCAGCTGTTGTATTTCTTCCTCTAAAGTCTTTTGCTTGGCATAAGGAACTGGGTAAGTCTTGACTCGCACAGGCACTGTGTCATTTAACTTCATGTCAAATTCCTCCAAATCAGTTCTTCCTGGCTTATCAGTAAGTACTTCTGCATATTTTGCCATAAGTTCCCTAATCTGCTTTTGCTGATCCTTTGTTAAGTTGGGATTGATTTCCACATCCTTAAAGGTCTCTTTGGCTTGCAGTTGGCACTCGACTCCCATTGTTGATCCTTCTTCGACTTCAGTAGCCACACTCATGGCCATCAGATGTGCAGGTTCGGTGGTTGAGGGTCTTTCATGATATTTCTTCAAGAGGTTTATGTGAAATACTTTCATCTTGCCTTTGACTGAAATTCTGTAGTTGGTACGTGAGATCTTCTCCGTCACTACATAAGGTCCTCTCCATCCGATTTGCAGCTTATTCTGACTGGTTGGAAGCAGCAACATCACCTTCTCTCCTACCTCTAACTCTCTATCCTTTGCCTTGCGATTGAAATTACGAGCAATTCTTCGTCTGGCTTGACGTAGATTGACATTCGCTTGTTTCCAACTGTGTTGTAAACGATTTTTCAACTCGGCAACATATGTTGATGCAGTCACGACTGTATCATCTGTAGTATTATCAGTCCACGTTCGGAGTAACGCCTCCAATGGTCCTTTGATTGGTCGTCCAAACAACAGTGTGGCTGGAGCAAAACCTGTTGAGTGATGGGGTACTTCCCTGTAAGCGAATAAAGCTGCGGGTAAATACAAGTCCCAATCCTCTGTCTTCTCCTGGGCAATTTTGCGCAGGATACTAATCAATGTCCCGTTCCACCTTTCCACAAGTCCATTTGACTGAGGGTGATATGGTGAACTGAAGATATGGCGTGCATGAAAAGTCTGAAGGTCTCTTCCATGAGTTTACCACGAAACTGTGAACCGTTATCCGTCAAGATCCTTTGTGGGAATCCTAGACGTGTGAATATTCCTAATAATGCATCAGCGACGTGTTTGGAGTCACAGCTGGGCATAGGAACTGCTTCGGCCCACATGGTTGTTGTGTCCACAAGCGTTAATATGAATCGGTTTCGCCTCTTCGTTGCTGAGAGAGGTCCGATTATGTCTACTGCCACTTTCTCAAATGGAATTCCAGTGATTGGCGATTCACCCAACATTGCCGGTGGTGTCCGGTGTTTTGGTGATACTTTCTGACACTGTGGGCATGATTTTACAAACCGTTGTATGTCTGAGTTCATCCCTGGCCAAAAGTAGTGAGTGGTAATCCGCTGTGTAGTAGCGTTGATACCCATGTGCCCACTGAATGGTAGACTGTGACCCATCTCTAAGATCTGAGTCCTGTATTGAGTCGGTACAACAAGTTGATTAAACTCTTGTCCAGCTCGTCCTGCTTTTCTGTAAAAAAAGAAGTGCTGACTTCATGAACAGATCACCTTTACGTAGAGGTAAATGTGATTTTGGCAGTTTTCTGAAGCAGGGTTCCAAGGTGCTGTCGGCTGCTTGTGCCCTCTTCAGTTCCTCCGTTCGAGGGATTGGCGTAGTTGATTCTGGAGTTTTTGTTGCCTGTGATCGAGTGGTCATGGTCGCCATCGCCACAGGTTGAACAGGTTCTCCTAGAACGATAAATCTACACCCGAGGATTACAGGATATATCGGATCGTCCAAGATTGCTGCCTTGATCGTCCCGGTGACATACCGCGAGGTTATGTTCACTTTTGCCACTGGAAGAGACATAGTTGTTGAACTCTTCAGTGGTCCCTGCAATTCCACTATTTCCTCTGTCACCTGTTCAGGGTGAACCAAGGATGATGAAACAACACAGTCATACGATAATCCAGTATCATATAAACAGGTCGTTTGGAATCCATTTAGCAAGATGGATTCTACAACCGGAATACGAGATGATGTGTCTTGATGAGGTGTCTGTTTGGACGTTTCACCAGTGCTCACTTTTCTCTCTCTTCGGTTGGCCAAACATGCCGCTGTGTGTGGAGGTGGCTTCTTTCTGCAACTCTGAAATGTGTGACCTTTAATTTTGCAATGGGTACAGAATGGTTTGTCCTCCTTCGGCGCTGTTTGGACTGAGTGTTGAGTGTTTTTCGGGGATTTCCCCTTTTTCCCGGTGGCTACAGTGTTTTCACCCTCTTTTGGCTGTGGAGTTTTGTTTTGAGAGGGGGTGTTGTTCGAACGTCCCTTTCCTCCCATCTCCTTTTGAGATTTCTCAAATCTCTCTGCCAGGATGATTATAGTTTCCAGGCGGTCAGCCCCGTTTTGGGTTAGGAATGCCTTCATTTCGTTCTGCATTTTCCCCTTGATCTGATCAATGATAATCATTTCACGGAGTCCTTCATAATTTTCCTCAAATCCTCCCAAGCAAGTCCATCTTTGTATGTATGACTTCAGTCTTTCGACTAGCTGTGCGTAGCTCTCACCCGGTTCCTTCCTTGCGGCTTTGAACCTGAGTTTATAAGATTCGGCGTCCACTTCGAATCGGCTTAAGAGTGCCGTCTTGAGTGTTGTGTAGTTCTGTTGTTCCTCTCTAGTGAGTCTTGAGAACACTTCATACGCCGTGGATCTTAAGGCCTTGCGCCAACTTCGTCGCCCATCTACTCTCTTCAAGCCCACAGCTGACAGCCATTGCCTCGAAGCGTGATAAAAATCCTTCGATGTGGTCAGTCTGTTCATTAAAGGGGTCCAGAGGAAATGACATAGCTCCTGAATTAAGTTGAGAGACGTGAGGTGGTTCTGTCACTGGCGATCCTGATGAGGTTGAGGGTGTAGGACCACTCCCTTTCTCTATTCTCCGGATCTCCACTTCAATCTCCATTCTCCTCAACTCCAGTTGGTGTTGACGCTCTCTCTCCTTATCTTCCATTTCAGCCTGTAGTCGTTTCTCTTTTTCCTCCAATTCTGCTTGAAATCGTTTCTCTTTCTCCTCCAATTCTGCTTGAAACTGTTTTTCCCTCTCAGCCAATTCCGCCTGAAGCTGTTTTTCTTTCTCAGCCAATTCAGCCTGAAGCTGTTTTTCTTTGAGAGCCAATTCAGCTTGCAGTCTTTCCCTTTTGTCAAATGCATCCGAAACATAGTTAGCTAGCTCAAGGCCATCTAACCCGCATTCCCTACCTGTTTCTGTTATTTGGGCTCTAAACTTTGCAGTTTCCGCCATGTCTATATTTTATTGCTGTGCTCTGATTAACAATATAATTGCAGCTAGTCTGATCCGCGTACGCTTGTCAGTCCCTGATCTGCAAAGATACAACAGAGCATGTGCAATATTAAAAACACCCTATGTTATGTCTGTCTGTCAATGCTGGAAAAGCCAAAGGCAGCAGGCACTGAAGTAACCACAATTAATTCCTAGTAAAGAAAAGAATCTGAAATTAGACAGAGTTTTCCCAACGGATAAGATTTTCCGGTGGTTGATGAAATGCTGTTAAGTTCAGACTTCACAGGAATAGAACACCTTCTCTGGAAGAGAAGTAGTGTTGGTAGAGTAGATACACACTATATATTTCACCTGGAGCACCTCTTTCTGAAGTAGAAGCAATATATGAACATGGCTCCTTCTCCAGGAGTAAAGATCAGTCACCTATCTTATTTATCTATAAATGTCATTCATATCATGTGGCTGTCAATCAATACCCCACATGGTATCTGTTAAACATTCTAGAAAATGACAATGTTCAAAATCTAAAGATAACTGTATGCATGTATTTTGTGTGATTGTTTAAAGGTTAATATATGGGAACCATCCAGGACGTAGACCGCAATATGTCATATATTTTTGAAGGGAGTGGGAGATCACTGTAGTGCATGCCCCATCTCTAACAAAAGATGTAGAGCCCCATCCTCTTCTATCTTCAATAACCCCAGAATATGAACCTTGAGTTATCTGCAGGCCTCGTTTTGTTAAGTATTGTCTAGGAGATATAGATTATGGCCCTGGTAAGAATGGTAATTTACTAATTGGGAATCTGCCCCTTCTCCAATGATTCTGATAGCTCTGGAGCCCCCTTTTAGTTTATCAAATCTGAGGAAAGTCAGGAGAATTTTCTCAGCCTGATTTAGATGAAGAAAACATGGATGTTGAGCAGTTGATAGGTATAGAGTCTTTTATTTCCCCCTTTTAGTAAGTCATTATGAGTTAATTTATCTTTTAACAATCAAACACATAATCAATCACATTAGATTTTGACAACATGATGCACAAAGAAGTAGTTGACAGATAGGTTTGAACTTGACAAATTAACAGAAGGTCAATTCATGTTAATCATTTATTGACTGGCCTGAGCCTTCTGGTCAGTACATACATCTCTATTGTGATTTACACAAAGTAATAGAACAGTTGCACATTGGACCATTGTCCCAGACAATCAATAACAAGCATCAATATATGAGATGTCAACAAGTGTGAAAACATAGTAAACATTTTGATGTTGTACATATTAAGTATGATAGTGGTGTCTCAACAATAAACATTATCAGTTTTTCCTGAAATTGGGTGTGGGTTCGACCAAGGAAAATGTAACCTGGTGACTGGAAGATTAGGTAAGCCAGGGTCCATTGACTGATGGATCCACGTCAGGTCTGCCCGTATAGCTCCACTGAAGGCCTCCCCATGCTCTGCTCATAGCGAAGTCATCCTCCATCTCACTTGTGGTTCATCCTCTCTCGGCTTCCCTCTCTCAGGTCTGATTTAGGTGGTTAGTTTGCTGATGTGTTGGGTGGTTGTTGGTATGTAGCCACCAAGATCACTGATGAGTATTCACATAAATATATACAATCCTACCAATACAATCTTTTAAAAGTAGGTAAAAGAACCTAAATTCCTGAAGTAGGAACTAGTTCCCCTCCCCCTCTTTTTTCTCTCTAAGCTAGTGTTGGGTTAATTTGGGGTGGTCAGAGTTTATCACACTGTGTACGCCTTGTATCAACTTGTTCCTGCTGTATGTAAATCTTCATTTGACCTGGGGTCAGTGAACGTGTACAGTGAGACAATGACAAGAGTGAGAAGGTGTCAAGATGCATGTAAATAAATGACATACATTTATAACATTTCTTCTACTCAATGGTGTTCACAATGTGTATAAATAATTCTCTGTGTTTTCCCAATTAACTTCTTCTTCTTCTTGTGTCTAATAACTCTCTTCCATTACCTGTTGTTATTGTGATGTTGAGTGTTGTGTTGTGTGGTGATGAGTGGTGATGAGTGGGGTTGTGTTTTAAGTTATGTTGAGTAATGAGTTAAGTTCACTTCGCGTGGTGGTGTTCCGCGAAGCACAACTTTCTCATGTATTGCAGTTCCTAAGTGCTCTTATCTAATTAAATTTGACATAAATATAAATATTTATTTCGCCAAACCCTATTATTTCCATAGACAAAGGAGAAAGGAAAGATTGATTTCACCTTCAGCTTTCTAGATTGTAAATAGGCATAGATAAGTCTGTTTTAGAACAAGGCACTTGTTCTAGTACACGAACTGTCATTTCAGCTGTAGACAGTGATAGCATCCTGTTTCTGGTGAAATGCACAAGATTGCTTTCGAATCATCACTTCTCACAGTTGTTTAGAATAGAATGTAATAGTGTAATGCACTTCTTAAAGTTAATAATTATCTTTAAGAATATCAGAGGTGGCAGTTTCATCGAAGAGAATATTCTGGCCGGGAATGGCTTTGCGTCATTAGAATCTACAGTCGAGCATTTTTACATTTCTGAGGTTTTAATTAATAATCATACATTTCAATTGACATCACAACATGGGTTTACGTTACTTGACACTTGATACATCGGGTTCTTAGTCTAATCAAGGGCCAACAAACGTACCTCGGATCCAGACTTTTGCCTTGTCCATTGAATTTTTGATCACACACTCTTCTCACCTCCGTCCATGGAGCGAATTCAGACAAAAGTGCGGCTGATTAACATTTCTGATGAAATGGGGATATATGTTAATTATGCACTGGCGCGAAGGCGGGTCAGGTGGTTTTTTCATCCAATGATTTTCCGAGCTTGGTCTGATGAAATCCTTCCAAGAATCCACGTCATTTGTCACTTGTTCAGTTCCAGTTTTGATATTAAGTTTTAAGTCCCAATCTCCAATTGCGTTTGTGAAGTCAATTTCTTTTAATGTTGTTTCCTCTTTTTGCGGCATTTGTTGATAAGATGAATAATGTTGGCTGCGTTATGCCACACCTATCTATAAACCTTTCCACCCAACTCCCAAAGTACATACCTTCCCATCTTTTTATCAAATCTACCTTTACATACAACCTTCCACCCATCATCCATCCAACCATCCAACCATGCATCCCTACCTCCTTCCATGCATCCATCCATCCCTGCCTCCTTCCATCTACCCCTACAAGCAGACACACATAAATACATATACAGACATACACACAGACACACATACACAGAAGCATACATTCATAATGGAAAGTAAGTAGGTAACATACAAATGGATATTATACTAAAGATTGTAATATGAACATCAAGACAATCTTTTGGTGTCCTTTCATTTCCCTTGACGTCACTTGATTATCGTCAACAATATTAATACACTGTCCCTACATATGTATTAATATCTATGAGCACCATTAGTCATTAGTCGAGATTCCAGCTTCACGGCAAAGAAACAAAAGAAAAAGCAGCGGCTGCAGCAGGATATAACAATATGAATTGCAAACAATTAAGTATATTTAGTTCCTGCGAAACGAAGAGACATACTAAAGACAGACACAATATACATACCTTACACAGAACTCCATACACAGGCGAAAACAAAGTGTGACTTATCAAAAATGAGAAACAATCAATAAATATATAATACTGAAGTGTTAAAATAAAACAATAAGTATTATAGGACAACAAAACACTGCCGACGTTTCGGTTCTAGAACTTTTGTCAAGGACAGGACAACACAAACAGATAAAAAGCGAAATAAAGCACACAAAATAAAATAAACTTGAACACAGCTTCTTGTTGATAGGAGGGAAACAGAAATGGTGGTTTACACCAGTGCAGAATGGTGCTCTTGGGCTACAAAAGTTTGTGTTGCCAAATGGTGTGTAAACAGTCCGATATGAATAAAATACAGGGAAGATAGTATAGTCATACTGTGGCATCAACAACGGTATTGATTCCTGCTGGGTGAATGGAGCCCAGAGAGTTTATTAATTGGCTTTCAATTTTTAAGTCTAATGGAGTTGTTAGAGAAGCAAGGTTTCAATGCAGTGACCCATACATCGTCGACTCCATTGTGGTTAGAAGAATTAAAGTGGTTGGGGACAGGTTTGTCAGCGCCTTGATTAATGTCTCTAAGGTGTTCCCTAAAGCGGTCGGCAAGGCGTCTGCCAATTTGACCAATATATTTCATGTCACATCTTTTGCAGATGATAACATATATAAGATTGCGGGATGTGCAAGTGAAAGAATCTTTCAAGGAGAAGGTGTCTCGGGGGAATGTAATTGCCGGTGTCTGAAAAACGTGTGGGCATGTCAGGCAATTCTTACAGTGGCATTTAAATGTACCCACAGATGAAGTATCTGTGGGGAGGCGACTATGAACAAGGTGGTCCCTGAGACTCTTGTTCCGGCGGAAAATTACCCTAGGGCCGTTAGAGAACACCGCACGAGTGGTTGGGTCAGATACCAGGATAGACCAGTGTCGGAGAAAAATATGCTTGATGGCATGGGCATGTGGATGAAAGGTGAGGATAAGTTTAGGTTCATTGTTCGCGTTTTCTTGACAAGGGACATTTCACGCGCGACCTGTGTTATACGACAGAAAGCTGTGGATAGAATGTGCTCTGGGTAGGCCCGTCTGCGGAAAAAGTCCATCATTTCATGGGCTTTCTCTAGGAAGTCATTATCATCCTGACAGATACGACGAAGACGGAGTAGCTGCGAATATGGGATAGAATCTTTGCAGCTTTTGGGGTGGGATGAAATAACCCCTACAGGCCTTATGACATCCGTATACTACAAACCTACGGATACTCACGGTTTCCTCCTATACACTTCATCTGTGGGTACATTTAAATGCCACCGTAAGAATTGCCTGACATGCCCACACGTTTTTCAGACACCGGCAATTACATTCCACCTAGATACCTTCTCCTTGAAAGATTCTTTCACTTGCACATCCAGAAATCTTATATATGTTATCTGCAAAAGATGTAATCCTCACGTCGCCGCCGCGGACACAGGCACATCTCCGTGCTTGCACATCACAGTCGACTCGACGCGCTATTGAGATCAAGTCGCCTTATCGGTTAACACAGAGGATGCCTCGCGTTAAAAATGCCGCGCAGAGACATGCACTGTATACAGCCGGGAAGATGAAGGTAGAGGCGAGGAAGGCCGCTACGACTGCTGACGCTATATCTACGAACAGCAGTCCGGCTCCAAAACTAGCTGAAGCCGTCCCAGTTGATGAAGAAACCACAATTCAAGCCAGCCGCAGCCGGGAAGTTCCAACCAGCTCCAATACGATGCAGCCCAATCTTCCAGTGGCCTCCACACAGGAGGAAACAACAGCAACATCTGAGGACTTCACCGGCAGAATACTGCTCAAACAGACAAGCGTGGGCGAAGCTAAACTGTCGGCGCTACCAACAGACAAGATAATCAGTCTGTTGGAAACCGAGCTGGAAGACACAGCATCAACCAGCTGCGTAAGACACCTGATGGAGTAAAGGTATCCATCAATAAAAACCCAAAGACCACAGCACTGATACAGAAGATCGCACGAGATGAAAAAGCCGACATTAAGCTTCACCACGGCATCTTACTGGAAGCCAGCCGACACAACATGATGAAACGATGGGTCATTAAACGAGTCAAGACACATCTCACCAATGACCAGATCAGGGAGTTGCTGACAAGAGAGAACCACACACTCAAGATCACCAGCGCTGAGAGGATCATCGGAAAGAACAACATCCCCTCTACTGTCGTCGTTGTAACATCAGAGGACCGATTGATCCCTCGGCACATCAGATGGGAAGTACCAGAGCACTACATCCCGAGGGTGCCTCAATGTTCTAAGTGCCAGAAGTTCTGGCACACCCGGGCCACTTGCAAATGTGAGGTGGAGGTGTACAGGTACTGCGCAGGACCTCATCCATACAGTCAGTGCCAGCATGCAAAGATCGACAAAGACTTCAGGAGGCCTAACACTAACAGAAAGTGCGCCAACTGCCTCGGCAACCACGGCGCCAGACACCTCGGCCACTAAGACAGCAAGGAAGCTATGAAGATCGCCATCAAAACTAACCTGCCCTATAAAGAAGCTAGGAGGCGGTACGAGGCCACCAATCGACTCATCAAAAGTGACAAGACACAAATGGAAGGCCAACTGAAGGACCTGCGATCAAAGTTCACCAGCAGGAAGGAAGAAAAAGACAAAACGCAAGAAACACAGATAACAGCCGTTCAGCGCATCCTCGACGAAATGAAGCAAGTGCAGCAGAAGATAGAACAGGATGTTGCTCGAATGGCTGCCATAAAGGCTGAGACGGATGAACAACTATCTAACGTACAAGATGTGAAACGATGCACAGAACAAACTATGGATAAGATACTTGAACTGCTCAAGATCCAGCCAGCCACACCCGAACCAGAGGATACAAGGGCACAAACAGAAGAAGAAGCAACAGAGGAAGAACGATATCGCTCACCACCAAGATCCGACTGGCGAACGCCGAGAAGATTCGAAGGCAACTCACGACGGGGAAATAGGAGGAACACCAGGAGAGACGACAACTTGTAAAACCCCCTGAAGGAAACAGCACCATATGACCAATTACTCCAGGCCTCAACAAGTGCGCGACTCTGCCCAGACATGAAAAACATCATCAAGTAACGAACGCAATCAACCCATCAGAAGCCGGGAAGCTGGCAACAAGCAGCCCAAAGTACGAAAGAGAAGCTTCAAGCTACACCATAGACACCCTACATAGCCAAGTCGAAACCCGAAGGCTGAAAGGGGGTACTCGTACCAAAATTGGAAATGGAAATGGAAGATGTGACATGAAATATATTGGTAAAATTGGCAGACGCCTTGCCGACCGCTTTAGGGAACACCTTAGAGACATTAATCAAGGCGCTGACAAATCTATCCCCAACCACTTTAATTCTTCTAACCACAATGGAGTCGATGATGTATGGGTCACTGCATTGAAACCTTGCATCTCTAACAACTCCATTAGACTTAAAATTGAAAGCCAATTAATAAACCCAGCAGGAATCAATACCGTTGTTGATGCCACAGTATGACTATACTATCTTCCCTGTATTTCATTCATATCGGACAGTTTACACACCATTTAACAACACACAATTTTGTAGCCCAAGAGCACTATTCTGCGCTGGTGTAAACCACCATTTCTGTTTCCCTCCTATCAACAAGAAGGTGTGTTCAAGTTTATTTTATTTTGTGTGCTTTATTTCGCTTTTTTTTTCTGTTTGTGTTGTGCCGTCCTTGACAAAGGTTCTAGAACCGAAACGTCGGCAGTGTTTTGTTGTCCTATAATACTTACTGTTTTATTTTAATACTTCAGTATTATATATTTATTGATTGTTTCTCATTTTTTTAAAGTCACACTTTGTTTTCACCTGTGTATGGAGTTTGTTTTATAAGGTATGTATATCGTGTCTGTCTTTATTATGTCTCTTCGTTTCGCGGGAGCTAAATATACTTAATTGTTTGCAATTCACTACAAAGGGTCGTCCCTATTATGCTCCATTCCTTTGCCAGGAATATCACACATAATGCTCCTCATTGCCACATGTAAAAAGTGGAACAGACAGGATTCTCGACAAACCAACAGCCCGTAAGATACACTGTGCATAATGCCGCCGCCAGAATGCCAACACAGAAAGTCCCCCACGAAAAATACTGTTCATTGTCGATGGAAGCGACAGTCACTAGAAAACCAGCAGTCACACATTAATGCATCAGACAACCCAGTTCAGCGACAGGCCAGCCGCCATTCTCCGGAACATGTAGATCACGCTACATCCAATCGCTGACAGATGTAAAAGCATTCCATACGAAATTCACAGATTACAGTGTCGCTCCACGCACTCAACTCAGTAGCATGGCGACAGAATCATGCACTACCAGTCCAACATCAGGAAAATGCGTATGCAAACCGTAGCCACAAGCATAAATACTTACGAGGCCTTAACCGTTGAAATGCCTATCCTCCATGCCAAACAGTGCATATGTGTTTATTTATGAACGATATATACGAACTACTGTATATTATAAGAAGTGAATTTCATAAAACAATGTAACATTTTCGTGTTCACGTCCAGCATCCATATGCGCATACATACAGAAGTGCGCGATACAAAGCAACAGTTATACGCTCACACTTACAGAAGTTCCAGATACAATGCAACATGCATATGCTCATACCTACAGAAGTTCCCGATACAATACAACATACAAATGCTCATACGTACAGAAGTTTCCGATACAATACAATATTAGTATGTTCATCCCTGCAGTACTTCCCGATATAATGCAACATTCTTGTGTTTATCCCTACAGAAGTTAACAATATAATGCAGTATTCTTGGCTGCTGAGTGAACCTTGTTTCTCCTGACTGGAGGTGGCGAACGATTGCCCATAGAATTGAAACACACACTTATTCAGGAGTTGTGTGATTTGTGTGTGTGTATGTGTGCGTGCGTGCGTGTGTGTTTGTGTGTGTGTGTGTGTGCATGCGTGTGTGTGTACGGTGTGTGTGTATGGTGTGTGTGTGCGCGCGCGTGAGTGTGTATGTGTGTGTGTATGGTGTGTGTATGTGTGTATGTGTGTGTGTGGTGTGTGTGTGTGTGCGCGCGCGTGTGTGTGTGTGTGTTTGTTCGCTGGCTTTGAACTCCAGCGTACTCCATACACGTGCTGCTAGTGCTAGAACACTGGACTGACTTGTGAGGTTTGATTAGCTTTCCCTATTACCAGTGTCCCTTGCCATCAGGCGAATCCACCCTGACTTCAGAGTTAATTTACATCCCGAAGTCAAGGACGAGAAGTCAACATCAGTATGATGAATCAGTTACTTAGTTCCAGATACAATCATATCAATAATTCATCGTGTTCATCATCATCAGTGTAGCCACAGAGATGTTAAAAGGACAGGCCCATTCAGCTCATCTTGCCCTCTTCTGCCAAGTTACCAGAGAACAATTTCCGTAACTTCAAGCGGTCATGCGCTTTGGTAGAGGCTAAGCCATGAGAACAAACCATTTGTGAGACATATCTGTCTACCGTTATTCACAAGTCAACTCAAATTATTGCCCCTGTCACGTGCATAGATGTTTCTGTCTCAATGCCTCTGTCACGTGCATAGATGTTTCTGTCTCAATGCCTCTATCACCGGCATAGATGTTTCTGTCTCAATGCCTCTGTCACGTGCATAGATGTTTCTGTCTCAATGCCTCTATCACCGGCATAGATGTTTCTGTCTCAATGCTCCTGTCACGTGCATATATGTTTCTGTCTCATTGCCTCTGACACCGGCATAGATGTTTATGTCGTAATCTCAACGTGACGATCTGGTCAGTCTTCTGCCAAAAAGTTTATGTCTCCTATAATGAATGTGGCAACCCGGTTATGTTTCACTTGTCGGGTCAAACATATTTCATAGTTAAAACCGAATGACGTCGCCTTGGATTCTGAACTTCCCCACTTGAAGTTTGTCATTTCCTCGCTGACTTTCCACACAACCATCAGTTTCATTCACCGTTCTGCAGGTCAGCATGACAGAATGGATAAAAGCGCTGGCTCTTATACTAACTGTGTGCTAATGCCGTGGTAGCGGGTTCAACCCTTACAACGGTCAGTTGAACTAAAATGTTTACTTCTCTTTCTTGACTTTGGGACGTAAATTACAAGTACCTCTGAAGTTGAAGTGGGTTCACTTGGTGACGAGAGACACTAGTAATTCGGTAAAGCTAATCCACATGCAGTAATCAGTCCAGTGCACTGGAGATAGTCGCACGTGTATGGACTACCCTAGAGCTCCAAGTGAGCGAATATATATATTTTTTTAAATAATAATAAGAAATATCGCGGTCCCCCAGTCTGTCTGTCGGTCTGCCTGCCTGTTTCTCTACCTTCCTTGTCAGCCTGTTTAGGACTGTTTTATTTGAATCGCAGTCACTTTGTCTGTGTGTGTCTGTCTATTCTACTATCTGCCTATGTACGGGACCCTATCAATGAGTCTGTGTCACCTTTCTCTAGAACAGTGTTTCCCACCGTGGGACCCACGCCCCACAGGGGGGCAATTCGATTGTTAAGGGGGGCAATTCGAAAATGGAAGAAATCGGCTGAATATAACAAAACGGGGAGACTTGAGACTGAAGTTAACTAAATTGGAACCTGACATAAAATCTCTTTGCAGCAAGCATCAAGCGCAAGGATCTCACTAAATTTAAATAATTACTAATAATTAAAATAATATAGAAAAATCTTTCATTAAAATTATCTTTTACTTGAATTTCAGTTCTCCATTATATGTTTTGAAAATTTACTTACTGTGTTTGCTCAGTAATTTCCTAGTGATTTCTTCCTAAAACCTATCGGTCCTTTGGCTACGATCGGGTGCATTGGCTGCTCTCCCCCCGGTAGTGCTCCTGGTCTGGTCGGGGGCCGGGATGATCAAATAAAACCCATCACATATCTTCACCTTATATGTGGGCCTAGGTGGACCACTGTGGGCAATAGCTCACAATGAGACTAAGGGTCCACACAAAAAAAGGGGGAGGCGGGGGAACCAGCTTGTCTGGGGTAACCACCAAACCACACACACACAAAAAATTCACACAACACAATACAGGGACGCGGGACCTGGGGGGGGGGGGGGGGGGGCGCTCTGGCTCCTCTGGGAACCGTGAGCCCTTCTAAAATAATTCAAGTTTCTTTAGTGAACATTTCAATTTTTGAATATTAAAATGATGCATATGTTAGGGGGGGGGGGGGGGGGCATAAGAATTTTAGAAAGGCTTAGGTGGGGCATAGCACAAAAAAGGTTGGGAAACACTGCTCTAGAAAGTATCTGTTAAAATCTCCCTTGGCAAACGCGAGAACGCGTGGAGTTAGGAGACAATACCGGGTTTTACGTCTGACAGATACAGCCAACGAGTGGAGTTGGTAGAAACGTCAGCTACTTCCATTTCTGTCTGTTCACGCCCTGATGGGCGCCATGTCTGCTCCAGCGAATCGCTGATGTCAATACTGCCTCACGCTCGTTTTCACACTTTTCCTTATTTCAGTGTTCTTTTATCAATGTCATCAGAACGATTTTCAGACCAGCAGACATACTTACAGATGGATGGACAGAAAGATAGATAGACAGATTTAGAGACAGACAGACAGACAGACAGACAGACAGACAGACAGACAGACAGACAGACAGACAGACGGACGGACGGACGGACGGACGGACGGACGGACGGACAGACAGACAGACACTTGTGCTACCCATGAGAGTTCAGTAAACAGTATAAAATAATGTGTCAGTACACCGCACATATTGTCTTCGTGAATTGGCAGTGTGGAGTTACAGATGACAGATAATAGAATTGCAGATGACAGATAACAGAATTTCAGATGACAGATAATTGAATTTCAGATGACAGGTAATAGAATTGCAGATGACAGATAACATAATTGCAGATGACAGATAATTGAATTTCAGATGACAGATAATAGAATTGCAGATGACAGATAACAGAATTTCAGATGACAGATAATTGAATTTCAGATGACAGATAATAGAATTGCAGATGGTAGATAACAGAATTGCAGATGACAGATAATTGAATTTCAGATAACAGATAATAGAATTGCAGATGACAGATAATATATTGCATCTGTCACGAAAGTTGTCCGTGGATGTGCACTTAACTGTGTGTAAAGTGTGGGAGTTTGTTCTAATTAGTTTCAGTGATCATGTATGTGTGTAGATGTGAGGATGTTTGTGTGGGTGTGTATGTGAAGGATGTGTGTGGGGGTGTGGGGAATGTATGTGTTGAGGGGTTGTGTGTGGAGGATGTGTATGGGTTAATGGGTGATGTGTGGATGGGTGAAGGGAAATGTAGTCGGTGGGGGATGTATGTGTGTGTGAGGGATGTGTGTGTGTGTGTGGGGGGGGGGGGATATTTGGGAGGATTATTGGAAGTATGTGGGTGTTGGTGGGTTGGGGGATGTGGGTAGGGAATGTGTATTTGGGTGGGTGAATGGGTGTGTAGGCGATTGTGTGGGTTGGGGGATAGGTGTGTAATGGGTGTAGGGGATGAGTGTCGGGGGGAGGTATCTGTGAATGGGATATGTCTGTGTGGGTGGGAGTGTGTGAGTGTGGATGGAGTAAATGTTAGTGGGTGGAGGATGTATGTGTGGGTGGTGAGGATGTCTGTAGGTGGGGGATGTGTGGGTGGGTGGGGAGATGTGTGTGTGAGTGAGAGATGTGTGGGCGGGGATGTGTATGAGGAATGCATGTGCGGTATGTGTGTGTGTGTATGTGTGTGTGTGTGTGGGGGGTTATGGGTGGAGTCTTGTGTGGGAGGGGACATGTGTGAGAGGTGGGGAGGTGTGGGATGTGCAGGTGGATGACGGATGTATGTGAGGATGGGGGATGTGTGTTTTGCTGGGTGGTTGGGGTGTGTGTGGGTGGGAGGGTATATGAGAAATAATGTGTTGATGGGCGGGTGGGTGATGTGTGGGTGTGAGTGGTTGATGGATCAGTACGTGAGTGCGTGGATGTGTGTGAGAGATGAGTGTATGGTTGGGGGATGTGTGTGTTTGTAGGAAGATGTGTGTGAGCGGCGGATGTGTGTGGGTGGGGTATATGTGGGTGGTGGGGTGTGTGTGCGTGGGAGGTGTGTGTTTTTGGGTGTTTATGGGTGGGGGATATGTGTGGGCAGGTGGGGAGATGTGTTTGTGGGTGGGGATGTGTAGTTGAGAAGTGGCGGATATTGGGTGGGTGAGTGGGTGTAGGTTGGCTGATGTGTGGGTGGGTGGGGAAAATTGTGATGGTGCAGGATGTATGTGTATATACTGAGAACCGTAATCGAACGTTCTATAGAAGTAAACAAAGATCTACACCTTTGCTTTATTGACTACACAAAGGCTTTTGATAAAGTGAGACATGTCAACATGATAAGGATGCTTGAAGATCTACAAATTGATGGGAAAGACCTTAGACTTGTAAAAAACATATATTGGAAACAACAAGCTGCCATAAGAGTTGATAATGAAGTAAGCCAATATCAGCCTATTAAGAGAGGTGTGAGACAGGGATGTGTAATGTCTCCAGATCTGTTTTCCCTGTACAGTGAAAATATTTTCAGAAATATTGAAAATATGGAAGGAATCAACATTGGGGGACGATGCATCAATAACATTAGATATGCAGATGATACAGTCTTGATTGCAGACAATGAACAGGACCTGCAAAATTTAGTATATGCGGTTGTTACACACAGTGAACAACAAGGGTTAGAATTAAATTGTAAAAAGACACAGATTATGGTCGTCACTAGGAAGAACGAAATACCACAATGTAATATACAAGTAAATGGGAATATTCTTCAACAAGTGAATAGGTACAATTATCTCGGAACAGTAATAACATCTGATGGGAGATGCCTTGAAGAGATTAGAACAAGAATCGCCATGGCAAAAGTAGCCTTTAGCAAGATGAAAAACATACTGACCAATAAAAAGATGTCAATTGAAACGAGAAAAAGAGTGTTGAGATGCTACATAGAACCTGTACTTTTATATGGATGTGAAGCTTGGACAATGAGCAGCCAGGCTGAAAAACATCTGATGGCTGTAGAAATGTGGTTTCTGAGGAAAATGCAAATAATACCATGGACAGCCAGAAAGACCAATGAAGAAGTCCTTCAAGAAACAAATGAAGATCGTAAACTGATCAGAGACATTAGACGTAGACAGTCACAATTTTTTGGGCATGTTATGAGAAGAAATGATTTGGAGAACTTGGTGACAACTGGTAAGATCGAGGGGAACAGACCAAGGGGAAGACCTAGAAACAAGTATCTGGATGGCTTGGCCTTGTGGCATGGTCGAGACATAAACACGGAACTGATCCACGACTCTGTTGATCGAGTGAGGTGGCAGAACATGACCGCCCACGCTTACCGGCATGGCACATGATGGATGGATGGAGGATGTATGTAGGATAGGTGCGGGATGTGTGGGTTGACGGGGGTATATGTGTGTGGTTTTGTGATGTGTGTTTTGCTGGGTGGTTGCGGGTGTGTGGGTGGGTGGTGGAGAATATGTGGGTGTGTGTGTGTGTGTCGGTTATGGGATGGGTGGGGGATGTATGTGTGGTTGGGGAAATGTGTGTGGGTGGGGGATCGGTGGGTGGGTGGTGGCATGTATGTTTACCTGAGTCTGTGTGAGTGCGTGGAGGTATGTGTGGGTGGGTGGGGGTGTGGTGGGTGGGGATGTGTGGGTGGCTGAGGGATCTGTGGGTGGCCGCGGGGTGTGAGGGTGGATGGGGGATGTGTCTCACAACATTGCAATATGCACTGTTTATGTTTACAACTTTCATTTGACAATGTTTGTTTGATTTTCCATGTGATTGTACCATGCGTAATATGCATTGCTTATGCTTACAAATTCAATTTGACAATTTTTATTTTCCCTATGTAAATGTAACATGCACATGTGATGAATGAAAGATGAGTGATCGAAAGGGCCGAATGTAAGACGGGCCTGCGTACCCAATTTGTTACCCTTTTAAAATAAAGTTCGTTCGTTCGTTCGTTCGTTCGTTCGTTCGTTCGTCTGTTCTGTGGGCCTCTGTCGTCATTTGGGAAGGACGGGCTGGGCATGCTGTGGTTCTGTAGCCTGTATTTTGTTGTTCGACGTATAGTCTCACATACTGTTATTTTTGCTTTTTTTTCCAGTCTTTTCTGCGAACGCCAAACAATACCTGCCAATTGACAACTCACGGTATGTGAATGACCTCGGTGATCCTTCAGTCACTGGCATGATCCTTCAATCATTGGCATGATCCTTCAATTATTGGTATGGGCCTTCAATCATTGGCATGTTTCTTAAATCACAGGAATGAGCCTTCAATCATTGGCATGTTTCTTAAATCACAGGAATGAGCCTTCAATCATTGGCACGTTTCTTAAATCACAGGAATGAGCCTTCAATCATTGGCATGTTTCTTAAATCACAGGAATGAGCCTTCAATCATTGGCATGTTTCTTAAATCACAGGAATGAGCCTTCAATCATTGGCATGTTTCTTAAATCACAGGAATGAGCCTTCAATCATCGGCATGTTTCTTAAATCACAGGAATGAGCCTTCAATCATTGGCAGTTTGGTTAATTAGATCAATGTTGAGGAGCGGCTGACCAAGTGGCTAGAATGCCGGGTGTTCTTCTGGAGACTCGGGTTCGAATTCTCGATAAGGTGTGGATATTTTTCTGTGGATGGCAAAAAGAATACCCTAACCTGCGCAGTTCGCAGCGACTGCACTAGCCCATCCATCCACGATGTGATATGCCGATAAGCGTGGGCGGTCATGTTCTGCCATCTCCCTCGATCACCAGAGTCGTGGATCAGCTCCGTGTTCCTGTCTCGACTATGCCACGTGGCCAACCCATCCAGGTATTTACTTCTCGGTCTTCTCCTTGGTCTCTTCCCTTCGACCTTGCCAGTTGTCACCAAGTTCTCCAAGTCATTTCTTCTCATATTATGCCCATAAAATTTAGACTGTCTACGTCTGGTAACTCTAACAAGTTTACGATAAACATTTGTTTCTTGAAGGACTTGTTCATTTGTTTTTCTGTCTGTCTATGGTATTCTTTTCATTTTCCTCAGAAACCACATTTCCACACTCAGCACATCTTGTTCAGCTTGATTGCTCATTGTCCACGCTTCACATCCATACAAAAGTACAGGTTCTATGTAGCATTTCAACATTCTTTTTCTCGTTTCAATTAATATCTTTTTATTGGTCAGTATGTTTATCATCTTGCAAAAGGCTACCTTCGCCATGGCAATTCTTGTTTTAATGTCTTCAAGACATCTCATATTAGATGTTATGACTATTCGGAGAAAACTGTACCGATTATCTTGCTTAAGAATATGCCCATCTACTCGTATATCACATTGTGGTATTTCCGTCTTCCCAGTGACGACCACAATCTGTGTCTTCTTACTATTCAAATCTAACCCTAGTTGTTCACTGTATGCAACAACCGCAACTACTAAATGTTGCAGATCCTGTTCATTGTCTACAAACAAGACTATATCATCTGCATATCTAATGTTATTGATGCATCGTCCCCCAATGTTGATTCCTTCCATATCTTCTATATTTCTGAAAATAATTTCACTGTACAGGGAAAAAAGATCTGGAGACATTACACATCCCTGTCTCACACCTCTTTTAATAGGCTGATAATGACCTACATCATTATCAATTCTGATGGCAGCTTGTTGTTTCCAATATATGTTTTTTACAAGTCTAAAGTCTTTTCTATCCATTTGTAGATCTTCAAGCATCCTTATCATGTCGACATGTCTCACTTTATCGAAAGCCTTTGTGTAGTCAATAAAGCAAAGGTGTAGATCTTTGTTTACTTCTATAGAACGTTCGATTATGTTTCTCAGTATATACACAGCATTTACTTTACCCTTGCCTTCTACAAACCCACATGGATCTTCTCCTATTTCGGGTTGTATTTTCGTCCTAACTCTTTGCATGATAATTCGTAGCAAAATCTTCGTGATGTGACTCATTATACTAACTGTTCGATGTTGATCACATGTCAAGGCTCCTGATGTCTTCCTTCGGGATTCTTCTACACTAGCCAGACGAAATTAATTCCTGAGGCTCAAGACACCCCCCCCCCCCCTTTTCCACCCCTTATCACCCTGTCCTACACCGCAGGGTACTATATAGGCAGTAGATGACAGTTATTATGACAGATAATAGAGAAGAGAACTGATTACCCCACCACATACAACACTGACATCGGAACATAACCCAGCGAAGACATTATATCTAGCATGTGATTAGCAAGTACCTGGATGGCTTGGCCTTGTGGCATGGTCAAGACAGAAACACGGAGCTGATCCACGACTCTGGTGATCGAGTGAGATGACAGAACTTGACCGCCCACGCTTACCGGCATGGCACATGATGGATGGATGGATTAGCTTTATTTAAAGTTAAACTAACAGTTACGGCCAAACTAACAGTTAAGCTAAACTAATAGTTAAGACTAAAGTAACAGTTAGGACTAAACTAACAATTTAGACCCAGACTAACAGTTGGCTAAACTAACTGTTACGGCCAAACTAACCGTTACGGCCAAACTAACCGTTACGGCTAAACTAACAGTTAAGGCTAAATTACCAGTACTCACCCTGATCCTTCTCATCGCTGCAACAATTTCAACCCTGCTGCTTGGTCTGGGTACGTCTAGGGTTCCAATGTACTGAGGAAAGAGGCGAAACATATTCAGATATGTGGACGTGTAGCTATATGCTTCTCATATTGTGAAAAGGAGGCATGGTGGCATTGCTGGTAGGGCACTGGCTCACTGCTGAACTATTTGTGGTTGAGCAGATGTGTCTCTATAAAACTTAGTGCATGCCTGCGTACGCCATGGGGTGTGTTGGCCATATGGTGATATCCTATATTTTTTAAACAATCAGATGGCCGCCATTACTTCCTGGGTATCTTCTGGTACACATTTTAGGCTGGGTCGAACTGAGAACGCAAGATAATTAAACAGAAAATGCCTCCATGGGAATTGCAACCTTCGGGTGGACAGGCCAGCTGGTTAGCTCATGTGCTACAGAGGCTCGCCCAGCAGTTTGGTGTCCGTGGCGGCATAACTAGCTATAGGCTGCACTGATATCCCAGTATTTGTAGACTTTTGTGTGTGTGTGTGTTTTGTATATCCTATTTACAGGACATCGCTGTCAACACCAGCATTTTACTGCTGTTGTTGATGTCTTGGCAAGTTTTAGGTTTAGTGATTTGCCATTGCTTTCTGAACGACAGACTCCCATACCAACACGTTAAAATCCCAGGTCGACACGGTCTGCTGCCAGATTGGTCGCCGCTGTGTTTGGAACACGTGGTAAGCGGCTCACGAATCGCGTTCGCAAGCCTTTAGGCCACGGAGCAGGCATTTGTAGACTATGTGATCAAATATGTCTTTAAACGCAAACGATGTGAAGTGACGTTTGAGGTGTGCATACTACAACCAGCTAGTACTTGAAAGTAACATTAGTAGTGTGTTTTCAACAACCAACTAGTACGCGAACGTAACTTACTGGTGCGCATTCTACAATCAAATAGTACTTGGGAGTAATTTTATTGGTGGGCATTGTACAATCAACTAGCACTTGATAGTAACTTTAGTGGTGTATTCTACAACCAACTAGTACTTGATAGTAACTTTAGTGGTGCGCATTCTACAATTAATCAGCACGTGGTAGTAACTTTAGTGGTGCGCATTCTACAATCAATTAGCACGTTACAGTAACTTTAGTAGTATGATTTATATAACTATGTTTAAAAACTCCCATATCCGGAACATGCTGCGGGTATGTGAAGTGTTAAGACCATCACATTTTTTTTTTTTTGGTAATTGAAATAAAAAAGATGATACAAGTTTTGTACCATAAAATCCCAAGACAAAACATAAAACTGTAGAAGCTACTTCAATAAAGCTGCTCTCTTGGGCCAAAAATGGGCATAATTTCAAGTGACTTTGAGTCATGTACTACAGAGATATAATAGATAAGGGACAGAGCTGCTGGCAAGAAGTGAGTACGTACATATAAGGGAATAAACTCTGATAGGAGATGGATATCTGTGGTAAATTGTCTAGACGCTCTGACGCTGCTTGCTTTCGTCACCGCTAGCGGCATCATCACATCTATACGTGTAATCTTCGCCGACCACCGTGCAACAGTCAATTTATTAATCCAACTGGTTGTCTCGTAAAGCCCTATCAACAGAGCCTAAGACAGGAAGATCAGACGGCAGTTATCGTTAATTCATTTGAGTGTCACGCTATTCAGTATCAGTATCCCCTAGGACAGGGGAATCATTTAGGACATATGGTTAATCCACCAGGCTGTAACCTTATGCCGTGTCAACAGACCCTCAGATAGGAGGTTTAGAGAGAACACACACCCTGCGTCGTGCCAGAGCGCTGGTCTTAGAATAATTTAGATGTATTGTTTTCGGTGAGGGCACAACGGACGTGCGGAGGTACAGCAGACCTGGTAAAGTACAGCGGAGCTGTTGAAGTACAACAGAGCGGCTGAAGTACAACGGAGCAGCTTAAGTACAGAGTAACTGCGGAGAACGGTGGAGCGACTGAAGTACAGCGGACCTGGAGAAGTACAGCGGAGTGGCTGAAGTACAGCGGACCTGGAGAAAAACAGCATTTCTGCAGAAAGTACAAGAGACCAAGTCTTGAAAACATTTATAGATCCAAACACGAAGATAAAACAAAAATGTTTTGCATATCCTTTACAGGACATTGCTGTCAATATCAGCATCTTTCAGCTGATTGTTGATTTCTTGGCAAGATTACGCTCAGTAGTTTGCCATTGCTTTCTGAGCGACTGGCTCCATACTCTCATAAGTCACTGGCGCGACTCTAACCGCTTCCAATTCTCGTGCGCTCACGTCAACGACGAGAGTATTCGGGGTTAGGGAGAAAGCTACTAACGCCTCGACCAGGGATAGCAAGTGTGTTATTTCATAGGATTGCCTTCAAGGTGCAAAGCAGACAATAACGCCACATTACAGTTATAAAGATGGATGCCCCACAAGTCATATGCATCAATGAAAAAGAATGTTCTGTTTTCCGTTTTCTGAAACTTAAAGTGTTGTCTGAGACTTCCAGATAATACATGGGCCAATGAAGGCACTGTATCTCTGCAATGCTTGTTGTCTGCTATCTAAGGATTTAGGAGTTGAGCAAGAAATTCCGAAATGTCTTTCACTGCTCTACTGGACCTTGGGGATCACTATTGGCTGCATCATAGCTGGTAAAGGTAAATGTATGGATGGTTTCGTCACATGGCAAGCTCAAGACAAGAACACAGACCTGATACAAGACTCTTGTCATCGCGTGAGATGGCGAAACATGACAGCCGACGCTTATCGGCATGGCACATGAAGATGACATATGGTAGACACCAGTCTGTCAGAAGTCCTTTCGAGCATTGACATCAATACGATGGTCATGTAGCAGTTCTTTGCAGAACGTGGCACTCATTATAGCTCCCCTGCTCGGGCATTTTTATGCCCTGGGTGTTTTTAATGTTCTATGTCCACCTTCCCGTTGATCGACGTTTTCTATTTCTTCCGGGAACTATGCTTCTATTATTGTTCCATTAAGGTTCCATTATTGCTCTTCGCTGTTTCGAATTCTTTTCTCCTTGTGTTGTTAGGTCTCCCTATATTTCTTTCGCCCTGTAATAGTAATGTGACAGCGAGAAAAGAAGAGGACGAAGAGAGAGGAGGGAGGAGAGAGAGAAGAGAAAGAAAAGAATGATGAGGGAAACGATATAAATAGTGTGAAGCCTAAAAGTTCGTTCCTCAGTCGAACTCTGCCTACTACACACTACCTTTGATAGTAAAGAAAGATTAAGAGAGAGAGAGAGAAGGAGAAAAAAAGGATGAGAGTAAGGGATAGGAAAGATTTAGGTTCGTGTTTCCGCGTGAGAACAATAGTTAATTACTTACTATTGCACCATCAATGTCTCGTGGTGTATGTCATCAGGTTATAGAAGAGATGTACAACCCACCTCACAAAGTCTCTAAACTACTATAATCTACACAATCTCAGACTGACAAGTCGAAATAAAAGGCAACTCAAACCTATATTTATTTTCTTTCTGAACAGTAACAGAGTGACAATCTGCAACATAATCGCAAAGAGTAATCAGTACATGCATTGCAGACACATAATGCATATTGAACTGTAATAATACGATGCTGCATTACCTCACAAGGGAGAGATAGATAGTGTAACAGCCTATGCAACTGGATGTTAGGGGAATGCCACTTATGATCACCTATTAACCACATGAAGTAAAAGACTAAAGCTAGGAATTACACCGGCCTTTGTTTCGTAACTATCTTTCCGTAGGCTTATTAGTGGTCCATATATTCAGCCCAAATACCCATTGATCCATAGATTGATCCATCAATCCATATACCCAGGGATTATTTCGCTCCCATCCAACTTGTTCAGCGGGTAACTGTTTATTCAGCTATACCCGGTATGTCTAGGCAACTCCAGTTTACCCAGACAATGTCTGAAACATTATAAAACAATACCCGTGAGTTTTATGTCACAATCAACCTTAGTCTTTCACTACCTACAAAGTCCTTAACAGCTATTGCTTCTTTATCTACACTAGTATTAGTATATCTTAGCCATAACATAAATTAAGAACCTTATTGTGAACACATATGTTTAACTAATATTATTATCGCCTATTTCCCGACGCGCCGCCTACAGCCAACATAACCCTAAAGTATTTAACTATTTACCCGAAGATTTGAACTCGCTGCCTGTACCCCGCAAGGCCAGCCTTTTGCCACCTTAGCTACACAGCAGCAGAAGCGCGACCTCCTTTCCCCTATGTCCAGCGGACAAAAGACAACATTCCTTCCTGTGTCCGTCCCGTCTCCGGCCGACGATCTCACCTATTGTCTGGTTGACCTAGTGATCGCTAGTGCCTTGCTATCTTCTTCTGCCGTCTGCTGTGTTTATATCCTTGCAATACTGCCATCTCTGCGTATTTACATGCAGTTGTACTCGCCTAGTTCTCATTAATCTTGTAGGCTAATTGCTCAGTTACATGCACATATACAGTTTATCCACACTCTGCTTATCTAACCGATTAATATGACTCCCATCACTATAGATCAGGCCATTTAAATATAGGTCATTTGCAGGACGTCGCATCCAATCCTAATCCTTGGTCGACTGCTCATAATTATTTGGTAAACTCACCTACAGTAGTTTGCTATAGCTCTCTAAACTAAGATACTTGATTATCATATACAACTATACTAATTAGGTCTAAGTCTTACGTCAACTTACATTCTTCTTCTGCCGTCCCGTTGTCCTTCTGGGTTCCATATTTGAAATACGATTGCTCTCTTCAACTTCTCGTTTGTCGTGAATCCCACTTGACCTTTCCAACCATGTTTGCCAGTAATCTCCTGTGTGATTCCGATTGATCTTAGTCGCATGTGTGATTCCGATCACAGTGTCTCCCGTGTGGTTCCGATCGCAGTCTGGCTAGTGGTTGTCCTATCTGACGTTAGCCATCATCTGCAACTACTGAGTGCTCTTCTTTAGCCAACAGTCCTTCTCAAATGGCTTGCACGCCATTTTGTGATCCTCGGAATTTGCGTTCCACTCCATCAGATTTATCTATCTGGAATAAATGGTTCACAGATCCTCGACCATCCTGCGTTTCTTCGGCAGTCCAGACGAAACCGTGATATATGCATCCTTTCCGTCTTTAATACTGCCTCTCCATCTTCCTGGACACTAAACAGCCTGGTATATAGACATCACCATTGCTGGAGTTCCAAACTCACACTTCCTCCTGGGCTGGGCGACCGCCCAGCCCTCGGCCCTGTTGCTACCGCACTCTTGCTCGTTCCACACTGTCTAAACTGACTGGATCCAACGTATATATCACCTCTTGAGTTGGCGCCTTTCTCGAATCACGTGACCAGGCTTCTCTCACCTCGTGAAAGACTACCCAATCAGTACCTCGCGTACTCTGCTTAATTTGCATACTACCATCATATCATTAACCCAAATCTACATTGTCTCTGAAGTTCACGGCCAAGTTCAGTTCTAAGTTCATGTACTTTTTCCCGCTACCATAAATTCGGAGAGTGGCGTTCTCTTCTGACAGCCAAGGTCCTTCCAATGCCGCCTTGTACCCATAAATTCTGCTGCCTCCAAAGTTCACCATTGTCCCTCTGACAGCTTGAACCCAAAGTGTACAATACATTTGGCACTCCTCTCCCTGAGAAACTGCTAGTCAACAATAGCAGGTGACCTTGCGGCTATTCAGCAATGCACTCCCGCTCAAATTCTTAACACTCCTGGTCCTTGAACTTTTCTGCTTCACAAATATTCCAGTTTATGTTCTCCCGGTAAGCTCAGGTGATTTGCGAAAGTCGTTTTCCATACTGTCTCAGTAAGAATATCTTATATCCGTCTACGACAGTCATTTCAAGAGGTCAGCTTGACTGAGAGATTTGTCAGCGAAGTATGCTTCCATTTGTCTGTGAAATATACTAACATGTGTCTGTGAAAGATGCCTCTGTTTGTCTGTGAAATATGCTTCCATTTGTCAGTGAAGCATACTTCCATTTTTCCGTAAAATATGCTACGATTTGCCAGTGAAATATATTAACATTTGTCAGTAAAGTATCCTTGCACCTGTCTGTGAAGTAATATGTAAAGAATATATAATGCGACCACTATTGTAAGAGTTGAGCTGCTTAGCGCAATGTTTTATATCTACTAATAATCTACTAAATATGTACAATAAAACAGTAATTCATAGCGTAAATCATTACGCAAGGGTGCATTCACTTGTGAAGCAAACATGACTGCAAGAGCTGTGGAACAAAGACTGAAAAAAAAACAACACTGCAGGAGATCCTCCCCCTAGAACGTCAAGCACTCTTTACCCACATTGTCAAAGAACATTTCGAGCCAAAATAGGAATTACCAGCCATCTTAGAACTCACGGCTCCAAACTTTCAACCCCACTGGATGAAATGAATGGTCAACACCATTCTTGATGGACAAACAAAACAATAAAACAGTACAGGACTCCTTCTCCACACCTTGTGCCGTATTTGGTTTATGGTGTTAAAACCAAATGGCATCCGATTGGTGATATAATCAACATCGGCCGCCGTCACTTCCTGGAACATGTACTGGTGCCCATTTTAGGCTTCGTTAACCCGAGAAGTCATCATCACTATCCTGTAACGTAACCTGTCAAATGCCGCCCTATCAAAGCCAGATGCCTGGCTTCTGTTACTGATATTTGTCAGTCACCTATCACATCTTGTACCCATTTACGTTGTTATTGTCCTCTTCTCCGCTTCCCCGGCACGCCTTCCTCCACTGTTATTTTCTCCAGACACGCATGTCTTTGTACACGCGCAAATAAGTGTTGAGCCCTATCCTCTTCTTTAATACTTGCACACAATGCGCTTCTTCAGCTAATTTGGTAAATATCCAAGTGTCACGAGAGCGTGTTGAGACAGGGAATATGCATGCTCTTGGCACTCCGACATTTGTTCCATCTGTTCCAATCCATACGGGTTGTACCTGCTTTAGTTTGTGCAGAGCAATCTGTTAATTTTGTGTCACATCACCATTACCCGCCACCAGTGAACCTAGCTATGCAAAACAGATCATTGTCTGTCATTTCTCATACAGATTACGAAAACAAAACAATGGACCTGTTACCATATTTGTTTTATTGGTTGTCATTATTGTTTGTGTTCGTTGCATTGTGATATACATTTGCTTGCTCGTGTCATTACGTTTATTTGTATCTCATTTCCCATTTGTATTGGTGGCGCTGTGTCGATGTTCCGGTATTTATATTGCCCGATGAAGAGGGAATTATTTGTTCCTCGGATTTCAACTATGGCCAAATTGGATAAATTCACTCTTTCTTAAACATCCGGTGTGCTGAATGCGAAAGTAGCGGGTTTAACCTCTACACCCGTCAGTTGGTCTAAAATGTTGACTTCTCGTCCTTGACTGGGGGACGTAAATTACAAGAACCTCTAAAGTCGGAGTGGGTTCCCATGATGACGACGGACACTGATAACAGGGAAAGCTAAGTCAACGAGCAAAATTCAACCCAGTTCACTAGATGTTGAAAGCGAGCGAAGGTTAAAAATAAATAGTATCCCTCATTGGATCACCATGGCAACACAGCTTTATATATATATGTGGGTTTATGTTGGAAGACACCTCCACGATACACCATGGCAACACAGCTTTATATATATATATATATATATATGGGTTTATGTTCGAAGACACCCCCACGATACACCATGGCAACACAGCTTTATATATATATATATATGGGTTTATGTTCGAAGACACCCCCACGATACACCATCGACACAGGACCTGTCTCACAGTTAGACACTCGGTATACACCAGTGTACACGACCTAATTGCTGGGTGCAGACTCACCCACCAGCGCTTGTCTAATAACAGACAGAACCAGGCGCGAAGACAGGTGGCATCATGTGTCATTATCTTAGCATGGAGACTGGTGGTAGCATAAAATGCCATTGTTCTCATTTTGACCCCGAGTGTACCTCCCTAGAGGGAATCATAAAACCTTCCTGTGACCAGACAATGGATTTTTGATGTGCCTGGACGAATTTTCTGGTACACTTTCCAAACATCATCCCATCATCTCGACCAGGAAGGTACATCTAGGGCTGACATTGTCTACTGTTTGTTAGTCTCTGGCATCTGTACGCAACAACCTTGTGATGACACTAGACAAGTTCACATAAACACAAAATATCACTAGGAGACAACAACAGCAAACATATTCACAGATACAGCGAGGGTTTCAATAAGAATTTATCAACAATAGACAACAACAATACAATAAAGAACGGACAAACAGACACAAGTAACGTTACTGCGGATCTCAAGAAGATAATATTATAAACCAACACACAAACCTCACTTTTGTTAGCTTTTATTGTCTGTCTTGTTTGTCCTGTTCGTTGATCAAGACTGGTTGATAATTCCCCCCCCCCCCCCCCCATATATATGTGCGTGCGTGCGTGCCTTCGTGTGTGTCGTGTATATGTGTGTGTGTGTGTGTTCATATATCTCTCTACTATTTAAAAACAAAATTTCAAGGTCTCATTCAGATGAAAGAACCCCGTTGTAGGTGGGAGAGGACAACGCAAGCAAGTGCCACATATTCTACCTTTCTAATTCTCTGTGAAAGTTATCAAAATTAATGTTTATCCCGCGAGAAGTGGTTCGAGTCGCGCCAGTGACTTATGAGAGTATGGAGCCGGTCGCTCAGAAAGTCGCGGCGTGCTGATGAGCGTAATCTAGCCTAGGAATCAACATACAACTGAAAGACGCTGGTGTTGACCGCAATATCCTGAAACAGAATGGGAACGCGGCATGTTTATCCCTCCCCACCCCCATCCCCGAAAAAATGTCCATCCCTATTTCCCCCCCCCCCCCCCCCCCCCCACCGTAAAAAAAACAACATAGGTCTTGACATGTCTACTTTTTAAACATATTTTACAGAGCTGTTCAGCCCTGAACAAAAAGTTACAGATGTTATAATTTAGATGGAAGTGACCAGTACTTGATATTTAACTCATATGTTTTTGTCCCAGTACTTAACATTTAACTCATATGTTTTTGTCCCAGTGCTTGACATTTATCTCATATGTTTTTGTCCCAGTACTTGACACTTAACTCATATGTCTTTGTCCCAGTTTTTCGGATGATTACGAAATCGGTCGCCGATGTTGTTTTCCACCTAGCTCAGGTACTTTATTCAAGCAGCAATATAAAGCTCGACTGAGTAAATACATACTTTGGTATGCACCCTAGCCAGAGGAATCAAAATAGTAGACATAGTAAAGAAAACTACAGAGATTCTGTATACAGCTTGCTTAATAGTGCAGTTTCTCAGAATGCCGGGAACGATTATGAATAAGTGTGTCTTGTCGTGTGGCTGAAGGTCCGTGGATATTCAGTGAAGCATGCCGCACTAGCCAGCAGGGCGTATTTAGCCATTACTCATGTTTCATTTTGTTCTCACAGTAGAAGTCAGTCAAGTGGCAGACGGGGTCGTTAAAGGAGTCAGACGGTAATCATTAACATATTTCAAGTATAAGGAAGTGAGATGACTCGTTCTCTTTCTTGCCGCCCTTTTGTTTCACTATCACCATAATGATGTGTATATATTACATATCCTCCAATAATAGATGCGTGTTTCCCACAAGAATTCGCGATCCCGTATATCGCATTTGAAATACAGTTGTGGGCGATTTGGAAGCAGACCAATTCGGCTTGTTTTCGTACGAGTGTCGGCCGTTCAGAAATCAGTAGCAAACTGCTCAACGTAAACTTGTCAAGAAGTCACAAACAGCCATAATATACTGCTGTTGACTGCAACGTTCTGTAAAGGATGTATAACTAACTTTCCACAGATCCAGCCGCCCGTAGTAACCCATCAAACAATCGAAGTTCACTGCCGGCAACACGGACACTTGAAACATATGTAAGCTTGTTGTGTTTTAGAGCATGGGTAAAATAAGGAGAACTGAAGTAACGCTGTGGAAATGTGAACAATATAACATCACACGAAGTTAAGCAGATTTTTTTTCTATGTTGCATATCCCTTACAGGACGTTGCAGTCAACACCAGCATTTTCCAGCTGCTGTTGATGTACTAGGCAAGATTACGCTCAGTAGTTTGCCATTGGTTTCTGAGCGACCGGCTCACATACCCCCTAAGTTACCAGTGCGGCGCGAACCGCTGCCGATTCTCGCGCAGCTGCGTAACTCACGAGAGTATACGGGATTACGGAGAAAGATGTTAAACCCTAGGCCAGGCAGACCGGCTTTACAGAACACAATTACGGTAACTATCCTTTATCAAAAATTGAAATATTTTGGTCACTTGAAACGCCACGAAAGTTTGGAGAGAACAATAATGGAGGGGTATATGCCTGGGAAGAGAAGGAAGAGGAAGGCCAAAGAGAAGATGGGTGCAGGATGTGGCGGATGATCTCCAGATGATTGTATTTGACGCGGGACATCTTGCTTATGATCGAGAGATTTTCCGGAAGGTTGTTATGGGAGCGAGGTTCTGCAAAGGACATGCTACTGAATGAATGAATGAATGAATGAATGAATGAATGAATGAATGAATGAATGAATGAATGAATGAATCCTTTATCTTTATCAGAAAACAAATTCACAAAGCACAACATATAAAATACTGGGAAGATACTACAGTGACTACATGAAGGCATAATAACCGAATGAGAAGAATTGAGAAATATTAAACATGATAACAATCAAAATAAGAAATAAAAGGGATAGTGAACGGCGAAGGAGTATGAAATGGTTTTCTGTATTTGTTTGCTGGTGAAGGCTAATCGCCGAACTGTCTTTGTTTTTACGTAATTGTGTTCTGTAAAGAGGCATTATTTCGTCTTATTTTAATTTTTTAATGTGTTTTAGATGCGGATTCATTACAATGCCTTGACATCTGCTCACTTATTTATGTATCATGCAGCTGACGGCTACAGCGACATAAGTCCAGGCAATAAATTTGGAAATGTCTTGCTTCTAGCTTCATTATTAAAATTCAAATCGTGAATACATTGTGTTAACCTATAGTTTTGACGAGCTAACAACGAAGACAATTAAAGGAAGCACTATGAATGTCTTTCTATCAACTTTATACCAGTATTCTTCTAACGTCATAACCTCACCCGACACAAGAAAGTTACGGCAACTCTAAAGATGAACGTAGTTAATGCCAATAATCTATGATGTTGTAACACCGAACATCATCAATGCGTTACTTGTCTGTCTGTGTATTCTTGTGTGATTACGAATCAGATATTTCTCGAAAGCATGGACGAGACAGGAATACTGAGCTGATCCACGACACTGGTGATCGAGTGAAATGGCGAGTCATGACCGCCCACGCTTTCCGGCATGGCACATGATTGATTGATTGATTATCTCTAGCAGAATAAGTATTGTATTGTAGAGTCAACAGGGCGGGCATTTTATAACTGTCACTGGGGCATGTACGTCATGACATCAATCGAATGAACATAACAAGGATGTCGCAATCTTATCTACTTCTGACATTGCTAGCGACGAAAAGACGCACAATTTGCCATCAACCGAGTATCTTTGGTTGAAAGTCTAGTGTGCACTTCACGTCAGTTTTAACTTTAGAAAGATGAAAAACATACTGACCAATAAAATGATATCAACTGAAATGAGAAAAAGTGTTGATGTGCTACATAGAGCCTGTACTTTTGTATGGATGTGAACTTGGACAATGAGCAGTCAAGCTGAAAAACATCTGATGGCTGTGCAGAAATGTGGTTTCTGACGAGAATGCAAATAATACCATGGACAGACAGAAAAACCAATGACCAAGGGAAACACATGAAAATCGTAAATTGATTAGAGAAATTAGACGTAGATACTCAAAATCTTTTGGACATGTCATGAGAAGAAATAAATTGGTGAACTTGGAGACAACTGGCAAGATCCAAGGGAAGAGAACGAGGGGTAGGCAGAGAAGTAAATACCTGGATGGCTTGACTACGTGGCATGATCGAGACAAGAACACTGAGCTGATCCACGACTCTGGTGATCAAGTGAAATGGCGAGTCATGACTGCCCACGCTTACCGGCATGGTCCATGATGGATGGATTAACTCTCAAACAACACAACAGCCGCACAACATAGTGTGTCTTTCTTGGTGCCATCAGGTGCTTGTGGTCAGTGCAATCTTAACATGGGTCTTACACAGTGGCGTTATTCACATGAACGCGATAGTAAATGTTCACATCATTAAACACTGAACTACTTGATATGGCCAGAAAGGTGGAGACAGAGTTGAGTTGAGCTAAGAACCGACATCACTACACTCACTCCATTCCCATACGCACTCCGTTTCCTCGTTCAACAGCCAGCGAAGAGTCATACTACTAATCGTTTCCACCGCTATCTTATTGAAAGATCTCTTTGTCTTTCCTCTAAGTTTTGAGATTCTTCCAGAACCCCTGCCGATCCCCCGCAATATCATTCTTTCAACATACGGGTTCACAATCTGTTACCCCGACTTCTCAACCTGGTCCCACAGGCGCTCGACCACCTCTACCTTGTCCATAGGTAATCTACCATCAAAAGGTACATTCCTTGCCAGCCTTTCAGCCCGTTCATTCCCCCGCACTGTCCGCATGGCCAGGGCAAAAAATCCATACAATTCTGACAATCTGTGACCTCTGAAGTGAGTATAGCCATTCCATACGAAACGTTCCTTTCTCCACCTTACTAAGCATACTTCTTGAGTCCGTAATGAATGCAGTGTGTGTTGCAGTGGTCTCCTCTAACCAACAGAATGCCGATTTACTGCTTCCTTCTCCATTCTCATGCGTAGCCTCATATGCCAGACAATCCTTTGTTCAAGAATTGTCCATTAGCCTCCGGGATGACACCCCAGCTTCTGTCTTATCATTGAACCAATCTGTGTAGATCACTATGTCATCTTGATGTGTGTTATTCTGGAAAGGTGAAGACAAGCAAAGGCCAGGCAGAGTGGCAGTATTACATTCAACAATAATCAAGACAAGCCAAGGCCAGGCAGAGTGGCAGTATTACATTCAACAATAATCAAGACAAGCCAAGGCCAGGCAGAGTGGCAGTATTACATTCAACAATAATCAAGACAAGCCAAGGCCAGGCAGAGTGGCAGTATTACATTCAACAATAATCAAAAATAGAGAGCATCTGTTTGACCCCCCACCCCCACCCCCCTTTGGGGTAGTGATGCGTGATAATGTAGATGTGATCGGGGTCCACTGAAACCCTGTTGTATAGTGCACAAGAAGAGTTAGATCATCACATCTTGGAGAATCGTGAAGCAGATCTTAACCACAGAGCGCTGTGGAAAATAATAACATCACTGAACCATCTTCAGCAGCAGAGTGCTGTGTGGACAACACGATCACCACTGAGTGCATCTTCAGTTGATTCATTGAAACATGGAGAAATGAAATGATCAGAATACTGGAGGATATTAATAGTGATGAGCACTATCTGATAAATAAACTCTGGAAAAGTACACCAGACACCTGCTACAGTATAGCAGACGGCAAGAGAATGAATGTGGCACTCTTGTCTTCTTCTTCTTCTTTCGTTCGCTTGAAACATGTCTATAACTGCAATGTCGTCTCTTGTATGAATCTAACAGTCTTTTTTAGTTCATTCAGCGGTCCATAGAGTTTATCTTCCACTGTTGTCTCTCTAGGCCAGAAGGTTCGCCTGGATATGTTGTAGTTTGGGCAATCCTAGAGTATGTGCTCTGCTGTCTGCGACGCCAAACCACATGTGCACATGTGCACTCTTGTCTATTTTAACTGCCAGCAACGCTGGGCATACAAGAAACTCCACATTTGTTTACGCATCGCTTCACCGCTCTAAAACAACACAAGCTGTTGTTAAGTAAATCACAAATCTTGGCTTCCTGGTTTCAGAATTCCAGCACCCAACGGACATCAATTTCTCTGTGCCGGATCTCTATGACGACATCTAATCTAACCCTGTCATCTCACAAGTTCCATCAATATTGTTGTTATTTATGTTATCTCGCTGTTCAAAGTTGGTTCAGAGGAGCGGTATAAAACACTGTCAACACAGAGACATCTGTGAGAGACTAGTCAACATTGCCATCATGAATACATGAATGGATGTAGCTGCACAATACAACTGACCATACACAAATATGTTCAAAGAGATAACAACAACGCAGCCAACCAAGATGGCAGGAGGCTTGTCAGCGAGGAGAACCATTACGTATGTGGAGGTGGTGGAACTAGACAGGCATTCCTCTGAACCCCCCATCCCCACGAATGAGACTTATTCAATCAATCAGGTGTCGCCTCCACAATGAAGGTTAGCTGTAATGTATCTTCAACACTGTCTGTCTCTCGTCTTGATTTTAAAGTAATTTAGACTGCTGTTCGTCCATCTCTTGATGTTATCTTCCCACTTATATCGTTGACTACCTCTTGCTCGTTTGCTTTCAGCCCTTCAGTATGGTTTTTATAAGAGAGTTAGTCTTTTAATGTGTTCGAAATATTTCACTTGCCTTTTTCTTTATGAGCTCTCTTTTCATTCCCAGTTTTTCTAGAACCTCTGTATTTGATTGTTTTTGTTTCTGTGTATCCACATGTCCAGGGTCTCTGTTTGACTTTGTAATTGCTTGTTCATTGTCCAGGCATACATAACATGTGACAATTCTAATTTTTAATGCGTTTTTCAATTTCTCTAGATGATGATACATTATGTATGTGGAGAGCATAACTATGATATAGGCACTCCTCTTGGAACCCCACCCCTTTCCCCACCCCGAAAAAAAAGAATTAATGGGGCGGGGGGGGGGGGGGGCTAAATACACGGATAAGAGACTTAACAAAAGAGGACATAAGAGCTTGGCACGAGCTAATTGAAAGTCTATGCTGCAGTGGGATATAAGAAGGAAGACGAGGAAGAAGAAGAGAAGGAGAAATCAAGAAATAGTATATGCGTACACACACACACACACACACACACACACACACACACACAAACCACCTACCCACCCACCGCCACACATACACATTTATGCACATATATGCATACGTACATACGTCAATAGTGTGTGTGTGTTGTGTGTGTGTGTGTGTTGGTTTTTGTCTGTGCATGTATTTTGCTGACGTATGTGTACGTGTTTTTCTTGGTGTGTATGTATGTATGTATATGGCTGGGCGTGTGTTTCTGTGTGTCTCTGGGTGTGTATGTATGTATTTGGCTGTGCGTGGGTGTTTGTGTGTGTGTCTGGTTGTGTGTTTGTGTGTGTCTGTGAGTGTGTCTTTGTGTGTTTCTCTAGGAGTGTTTAGCATGAAAAACTTTCATCTCCCAATAATCCCTTTGTGGCGGTCTGACCGCTGATGGGTAATTACAGATTCCCGAATGTGGCAGTGATCTATGCAGCTCTTAAAAAGCTGGATTCTAGGGACTTGTGATATTTGCCAGAAAAGTGGAAGCAACATTAAAGCCATTAAGGGCGAGGGATGCAAAAACCTGTCTTAGACGTCACAGAGGTATTTATTGTCCTTATATACGATGGGATCGGAAATTAAATTCTTAACAAGGACAGGCTGCAGGCAGAGCCATGGAGGTGATGAGTGGGAGTCAAGGACAGGCAAATAGAACATGCACACTCCATTAAATGGATGTTACATGTCTGATATAGAGTATAGTGGCTAGCACTCTTGCCTGCTGGGCCAGTGGTCATCGGTTTGAACCCCATTACGCGGAGATGTTCTTTTTTTAATTGAATGTCGTTCTCAGGCTCAATCAATCATGTGCCATGCCGGAAAGCGTGGGCGGTCATGATTCGCCATTTCACTCGATCACCAGAGTCGTGGATCAGCTCAGTGTTCCTGTCTCGTCCATGCCTTGTGGCCAAGCCATCCAGGTATTTTCCTCTCGGTCTTCCTCTTGGTCTGTTCCCTTCGATCTTGCCAGCTGTCACTAAGTTCTCCAGTCCATTTCTTCTCATAACATGTCCAAAATATTTTGACTGTCTACGTCTAATTTCTCTAATCAATCTACGATTTTCATTTGTCTCTTGTAGTACTTGGTCATTGGTTTTTCTATCTGGTCATTGGTTTTTCTATCTGTCCATGGTATTCTTTGCATTCTCCTCAGAAACCACATTTCTGCAGCCATCAGATGTTTTTCAGCCTGACTGCTCACTGTGTACATGACATATACACAGCTATATCCGAGCTGCTATACACAGCTCGGAATTCTGAGGTAAGTAGGAATATTTTTTTCCAATTTTAATTTTTTCTTCATTGCTTTCATTTTTTCATCTAATTATTCTTCTCGTCCTGTCGTCGCGTTTTAATGTAGTCACGGGAGATCTCCGTGACTTTATGTTGTGTTTTGTGAATGTGTTTGTTTGCTGATGAAGGCTAATCGCCGCAACGTCCTGTATGTGTCGTAATTCTGTTATGTAAAGCTGCACTACTTTGTGTCATTTTATATTGTTTATATATTGGCGAGTGATGTTGCATTAGCTTTCGGCTACAAAATTGTAGTTGTAACCTACTTAGACAATGTGCTGCGCTGTCAGATGTTGTGTGTGTGTGTGTGTGTGTGTGTGTGTGTGTGTCTGTCTGTCTGTGGTGTGGTGTGTGTGTGTGTGAGAGAGAGAGAGAGAGAGAGAGAGAGAGGAGAGAGAGAGAGAGAGAGAGAGAGAGAGAGAGAGAGAGAGAGAGAGAGACGACACAGAAAGACAGACATAAAATATTAGTGCTCGTAAAGTAACTAAGCCGGCTCCGTGACGAATAGGTTACGGACGCAGTTCGTAACCCCACATACCCGTGTTCGAAACACAGCTTTGGGTGATTTAGCTGCACCGTGTTGTGTCGGTTTTTTACGAAATGGTATGGGTGCTGGTCGTTCAGAAAGCAATGGTAATCTACTGAACGTAAACTTGCCAAGAGATCACAACAGCAAAAACAATGATGGTGTTGACTGCGACGTCCTGTAAAGGATATGCAACTAACTTTAAAAGTAACTAAACCAAAAGACCCGTGTTCTGGCCTGAAGCCGTACTGGCCACACATCTAGACAGCCTAGCCAGAACTAGGCGAGTCACGTGGCCGTTATCATGCCAGCGGCCTGTACTTCTGACAACACATGATAGTTGTGAAACGATTCTTTTGATCTCACCTACTACGTTACCAACAACCCGCAGGCCGTGTTCGACATTGTTGTCTGTAGGCCCAAGGTAATCATCATCACTTTGATATCGCCTCATCAAAGCCCGCCAGATAATAACGGCCGCGATCCTGGTACCTTCAACCCGGCGGTTAAATATAATGATGAGAAATTAATTTGGTGCCAGACTTTTAAGTCTGTTTTCTTATCCCCGCGACAGACCGGGGGCAGACACGTTTGATCCCGGGCGACACATGGCGACACAAGGATGGATAATTACATCACGTATGAAATAACGCCGAATAAAGAAACATGATAATGGCTGTCACAAAACTCCCTGCGACTGAAGACAGGATATCAAGACCGCAATGATTGTCTACAACTCGATGCGACAGAAGACAGGATAGCAACACCGCAATGATTGATTGTCTAGAACTCCCTGCGACTGAAGACATGATTGATTGTCTAGAACTCCCTGCGACTGAAGACAGGATAGCAACACCGCATTGATTGTCTAGAACTCCCTGCGACTGAAGACAGGATAGCAACACCGCAATGATTGTCTAGAACTCCCTGCGACTGAAGACAGGATAGCAACACCGCAATGATTGTCTAGAACTCCCTGCGACTGAAGACAGGATAGCAACACCGCAACAATTGTCTAGAACTCCCTGCGACAGAAAACAGGATAGCAACACCGCAATGATTGTCTAGAACTCCCTGCGACTGAAGACAGGATAGCGACACCGCAATGATTGATTGTCTAAAACTCCCTGCGACTGAAGACAAGATAGCAACACCGCAATGATTGTCTAGAACTCCCTGCGACTGAAGACAGGATAGTAACACCGCAATGATTGTCTAGAACTCCCTGCGACAGAAAACAGGATAGCAACACCGCAATGATTGTCTAGAACACCCTGCGACTGAAGACAGGATAGCGACACCGCATTGATTGTCTAGAACTCCCTGAGACTGAAGACACGATAGCGACAGCGCAATGATTGATTGTCTAAAACTCCCTGCGACTGAAGACAAGATAGCAACACCGCAATGATTGTCTATAACTCCCTGCGACTGAAGACAGGATAGTGACACCGCAATGATTGATTGTCTAGAACTCCCTGCGACTGAAGACAGGATAGCAACACCGCAATGATTATCTAGAACTCCCTGCGACTGAAGACAGGATAGCAACACCGCAATGATTTTCTAGAACTCCCTGCGACTGAAGACAGGATAGCGACACCGCAATAATGGTCTAGAACTCCCTGCGACTGAAGACAGGATAGCAACACCGCATTGATTGTCTAGAACTCCCTGCGACTGAAGACAGGATAGCGACACCGCAATGATTGATTGTCTAGAACTCCCTGCGACTGAAGACAGGATAGCAACACCGCAATGATTGTCTAGAACTCCCTGCGACTGAAGACAGGATAGCAACACCGCAATGATTGCCTAGAACTCCCTGCGACTGAAGACAGGATAGCGACACCGCAATCATTGTCTAGAACTCCCTGCGACTGAAGACAGGATAGCAACACCGCAATGATTGTCTAGAACTCCCTGCGACTGAAGACAGGATAGCAACACCGCAATGATTGTCTAGAAGATAGACTATTAGGTCTCACTTTTCTCCTCTTTATTCCTTTATTCCTGTTCACCATACAGGTAGAATATGAAATGAGCTGAGTCATAAACGTATATGCCACAGTGGACTGTTTTGTCAGAAAGGAACACTGGGACTGTCTTAAGGAATTGGAGGAATTACCAGGTGATAGGCTACTCATATGTGGAACAGAGATAGTTGAGAAAACCGACAGGAAATTGCCCTTGCGGATGCCATGGTGGACTCCGATGTGGTCTGCATAAATTATGGGAGGCCGACTAGAATGGCAATGAGGCCTGGCGATGTAGACACAGCTATTGACTTGGCACTTGTCTCCCAGTCATCAGTCCTAGATGTAAAGTGGACTGTTTTGAATGACCATGGGAGTGATCACATACCGTGTTCAGTCCCGATCTCTAAATCCAGGAACGTTAAGGCTGGGAGAGCGCGCAAGACCTTCCGGTATGAGTGGACCGACAGCCTTCTTGGACGCCTCAGACAGAAGATGCGGGCATGCAAAGGAAATGTTAAAACTCCTTTTTTGCATCCCCCATGGTGGACTCCAGAAGTAGACCATACTTGGAAAGCAAAGAGAGCTGCAGTGAAGCAGCCAAGGAAAGTGCGACAGACACCCCGAAGCTCACGAGAGGAAGTGGATACAGCGGAAAATGTCAAGAAAGATGAAATGGAGGTTTTCAAGCGCTGTGCTGCATAAGCCAAAAAGGCAAAATGGGAATGTTTCATGAAGGAGATTGGAGGTGACAAAACACTGCGAAAATTCTGGAAGCTGCACAGACAAATACAAAGAAAAGATAGACCTATGACAGTGGGAACAATTTATAGAGATGATTGTCTGCGCGTGACAACAGACAAAGAGAAAGGGGAGGCGTTTCTCCAGAGATTTTTAGAGATGTTGACACCAGGGATGCAGTTAGAGAGGAGTTATCTGGCACCATAAAGAATATGCATTATGAAGACATCATACGGATTGAAGATGTTAAACATATTTTGAAACAGGCAAAAGACACAGCACCAGGGCCCGATGGGGTCAGGTATGGCCACATGAAGGCTTTGAGCGATGCAGACCTGAAGGAGATGACCGACTGCTTTAACCAGAGCATTAGGACAGCATCAGTACCACAGGACTGGGTGCACAGCTATCTCATACCTCTCCGAAAACCATTCAAGGATCTTTAAAAGCTTAGCGGCTTTAGGATCATCACTCTTCAAAATACATTTGGTAAACAAGAATGAGGGGACTGCAGTAAAGCTTAAAAAGGCAATGAATGAATCACCCAAAAAACAAGAAGTAGATTTTGAGCTTTACTAAAACACGACTACAAGAGACAAATTGGACGTTGCAGCCAAAGCCATCGTCAGCTCAGGACAAACAAATACAAACCGACACAAACCTACATGAAACACACTTTGACAATATTAAACTAATTAAAGGTACTTATCTGAATCTGTATCCTTGCTTGCAAAGACTGACACGCGTAGGGCTGTTAGTAGATTAATAGACCGGATGTATGGTACACAGGTCAAAGGTCAAGTGGGAGGGGAGTGGGGGTGGAGAACCGCCCGTGTGGGCGCAAAAGTGAAAATTAGGACCGGCAAAGATGTCGCGGACGCAGTTCACAATTAGCAATTCTCGTTAAGCACTCGAAACACAGCTGCGGAAGATTGCATTGTGTTGGTCCTCACAGAGGGGCATGAGTCGCGGTCGTTCAGAAAACGATGGCAAAACACCGAACGAAAACCTGCCAAGAAAGTTGACTGCGACGTCCTATAAAGGACCTGCACGTACTTAGATGGTGGACTGTACGCTAGGTAGTCTGTGATTAGTGCAGGAGAGCATGGCATATGATATCACAACATCTAGCTTAAGAATGGAGGTGGAGGCGATCACAGCAGCTTTCCGCTGGGTCGAGAATACGATACACACACACACACATCGTGATTGTAACTGACTCAGAAAGCATGCTGAGGAAGCAACATGTCTATGATGAACTAGCAACATGTCTGTGATGAACTAGCAACATGTCTATGATGAACAAGCAACATGTCTATGATGAACTAGCAACATGTCTATGATGAACTAGCAACATGTCTATGATGAACTAGCAACATGTCTGTGATGAACTAGCAACATGTCTATGATGAACTAGCAACATGTCTATGATGAAGTGGCAACATGTCTATGATGAACTAGCAACATGTCTGTGATGAACTAGCAATATGTCTATGATGAACTAGCAACATGTCTATGATGAACTAGCAACATGTCTATGATGAACTAGCAAAATGTCTATGATGAACTAGCAACATGTCTGTGATGAACTAGCAACATGTCTATGATGAACTAGCAACATGTCTGTGATGAACTAGCAACATGCCTATGATGAACTAGCAACATGTCTAATATGAACTAGCAACATGTCTATGATGAACTAGCAACTTGTCTATGATGAAGTGGCAAAATGTCTGTGATGAACTAGCAACATGTCTATAATGAACTAGCAACATGTCTATGATGAAGTGGCAACATGTCTATGATGAACTAGCAACATGGCTATGATGAACTAGTAACATGTCTGTGATGAACTAGCAACATGTCTATGATGAACTAGCAACATGCCTATGATGAACTCGCAACATGCCTGTGATGAACTAGCAACATGTCTGTGATGAACTAGCAACATGTCTATGATGAACTAGCAAAATGTCTATGATGAACTCGCAACATGCCTGTGATGAACTAGCATCATGTCTATGATGAACTAGTAACATGTCTGTGATGAACTAGCAACATGTCTGTGATGAACTAGCAACATGTCTGTGATGAACTAGCAACATGTCTGTGATGAACTAACAACATGTCTATGATGAACTAGCAACATGTCTGTGATAAACTAGCAACATATCTATGATGAACTAGCAACATGTCTATGATGAACTAGCAACATGTCTATGATGAACTAGCAACATGTCTATGATGAACTAGTAACATGTCTGTGATGAACTAGCAACATGTCTATGATGAACTAGCAACATGTCTGTGATGAACTAGCAACATGTCTGTGATGAACTAGCAACAATCTTCTGTCTGTGACAACCTCTACTGTATTCTCTAACTGAACTAATCTTACTTCTGTGGCAATTTGTAGGCTTTTTCTTATTGTTCACGCCTTATAGCGTTGGTGTCATGCCTATCTCTCGTGCTGTCAATCATTTCTGCTACCCACGTCCTGTATCCCGTGGTGTTAAACTGTCCCGCATCTTCTTCTTGGTCCCCCATCCCCCCCCCCCCCCCCCCCCGCCTCTTTCCCCCCAAGTCTCTCGTCTCCTCCAACATTCCTGTTGTGACGACATACTCCAACTTTCTTCTTTCCATGACACGCCCAAAGAATGTGTACTGTCATCTTTTGATGCGAGAAACCAGTTCTCTTTGTGAGTTAACTTCTTTCTAGATATCTTCATTGCTCTTTCTATCCGCCCCTGGTGTTCTCATCATTCTTCTATAAAACTACATCTCCACAGCTTCCACATAATTTATCACTTGTCTATTCAGTATCGATGATCCACTTCGTATATCAGGAATGGCACAATATCACTGTTAAGAAATATGCATGCTATTGTATAATCTATCCGTACCAATCTCAGCCTTTCTTTTATAAGTATCTGTACGCCACTGTATTATCTATTATAAATGATAATAATATAGATAATATCGAAATTATGTGTCCGACTATCGCTTGTTAAACCAGCAACTCGGCCCCAGCCTCGTAATTATGTTCATCACCCTAAGACTTTGCAGTGCTCCTGTGTCGACCTCCAGGAAATTTCCCCTCTCACAGGCTGGTCAGACCGAGCCTGTAATCAAGGCCTCAGACGGACTGAGATAATAATGACGCTGTCCAGATAAGTAACTTTAACTGTCCACTGCCCAACAAATTCTCCAATTCTGGCAGTAAGAATAGCTCTGCTTCCCGAGTCATAGACCTTCGGCCAGTGACGTGATTGGCTGATGGCATCTTTGTCCTGCTAGTAATTGGTTTATTATTCTGGATTCGCGTGTCTGATTGGTTTTCTTGAAACCTCCAACAAATGATGGCTCAGAGGCTAGGGACGGTGAGTGATTATTGTTCGTTGCTATTTCAGGAAATGGAGTTGTTAACCGTAATGTTACTACATTGTTCTTATTGGGGGATCTGCTGGTCTAGTAGACAGAATACAAGATTATTGACACACTGATTTAAGTGCAAGTCCCATTTGGATGGTAACTTTATTTTCACAAGATACAAGCTATGGGTTCCACCCTTCCACTTAAATCGGCACCTAAGTCTTCAGAGGTTCCACCCTTCCACTTAAATCGGCACCTAAGTCTTCTCTGGAAGGTAACAGCTACAAGAATGTAATCTTTGAGTCTTATGTTCTTCTTCTTCCCTCTTTCTTCCTCCCCCTTCCACCCCCTTCCCCCTTCACCTCTCCGACTCCTCCTGTTCCCCTTCTTCCTCCACCTTCTTACTCCACCTTCTTCTTCCTCCTCCTCCTTCTTCCTCCTCCTTCTTCTTCCTCCTCCTTTGTTCTCCTCCTTCTTTCTCCTCCTTCTTTCTCTTCCTTCTTCCTCCTCTTCCCCCTCCCCTCCTTCCCTCTTCTCTCTTCCCGCTTCTTCTTCTTCTTCTTCTTCTTCTTCTTCTTCTTCTTCTTCTTCTTCTTCTTCTTCTATGGAGATATCAACAACCTCAAAATGACTACTGCTTTGTTTGCAATTTGTCATTTTCATGTCTAAAGGTGTACAAAGAAAAGGAAGATAAGGAAAAAGAAAAGGAGCAAGAAGAAAAAGAATAAAAATAGGAAGAGGACGAAGACTGAAAAAGAAGAAGAGGAGCAGGAGCAGAAGGATGAAGAGGAACAGTAAAGGGAAGACGAAGAAAGAGGAGAAGGAAAAGCGACCGCCTTATAAGACTAAAACTAAACAAGACGAAGGGATGTAAACTGTGGCTAGAGAACTCGACAAAGAAATGGCAGAGACAAAATCCAAATTCTAAAACCTAATGAAAACATGAACTACATCTTCATGTCATGCATGTTTTATAACGGGCTCACGCTAACTCCAAATTACTAGCGATAAAATCTCCCTTAGGCCGTAATCTTCTCTCTGGCTGTAGGGTTACAACACTTTCTCTCTGTAATCCCGTTTATCACGCAGAGTCTCGTAGCGGAGCGAGAGCTGAGGCGGTTCGACCCCCGCTCGTGACTTGCGGGATACTGAGCCGGCCGCTGAGCGTAATCTTGCCAAGAGATCAACATACAGCTGAAAGATTCTGGTGTTGACAGCTAAGTCCTGTAAAGGATATACTTTAAAAAAAAAAAAAAGGCCGTAATCTAGGATAACTGATTTGATTGTGGAAGAACCTGACTGCAGAGCATATCAACACGTTATTATTAATTCTGTATGTCGACAAGCAACAGTCACTGTACATTAGCAGCTGTGTGCTTCCGACAGATATTGACAACTACCTGGAACAGAGAACGGGGAAAACTATGCAACGTAATTTGCAATAATAACAATGATGGATCTATTAACCGTCTAATGTTTATCAGTGATTCCTGATTTCATTCAACAATCAATCAATCAATCAATCATGTGCCATGCCGGAAAGCGTTGGCGGTCATGACTCGCCATTTCACTCGATCACCGGAGTCGTGGATCAGCTCAGTGTTCCTGTCTCGTCCATGCCATGTGGCCAAGCCATCCAGGTATTTTCCTCTCGGTCTTCCTCTTGGTCTGTTCCCCTCGATCTTGCCAGTTGTCAATAAGTTCTCCAATCCATTTCTTCTCATAACATGTCCAAAAAATGTCATTCAACAAACCAAGCTTCATTTTTTTAAATTGTGCGTTCACACGCTTTGAACGAAATAGAAAAATGTAAGAGACAAAGCCTGGGTAAGATAGGATTCACTGGCCTAGGGGTTAGCGTATTTCACCGTAATCCCGTATACTCTCGTGAGTGACGTGATATGCGCGAGAATTAGTAGCGGTTCTCGCCGCGTCGGTAACTATAGGGTATGTGAGCCGGTCGCTCAGAAAACAATGGCAAACTACTGAGCGTAATCTTGCCTAGTACAACAGCAGCTGAAAAATGTCCTGTAAGGGATATGCAAAACACACACACACACACTCACACACACACACACCAAAGATAGGTTGATGATGGGAACAGTTAGTTAGTTGCATATCCTTTACAGGACGTCACAGTCAACCCCAACATTTGGTGGCTGGTTGTGATTTCTTGGCAATTTACGTTCAGTAGCAGCACTAAATCTTATTAGAAAGCAGCAAGTCAAATGGTTTGGCCATGCAAGTAGGCTACCAGTCAACAGCATACCACAACAGGCAATGATGTACAGACCAGATGGAAACAGAGGAAGAGCCCGACCACGTAAACGTTGGACGGAGGGAATAGCAGAGTCCATGGGAATGTCGATATATGAAGCCCATAATCGGGCACTCTCACGAAGCTTATACTTCACCTCGACACCGCAAGGTACAAGAGGAACATGATGAGATGATGAGATGAGTTTGCCATTGCTCTCTGAATGACCGGCGCTCATATAATTGAAAACCAACGCACTGCGGTTTGCTGCCAAATATTCCGCAGTTGCGTTTCGAACGCGGTATGCAGGATCAGGCATTGCGACCGACCATAACGCCTTCGTCCCGGAGCCTGCGATGAGAACAGGTGAACATTAGATTAGTTCATATTTTAAATAAGAACATGCCACATGTGCATATCATGTATTTTAACAGAAAGATATATTTATCAACGTACATAATGTAGGATGTCTTATCAATGCGCAAGCACAATGCATGTTTCCCTCATGTGTGAACGAAGCCGAACAGACAAATAATGTGTTGGTGTGCATCATTTGGACACTTCTTTATTATGCATTAATTTGGTCTTACAGTGTGGAAGTAGGGTTAAAAATGTGATGAAGCTCGAGATTGATTGATTGATTTAGGAACCGTCATCACAGCATTCGGGGCACTCCCATAAGTGCTCCGTCCCCATCCTCATTAGTCAGCGAAGAGTTCCAACACCAATAGTACCAGTAGCAATCTGATTACATGTCCGTCTCGCCCTTCCCCCGAGCGCCGATCATCGGCCAGATCCCCTCGTCACCCCTCGCTGTCGCATTCCTGCCAGACCATGGTGATCCACCTCCCACCCCCCCCCACCCCCCCCCCCACCCCCACCCCCGGGAGGTGTATACGTGCTCCCACAAGACCGCAACCACGTCTGCCTTATCATGCACCAATGCTCCACCAAGTCTTGCAGAGCCAGCCAGCTCAAGAGTAACCAAATACAGATACATACGACAAGAGAATAAGTCTATTTTAATGCATCCCATGTCATGATTGGAGCGTCACAGGCGATCATGTTTCTCCACAAACATATGTCCTCTGTCTTTTGGTCTTCCTGATAAGTTTGACAACTGGCGCGACTCTCTCAAACCTTCCAGAATTTCTAATTCTGTCGACACATGTCTTTAGCACCCTCCACCTTCCTGGTTGTCACAGCCTTCTTTAGAACCTCACTTCCCATAACATGACTATAAATTGACGATTATATTGTCCTGAAGTGGGTCATAAATTGTGTTTATGAGTTCACCTCTTGCAGTACTTGTTTGCTGTTCTTTTCCGTCCGTTGGAATCTTAGCATTCTAGGTAAATAATACCTCGTTGCAGTCTCCAGTTGTGTACTATATTATTCAGTGCCCATGATTCAAATGTCAACAGTAGCCTGAACGATTCTTTGAAGCACCTATATACAATTACAATATTCTCAGATTTGCGAAAACAATGAATTCTTTTGTTCGTATTTGAGTTAACTAAAACATTGGATGTTTCGCTGTCTGTTGTCGATTTACTGCTTCTTCCATTACAAGGTGCTTGTAATTGTCTCCCTGCAACTCCCTGTTCAACAGAATGTTCTCAGTTGTAACAAGCGTTCATTGCTAGAGCCACGTTCCCACTGGATTTCCGGTTGGATAATCGCACGTCGTTTCCGTCGCCCTTCTGGAACATAATCAATCAAGTGCTGTAGAGACACAATATATTGCCGTCTGAACTCTTGGAATGTTGCTGTGACCTTTCTTGGTGTTGCATCTTTAACATAATTCTTATGTGTGTAGTTTGATACGGTTTGGCAATAAGTGCTGCATCTAACAATCAAGCTGACTTTATTCCCAGTGTAGATAATGGCGCAGGATGTAAAGTGCTTGAAGTCCATTTACACTCAAGCATGGCTTTACGACATGACTTGATCAGCTCCTTTTTAGGCTGCCTTTTTGTGGAAACTTCTGAAGGATGGGATAGCAGCTGGTACAGATGATATTCCAGTAGAAGCTGTTCAAACTATTATAAATATTTCAACTGACTACTGCACATATTATTTAGCAGAATCTTGGCGATATAAAACATACGAACAGACTGGGAAAAGGATATCTAGTGATTCTGCCAAGGAAATGGTAACTACAGGAGTATATAAATATAGAGGAAAATTGTTATATGAAAGATATTGGGGACAATAGCAAGCAGCATCATTCTGGAGAGATAAGGGGATGTCGCATGCTAATAAAACAGCAGTCAATAGTCAGACTACATAGATTCTGACCAGACCATTTGAAATGAAAACATAAGAAGGATTTCACTTTATTATTATTACTGACAATAGACTTGATCAGAAACGGAATTCAAATGACCCCTCTGACAAAGCAGCTTGATTATCTTGACTTCACTGATGATATGATATTTCTGCCCCACATACGAAATCAGTGAAAACTAGACTAATCACTTTGGATGAGAGGGTGCAACAATTAGGTCTACAATGTATAGAGGACAGATAAAGATAAAAAGAGTAAACCAAGCAAATGATATCAAATCTACTTTATGAAATCTAATTTCTAGAGGTGAAATAATACAGTCGTTTAGGCAGCAATGTGGACAAAACGGAGTACCAGATAAAGATATTAAAGTAAGAATACAAAATACAAGAGGTGCCTTTATAGCACTAGGACATTTGTGCCAGTTTCTTCGTTTTTCTTTTATGGGAAGTTCGTCATAACTAGATATGCATCTAAATGGTCAGTGTGTGCAACTTTTGGCATACATGTGTGTAAGATTTGCATCCCCTAAACATATTCCATACAAGGTATCTGTCTAGACCAGTGATTCTCAACCGGTGGGGAATTTCGTTAGAGCTTTAGATGGAAGGGGGGAATTCAGATTATTTCAAGATCGCGTTAATACAAGAACCGGTTACTTGATATTGTTTTCCCTCCATACTTTACGATTCCCTACTTCTCGCTCTTCTGAAATTCGGTTTATAACGTAAGTAGACCCGCAAATCACGTTTAATGTAGGCGTCTTGCATGTGTTATTTAACGTAGCTTCCATTTTTACGTATATTGTGTAAGGGGGGGGGGGGGGGGATTTATAGGGAGGAAATACGAAAGGGGGGAATGACATTCTGAATATTTGGTGAAAAGGGGGGGGGGGGTGCATGGTCTAAAATGGTTGAGAACCACTAGTCTAGACTCTACCCGTGGCTAGGTTTTCCCTCCTAACAATGTTGCCAGGGCGTGGGTTTTACGGACGATCTGTGCGACTGCCAACTGCCGTGTGGGTTTTACGGCTGATCTGTGCGACTGCCAATTGCCGTGTTGGTTTTACGAACATCTGTGCGAATACCAATTGCCGTGTGGGTTTTACAAACATCTGTGCGACTGCCAATTTCCGTGTGTGTTTTACGGCTGATCTGTGCGACTGCCAACTGCCGTGTGGGTTTTACGAACATCTGTGCGACTGCCAATTGCAGTGTGGGTTTTACTGCTGATCTGTGCGACTGCCAATTACCGTGTGGGTTTTACGAACATCTGTGCGACAGCCAATTGCCGTGTGGGTTTTACGAACATCTGTGCGACTGCCAATTTCTGTGTGGGTTTTACGGCTGATCTGTGCGACTGCCAATTGCCGTGTGGGTTTTACGAACATCTGTGCGATTGCCAATTTCTGTGTGGGTTTTACGGCTGATCTGTGCGACTGCCAATTACCGTGTGGGTTTAAGAACATCTGTGCGATTGCCAATTTCTGTGTGGGTTTTACGGCTGATCTGTGCGACTGCCAATTGCCGTGTGGGTTTTACGAACATCTGTGCGATTGCCAATTTCTGTGTGGGTTTTACGGCTAATCTGTGCGACTGCCAATTGCCGTGTGGGTTTTACGAACATCTGTGCGACTGCCAATTTCTGTGTGGGTTTTACGGCTGATCTGTGCGACTGCCAATTGCCGTGTGGGTTTTACGAACATCTGTGCGACTGCCAATTTCTGTGTGGGTTTTACGGCTGATCTGTGCGACTGCCAATTGCCGTGTGGGTTTTACGAACATCTGTGCGACTGCCAATTTCTGTGTGGGTTTTACGGCTGATCTGTGCGACTGCCAATTGCCGTGTGGGTTTTACGAACATCTGTGCGACTGCCAATTTCTGTGTGGGTTTTACGGCTGATCTGTGCGACTGCCAATTGCCGTGTGGGTTTTACGAACATCTATGCGACTGCCAATTTCTGTGTGGGTTTTACGGCTGATCTGTGCGACTGCCAATTGCCGTGTGGGTTTTACAAACATCTGTGCGACTGCCAATTACCGTGTGGGTTTTACAAACATCTGTGCGACTGCCAATTACCGTGTGGGTTTTACAAACATCTGTGCGACTGCCAATTATCGTGTGGGTTTTACGAACATCTGTGCGACTGCTAATTACCGTGTGGGTTTTACAAACATCTGTGCGACTGCCAATTGCCGTGTGGGTTTTACGAACATCTGTGCGACTGCCAATTGCCGTGTGGGTTTTACGAACATCTGTGCGACTGCCAATTTCCGTGTGGGGGTTTCAACGTGCACAGCTTGCTCACAGGACCTCTTTCTTGGTCGCACGCTATCGCAACAGATAGGACAACTGGGTGTGAGTTGGTTGAGGGTCGATACCCTAATGTGGACAAAGGCCAGAAGAAGAAAGACAATTTATGGGACGCAGAGGTGTTTCCAAGGCACCAAGGCCAGGTTCTATACTGGCCAAGACCTACAAATACGTCCTAGTTGTGCGTTCTGGGCAACAGGTCCCTTCGGGGTCCTGGCTAACATAGTAGGATCGCTGGTTCTTCCGAAGTCGGAGAATATCTGCCTGCACTGTGAGAAACCACCAGTCTGCACGCCAATAAGCCAGACATGGGACAACGGATACTCACGCAAACCTCAGACCGGTATGACATCACACTGATGTTGGACAACAGGATGTCTTCATCCGACATACAGGACTTCACGCTGGAGTTCACAGCCAGCGAACGCAAGCAAGCAAGCAAAGACAATTTGTCAAGGGACATCATTTTGTGTGGATTCCTTTAGGAGTTCCACGGTAGTTAGGGCTGCCAGATACGTGGGCACCAAAAGGAGGACATAATAAGGCAAAAAAGAAGACACGGGAGGACATATTGAATGTTTCATTTGAATCGTTCCAGATTAAACCCACAATCAGTACAATTTTATTACAATAGCTGCCAATAAGTGTATCTTACTCTTAGTGAATCGACCAAGAAACAATCATGTTAAAAAATAAATATAAATTCAATGGAAGCCTTTTTCAAAATGCTAAAAACATTATTTAAACAGCCGATTGTACAATTATTACCTTATAATCTTTATTAATTACACAACATATTTCTCGGAGGAGCCAACTTTTCGTAGAAGATCCTCGTTAGCAATCACATATGCATAAAACTGTTCACAGGTAAGATTCTTCAAATTGTACTTTGTGAGAATGATTCCCTTTACAGAGTCGAATAAGAGTCTGTTCCTTTGGTGTTTCACATTTGGTATAAATAGGAAAATTAAATAAATATTATTAAGCAATGGGTTTTAATAAAGAAGTAAAAGTAAATATCTTAAAAAGAGTAATGAGCCAGATACAGATAACAGTTAGAATTACTATAATCGACTAGTTCGCAGAAATATATAGACTAGTACATTTTACCAATGTAAACATACGGTACGGTGTAGACACATTGTAAGTTGTAACAACAATACATAAAAAATTATAACATAAAATATAAGAAGAGCCGGGAATTTTAAAGGTTTTTAGCTTTGCCTGCCGGACGGAGAATATTAGGCTAATAAAAGAGGACATGTCCTCTTTTTGCCGGACGTCATGGCAACCCTAACTATAATATGTTGTTTCCGACGTGTTTGGTAGATAGCTCCTACCCCATCACTCTGTGTTTTGTGGACTGTAGCACGAGGAGGGAAATCATCACTGAAATTTATCCAGAGCACCAGAGGCGGAGATCTATGGAGACAGATGAATATGAATGAACGCCAGTGCCAGTTGGCAGGGCATTTGGTGAAGATGATAAACATACCAGAAAGCAGGAATAATTTGACATGTTATTGTAAAGCCACATAAATACGGTGAAGCGTTGAAATGGAACAAACATAGTGTTGGTGTGACCTGCAAACAAAAATCTCTTCCAGCATTACTGAACGTTGAAGACAACTAACAAGATGAGCTTCCGTCCCCAATGATTCGTCAACAGAGACAGCTGCGAGACAAATCTGCACGGTTCTGGCCCCATTAGCACAGGACCCTGCCGGACGGCACTAGAGTCACCAACTGCGGATAATGCTGCCATCTCGTATGCAGGGAATGCAAGCAAAATGGCTGTCGGGTCACGAAGCGGCTTGGGCTGTCATTTTGTCGTGTAAACTTGCAAATATGTCAGACGCAAAGGCCCGGGCACAATTTACACGAGAGTGGATATTAAGAGGTTGGCAAACGCGAGGGCTCAATTCTGCCATTAGAAGGACTTTGGCTGATTGGGGCAATAAGGGTGCAGATTACTGATCCCTTGTTTCCTCCCACAGTAGTGGCGAATAACGTCTCCATCCCGCGACTGTAGAGGAGATAACATGTCTCAGTCCCGCGGCTGTAGAGAAGATAACATGTCTCCATCCCGTGGCTGTAGAGGAGATAACATGTCTCCATCCCGCGGCTGTAGAGGAGATAACATGTCTCCATCCCGCGGCTGTAGAGAAGATAACATTCCTCCATCCTGCGGCTGTAGAGAAGATAACATGTCTCAATCCCGCGGCTGTAGAGAAGATAACATGTCTCCATCCCGCGGCTGTAGAGAAGATAACATGTCTCAATCCCGCGGCTGTAGAGGAGATAACATGTCTCCATCCCGCGGCTGTAGAGAAGATAACATTCCTCCATCCTGCGGCTGTAGAGAAGATAACATGTCTCCATCCCTCGGCTGTAGAGGAGATAACATGTCTCAGTCCCACGGCTGTAGAGGAGATAACATGTCTCCATCCCGCGGCTGTAGAGAAGATAACATTCCTCCATCCTGCGGCTGTAGAGAAGATAACATGTCTCCATCCTGCGGCTGTAGAGAAGATAACATGTCTCAATCCCGCGGCTGTAGAGGAGATAACATGTCTCCATCCCGCGGCTGTAGAGAAGATAACATGTCTCCATCCCGCGGCTGTAGAGAAGATAACATGTCTCAGTCCCGCGGCTGTAGAGAAGATAACATGTCTCAGTCCCGCGGCTATAGAGAAGATAACATGTCTCCATCCCGCGGCTGTAGAGAAGATAACATGTCTCCATCCCGCGGCTGTAGAGAAGATAACATTCCTCCATCCTGCGGCTGTAGAGAAGATAACATGTCTCCATCCCGCGGCTGTAGAGAAGATAACATTCCTCCATCCTGCGGCTGTAGAGAAGATAACATGTCTCCATCCTGCGGCTGTAGAGAAGATAACATGTCTCAGTCCCGCGGCTATAGAGAAGATAACATGTCTCCATCCCGCGGCTGTAGAGAAGATAACATGTCTCCATCCCGCGGCTGTAGAGAAGATAACATTCCTCCATCCTGCGGCTGTAGAGAAGATAACATGTCTCCATCCCGCGGCTGTAGAGAAGATAACATGTCTCCATCCCGCGGCTGTAGAGAAGATAACATTCCCCCATCCCGCGGCTGTAGAGGAGATAACATGTTTCCATCCCGCGGCTGTAGAGAAGATAACATGTCTCCATCCCGCGGCTGTAGAGAAGATAACATTCCTCCATCCTGCGGCTGTAGAGAAGATAACATGTTTCCATCCCGCGGCTGTAGAGAAGATAACATGTCTCCATCCCGCGGCTGTAGAGAAGATAACATTCCTCCATCCCGCGGCTGTAAAGGAGATAACATTCCTCCATCCCGCGGCTGTAGAGAAGATAACATGTCTCCATCCCGTGGCTGTAGAGGAAATAACACGTCTCCTTCCCGCAACGGTAGAGGAGATAACATGTCTCAATCCCGCAGCGGTAGAGGAGATAACATGTCTCAATCCTGCAGCGGTAGAGGAGATAACATGTCTCAATCCCGCAGCGGTAGAGGAGATAACATGTCTCAATCCCGCAGCGGTAGAGGAGATAACATGTCTCAATCCCGCAGCGGTAGAGGAGATAACATGTCTCAATCCTGCAGCGGTAGAGGAGATAACATGTCTCAATCCCGCAGCGGTAGAGGAGATAACATGTCTCAATCCCGCAGCGGTAGAGGAGATAACATGTCTCAATCCTGCAACTATAGAGGAGATAACATGTCTCCATCCCGCGGATGTAGAGGAGATAGCATGTCTCCTTCCCGCAGCGGTAGAGGAGATAACATGTCTCAATCCCGCAGCGGTAGAGGAGATAATATGTCTCAATCCCGCGGCTGTAGAGGAGATAGCATGTCTCAATCCCGCGGCTGTAGAGGAGATAGCATGTCTCAATCCCGAGGCTTTTGAGGAGATAACATGTCTCAATCCCGCTGCTGTAGATGAGAATGTCATGTCTCCATCCCCTGGCTGTGAAGGAGAACAACATATATGCCTCCCGCAGCTGTAGTGGAGAATCAAACGGTATACTATTTGCTGTTAGGAGCAGGGGACAGTCTGTATGCAACACTGATGGCTGAACGGGTAGATTACCAGGATCTGGTACGATTGACGGTCAACCAACTACCAAGTCTCATCTCATGAAAAGAGAGACAGACACACAGACAGGCAGGCAGGCAGGCAGGCAGGCAGGCAGGCAGACAGACAGACAGACAGGCGGACAGACAGACAGACAGAAAGACAGACAGACAGACAGACAGGAAGGCAGACAGGCAGGCAGGCAGGCAGACAGGCAGGCAGGCAGGCAGACAGATGCCAAGCGTCATATGTAGTGTTAGTGTTGAAGACAATATGTGCATTGTTTTGATGACACAAGCACAAATCTACTTACACGATCTACGGTTTTAAACCATGGCCACATGGGTTTCCCTGTGAGGCAACAGGTTAACAATTCCACTCAGAGATACATTCGAACTGGTAGAATTATTGGATGCTATGGACATAAATAATAAACACATGGCATCCATGGATATAGCCTCCCTAATCACCAACGTTCCATTAGATGAGACAGTGAAAATAATAAGGGAACGCATCAAAGACAAACAACTAAAACTAGGCATAACAACATCTATTCTGGAGAGGCTATCACTATTATGTACCACCAACATACAATTCAATTTTCTAACAATGCCATGCCGGTTACACCACTTTCTCCGTAATTCCGTTTATCACGCAGTCTTGTAGCGGGCGAGAACTGGCAGCGGTTCGTCCCCCTCTGGTGACTTGCGGGATAACTGAGCCGGCCGCTCAGAAAGCAATGGCAAACTACTGAGCGTAATCTGGCCAAGAAATCAACAGACAGCTGAAAGATGCTGCTGTTGACAGCGATGTCCTGTAAAAGGATATGCGAATTTTAAAAAAAACAATGCCATACCGCCAAATTGACGGAGTGGGCATGGGAGTCCTCTTGGTCCTATTCTAGTGGACATCTTCATGGCACATTTAGAAGAAAAGAGATACTCAGACATTAACAACTTGGCCTTTTACCGTCGTTATGTGGACGATATACTAATTATCACCACAGACAAGCTACAAGCAACATCGTTCCAGGCCATAATGGACATGACGCATAAAAACATCGCTCTATCTATGGAACACGAACATAACGAAGCGTTGCCGTTCCTAGATATTCTAATGAGACGTAGAGCAGACGGCACAATTCAAAGATCGGTGTACCGCAAAGAAACATGGACTGGCCAATACTTAAATTGTCAGAGCTTCGCACCTGTCCAGTACAAACGAGGCTTAGTACGGACCATGTTTGACCGTGCTAGGGCGATATGCACCCAGGACACACTGACAGGGGAAATTGAAACTCTGAAGAATGTCTTACACCTGAATGGGTACTCCACAGGATTTATAAAGCGCCACTGCCAATAGCCCAAACCAAAACCAGACGAAACTACAGTCCCTAAACTCAAGGCATTAATCCTGCTAACCTTTCGAGGGGATGACGTAATGCAACGTCTACAAGACCGGCTTGGTACAGCAGTGCAGTAGGCCGAACATTCTGTGCTGCAACTCCAGTCATTATGTACAGAACCTCACCGATTCCCACCCCAGCAGTAAAAGAGCCTGTCCCTCAGAACGCCAAAAACAATTGTATTTACCAATTCACATGTAGGTGTCAGTCTACCTACATCGGCAGAACAGAGCGGAAGTTGAACAGAAGCGTTGCGGAACACATACCTCAAGTGGGTGGACACGATACTACACACAGGCGAGGGGGGGGGGGGGGCGCTAGTGGGGCCGACACACTGGAAGTTTCCCGCTTCATCAGTTGCTAGGCATATGCTCGAAAGCGGTCATGTGATTGATAGAGACAGTGCCTTTCGTGTGTTGTCTTACACACATAATACTCGCTTGTTAAAGTTTGCTGAAGCCATAATGATTAATCTACACAAGCCAGCTTTGTGCAAGCAGAAAGACATGTTAGTCAGTTTATAATTACCGTGGTAGACAATTGCCATAACTGTGCGAACGTGTGTATATTTCAGCTCGAAGGATTTACTAGGGTAAGTTAATAAGTAAGTCACAAATGGCTGTCGAAAAATAACTAAATAAGATAACTTGAAACCAGTTTATTTTTTATATATGCATTGTCCCTTTATATCTCAACATAATTTCCACCAACATTGCAGCACATATCCCATCGTTTTATCAGTCCTCCTAAACAGGCTGCATAGAACTGCGTAATCTGTTTTCTAAACCACGTTTTAACTTCACATTGAACTTCCGCGTCATTCGCGAAATGTCTCCCGCCAAGGTGGGTTGTCAGTGTTTATGCTGACAAATGTGTGGCCGTAAAGCGGTGCATGGCGGGGAAGAAACAGTTACTCGGGCGAGTCAATAAGTAAGTCACACAGTTCTGTGGGATGGCCGGTAAATGAAAACAAAGCACGCAGTTCTATGCAGCCGGTTTGGAAGGACTTACAAAACGATGGGATAAGTGCATCAATGTTGGTGGAAATTATGTTGCGAAATAAATAGACATTGTATGTATAAAAATAAACTGGTTTCAAGTTGTTATCATGTGTAGTTATTTTTTCCCCAGCCATTTGTGGCTTACTTATTAACTTACCCTCGTATCTAGTTATTTTACTTTATGTTGTGTGAATTCGGCAGTATGTACCTAACGAGATGCAGCGAAATATGCCAGGCAATAAATCGTGCAATCTATTACTTGTGGCTTCGTTATTCAAATTCCAGATATGTTTACAATATTTTCTTTTAAATAAAGATGAGATCCATGGGCGGGCTTTTTCAAATGTATGTATTTCTTAATTGCCATTGCAAAGGTAGCCTTTTGCATGATGAAAAGCATACTAACCAATAAAAAGATATCAATAGAAACGAGAAAAAGAGTGTTGAAGTGCTACATAGAACCTATACTTTTGTATGGATGTGATGCATGGACAATGAACAGTCAAGCTGAAAAACAGCTGATTGCTGTTGAAATGTGGTTTCTGAGGAAAATGCAAAGAATACGATGGACAGACAGAAAATCTAATGAACAAGTCATTCAAGAAACAAATGAAGATCGTAAACTGATTAGAGACATTAGATGTAGTGTCAAAATTTGTTGGGCATGTTCTGAGAAGAAATGAATTGGAGAACTTGGTGACAACTGGCAAGATCGAAGGGAAGAGACCACGGGGAAGACCGAGAAGTAAATACCTGGATGGCTTGGCCATGTGGCATGGTCGAGACAGGAACACGGAGCTGATCCACGACTGTGGTGATCGGGTGAGATGACAGAACATGACCACCCACACTTATCGGCATGGCACATGCTGGATGATGGATGGATGGTGTTTCTTATAATATAAAAACAAACCTTCAATTTGTCTGTTTGTTTTAAATTACACACACGACAAAACGTGTACAGGATGCCATGCGAAACACTACGTTAAAAAAAAAAAAAGCACAGATAAGGTAGTTTATGACTCAGCAATAAATTCCCTCCCCAAAAGCGCTATGCACCTCCATCTGTGTCCCTGGCCGCCAGAATCTCCCATGGCGTCGCGGCGCACAAGTTGAGCAGCGTTGTTCTAAGACAATTTGGCGTGAATAAACAAGCCTGCTCCGTGGTCAAGGCTTATGGACGAAGTTTGTGATCCTGCATGACGGCGTTCGAAACACTGCTGCGCGCGATTTGGCAGAAGACCGTTGCGTTGGTTTTTAATGAAATCGATAGTATGGGTGCCGGTCATTCAGAAAGCAATGACAAACCACTTAACGTAAACCTACCAAGACATCCCAACATCAATAAATCATGGTGTTGACTGCATCGTCAAGTAAAGGATATGCAAGTAACTTTTACACAAGTTCACGAGGAAACAGTTCCCGTGTTTGAAGCTAGTCCTGTGTTCTAGTTCCCTTCCAGACAGGGGTCTTTCATTGTCTTAGACCCCAGGTCGACCCAGTCTCAAATGGCTACCGGGACATTGTTCCTAGGAAATAAACGCGACCGGCATGTTACTGAGCATATCACCCACCGAGGTCCCACTGGTCTAAAATATGGTTAGCACCATATACCCAAAAAGCCCCATGGCTTGAATAGAGACCCTGTACTTGACGTATGACTTCACGTCCTTGAACAGAGTCCCTATATTTGGAGTATGACTTCAAGTGCTTGAATATAGACCTTTACTTGACGAGTGACATCAAGTGCTTGCAATCGCACACTGTGTCTGATGAACAGAATCACATTTCTTGTTCAAGCCTGGGTACTCAAAATGAGCCAGTCTAGGATTGCCTCGAAGTCGTTAGTGAGTGTGCTAAATGAGACAGGCAGATTTGGAAAGCCTGGGTGGCGATCAGCGAAACTGAGCGTAGCTAATATATGCATGAAGAGATCAGTGGCAAGCCTCTGTAAGCCTCAATCTGCCATGTATTTGCTCGTTTACATTTAGTCATGGTATAGTGGCCTCACGGTGATGTTGGAGGCATTAACCAATGCAAATAACCTATGCTGGGTTCTTCCATGCTTCAGTGGGCATGCATACATTCAAATGGGGTTGAGAGAAGCATTGTGATTCAGGGATGTTTAACAAATGACTGAAAGAGTATTTATTGTTGCCAAGAATTGTGTGTAGTAACATGGTGTGTGTTGAATGTAGAGGTTCGAGTCTTGTTAATAGTGTGACATTATATAATGTACAGTGTGGAGTCTCGAGTATTACTCACTGTCCAGAGAATTGTATAGTTTGGGACCTCATATATTGTGCTTTGTGGAATCTCATTGCTGTACAATATAGAATCGAGTCTATTTTACATTTTGGAATCCAGGGTATTGTACAAGATGGAACCTCGTGTATTTATAGTATGGAACCTCGAGTATTATATAGTGTGGAAACTCGCGTATTATACAGTGTAGAACCTCGTACAACTAACACAACTTTAAATGGCAGGAATAACGACATCGTGGTCACTTTACATAGATGTGTCAGCATTGAAACAATCAGACATAAGTCAGCTCATTGAAACAATCAGACATAAGTCAGCTCATTGAAACAATCAGACATAAGTCAGCTCATTGAAACAATCAGACATAAGTCAGCTCATTGAAACAATCAGACATAAGTCAGCTCATTGAAACAATCAGACATAAGTCAGCTATATCTGGTCGAAGTAAAAAATAAATATAATAAATTGAGAGCATGGAAAAAAACCGGCATGAACATCCTGAGGAGAAAATTAGTAGTAAAAATGGGAATGTGTAATACTAGCTTACCGACTGTAATTACCAACTTTGCAATTAAGGGAAATAGGAAAACGCAATTGTGGATAACCGATGAAATCATGAGAAAAAATGACTCAAAGAAAGAAAGCAAACAACACCCCAGAACATATATTAATAGACAGAGAAATAGGTCACAAGTGCAGAGTTGCTAAAGTAGCATGGATTCGGATAAAATTAATAAATATTGGTTATCGCTCATTGAAGCAGAAGAAGAAGGAAGAAGATATTAGAGGACATGCCAAACAACATAACAATTGAACGCTATAGGTACCAGAGTTAAGCACATTTCAATTTGTCATAATTTTCCCACCAGTTTTCACGTCCCAGTAACCTCAAGGGGCCCGGGGGGGGGGGGGGGGGGGAGGGGGTGTCTGATCGCACCTAATAAGTTTAACCCATTCTGCTATCAGGGATTTTACACCATGAATTGCCAGTAATTTCATACTTTCACTGCCCGTAGCGACATGTGGGGAAACGTGTCTTTGCGAGTTTTCTGCACGCTCATCACACAAAAACAACTGACACTCGGCTGAAACTGTCCACGCCCAGGCTGCAGTCACGAGTGTGTCCTGGAGGGCTCTCATGTGTGACGTCTGATTCTCTGTTCGTGCTATTTGACGATTACCTTAAACTGGATGTCCTCAGGCACAGGACTTCGAGAACATTACGACTTTCCGTATCTTCAGCTTACCTATGCCAACTATTTCCTTACAGCCGTTTATTGATTCAATTTTGATTATTGATATTTTTGTTAAACAGCGTCACAGACGCTGTCTAGAGACCTGGATATCCACAAGATAGAAACGTGATTCCTCTGTGGGCCCTCGTCCCTGGTTATTCACCTGTCAATTAAAAGCTACGAGTGCATTCGACCCACATAATCAATAGATAGGCCTATAGACAGACAGTTAGACAAACATACAAATAAGAATAAGTAATAGACAGGCAGCGAGACAGACAGAATGAGGGACGAATGAGAGACAGAATGAGCGACAGACTGTAGGCCGAACGAACGGACGGACAGACCGACAGATAGACAGACAGACAGAACGAATGAAGGAACGAGCTTTATTTTCAAATGGTTACAAAAGGTTACAAATTTGGCCCTTCCAATCACTCACCTTTCGTACATCAATTATCTATTGTGCACATTGCATTCAAATGGGATAAAGAAAAACATTGTCAAATGAATGTTGTGAACATAATGCATATTACCATGTTGTGAGACAGGCATATTGTGTGGCACGCACGCACGCACGATCGCACGCACGCACACACACACACACACACACACACACACACACACAGAGGTATTGTCACTCTTGACAGAAGATTCAGAGAGCAGGATCCCGCTGCTGTCAATGAAAATGTCAAAGCGCTCATCAGTGAACATTCAGATGATTCCGATGTGCTCATCTAAACAGATGGATCTGTTATACAGCAGCAGAGAAGTGTGTGGGCATTTAAACACAGGAAATCCATTTTTGGAGTGTCTTGGAGTGTCTAGTCGGTCATGCGTCGAAGTACACTTGTTCCTGCAGCGAGACGCTGTCGCCATTTGGAGATGACAGGTTCGAATCCCGGTCGGTAACTATAGCTTTCAAATTTTATGTTGTCTAGTGCGTCCTCTAGTCTCTACTTCTTTCTTCGCCTTCTGTGAGTGCCAAATACGTGTGTTTATTTATGTGGGTATTTACAGCACGTTCAGCGGGTTGAAGTGTTTAAGAAGCCAATGGTGCCCCTCTATGACCACGAGCAGCATGACGATGGAGGTGGTGGCAGTAACACGGGCTTTCATATGGTCGAAGTCACAGAATTATACCAATATGTTCAAAACAATGTTTTCCCGTAGTGAATTTGAATAACGAAGACACAAACAATAGATTGCACGATTTATTGCCTGGCATATTTCGCTGCATCTCGTCAGGTACATACTGCAGAAATCACACAACTTACGTGAATTAACTAGATAAATCCTTCAAGTTGAAATATACACATATTCGCACAGTAATGTCACTTATCTACCACGGTAATTTTAAGCTGACTAACTTGTCTTTCTGTTTGCACAATTCTGGCTTGCATTGATAGATCATAATTGCTTCTGCAAACTTTAAGAAGCGAGTATTTTGTGTGTTAAACAACACGCGAAAGGCAGTGTCTCTGTCCACCACATGGCCACTTTCGATAATGTGCCTGCCAATTGAAGACGCCGGGGGCTTCCGGTGTGTCGGCCCCACGAGGCTAGCATCTCCTGTGTGTTGTATCTTGTTGTAACCTAGTTGTAAATCTTGTTGTAACCTAGATATTCTAATGAGACGTAGAGCAGATGGCACTATTCAAAGATCGGTGTATCGCAAAGGAACATGGACTGGCCCAATACCTGAATTTTCAGAGCTTCACACCTGTCCAGTACAAACGGGGCTTAGTACGGACCCTGTTTGACCGTGCTAGAAAGATATGCACCCAGGACACACTGACAGAGGAATTTGAAACTCTGAAGAATGTCTTAAACCTGAATGGGTACTCCACAGGATTTATAAAGCGCCACTGCTAACAGCCCAAACCCAAAGCAGACTTAACTACAGTCCCTAAACTCAAGGTATTCATCCAGCTAACCTTTCGAGGGGATGACGTAATGCAACGTCTACAAGACCGGCTTACTACCGCAGTAGGCCGAACATTCGGTGCTGCAACTCCAGTCATTAGATATAAAACCGTACCGATTCCTACACCAACAGTCAAAGAGCCTGTTCCTCTGTACGCCACAAACAATTGTATTTACCAATTCACATGTAGATGCCAGGCCGTTTACATTGGTAGAACAGAGAGACAGCTTAACAAACGGGTGTCAGAACACATACCTCAATGGGTCAACAAGATACACACAGAAGATGCTAGCCTCGTGGAGCCGACATACCGGAAGCCCCCGGCGTCTTCAATTGGTAGGCACATTATCGAAAGTGGCCATGTGGTGGACAGAGACACTGCCTTTCGCGTGTTGTTTAACACACAAAATACTCGCTTCTTAAAGTTTGCAGAAGCAATTATGATCTATTAACGCAAGCCAGAATTGTGCAAACAGAAAGACATGTTAGTCAGCTTAAATTCAATCAATCAATCATGTGCCATGCCGGAAAGCGTGGGCGTTCATGACTCGCCATTTCACTCGATCACCAGTGTCGTGGATCAGCTCAGTGTTCCTGTCTCGTTTATGCCATGTGGCCAAGCCATCCAGGTATTTTCCTCTCGGTCTTCCTCTTGGTCTGTTCCCCTCGATCTTGCCAGTTGTCACTAAGTTCTCCAACCCATTTCTTCTCATAACATGTCCAAAAAATTTTGACTGTCTACGTCTAATTTCTCTAATCAGTCTACGATGTTCATTTGTCTCCTGTAGTACTTGGTCATTGGTTTTTCTGTCTGTCCATGGTATTCTTTGCATTTTCCTCAGAAACCACATTTCTGCAGCCATCAGATGCTTTTCAGCTTGACTGCTCATTGTCCAAGTTTCACATCCATACAAAAGAACAGGCTCTATGTATCCCCTCAACACTCTTTTTCTCGTTTCAATTGACATCTTTTTATTGGTCAGAATGTTTTTCATCTTGCTAAAGGCTACTTTCGCCCTGGCGATTCTTGTTCTAATCTCTTCAAGGCATCTCCCATCAGATGTTATAACTGTTCCAAGATAATTGTACCGATTCACTTGTTGAAGAATATTTCCATTTACTCGTATATTACATTGTGGCATTTCTTCCTTCCTACTGACGACCATAACCTGAGTCTTTTTACAATTTAATTCTAACCCCAGTTGCTCACTGTGTACAACAACCGCATCTACTAATTGTTGCAGGTCCTGCGCATTGTCTGCAATTAATACTGTATCATCTGCATATCTAATGTTATTGATGTTTCGTCCTCCAATGCTGATTCCATTTATATCCTCTACATTTCTGAAAATACATTCACTGTACAGGGAAAAAAGGTCTGGAGACATCACACATCCCTGCCTAACACCTCTCTTAATTGGCTGATACTGTCCCACTTCATTATCAATCCTTATTGCAGCTTGTTGTTTCCAATATATGTTTTTTATAAGTCTAATGTCTTTCCCATCAATTTGTAGATCTGCAAGCATATCCACCATGCTGACATGTCTAACGCTATCAAAAGCCTTTGTATAGTCAATAAAGCAAAGATGTATATCCTTGTTTACTTCTATAGCACGTTCAACAACTGTTCGCAGCATATACACAGCATTTACTGTACCCTTTCCTTCTACAAACCCACATTGTTCTTCCCCTATTTCAGGTTGTATCTTCTTCCTCATTCTTTGCATGATAATTCTTAGCAAAATCTTTGTGATGTGACTCATTATACTAATTGTTCTATGTTGATCGCATTCCAAGGTTCCTGATTTCTTTGGGATTGCAATAAATATAGAGTTACATAATTCAGGAGGTATATCTCCATTATCATATAATGTGTTCAGCAGTCTGGTGACGTGATCTATTCCAAATTCTTCTAAAGCTTTAATCATTTCTGTTGTGATGTTATCTGCACCGGGGGCCTTGCCAGCTTTCATATGCTTAAGAAGATTTCGAACCTCATCTCCAAAATTGGCGGTCCTTCATTATTAAATCTAATATCATACTGTTCGTCTCTGTTATCATCATAAAGGTGTTTCACATAATCTGTCCATACCTGTAGAATCTGGTCTTTTTTCTATTATGATTTTGCCATCTTCAGTTTTTAGACACCCTGTTGATGTACTTGTTCTTTTATTAGTAAGTTCCTGAATTCGTTTGTGCACTTAAAATTACCGTGGTAGATAAGTGACATTACTGTGCGAATATGTGTATATTTCAACTTGAAGGATTTATCTAGTTAATTCACGTAAGTTGTGTGATTTCTGCAGTATGCACCTGACGAGATGCAGCGAAATATGCCAGGCAAAAAATCGTGCAATCTATTGTTTGTGTCTTCGTTATTCAAATACCAATATGTGTGTACTGAGTGATTCAATGAGCATGATTCGAAGGTTCGAGGCGAGTCATATACGTAGACAGTCGATTGAATCGCTGTGGAGGTCTGTCGCCTTCATCTTCGTTCCGGGACACGTGGGAGTTGAGAGAAATGACCGAGCTGATAAATTTGTTGGCTCTGCATCCCTTGCAGATGGCCAGCCTATGGATCGTGCCGATGTTATTAACGCCTTTAGAGAGATGTCAAGAGAGGAAGACTTTAACGTCAGTGAATCCACAACGTTGCTCAGAATGAGAGACTCGAGAGTCAGAATTGTTACGCCAACACAAGAGGCACATCGGGAGAACGAGGGGCCTCGTCAACCAACACAGAACTGGCACTATTAGCCGCGTGACGCTGATGCATATGTTGTGGGGGGGGGGGGGGGGGAAATCTGAGCACCTATGAACTTGTCAGGAGTGCAAGGATGATACCCCAACAGACAGAATACGGATAACATACAGAAAACAGATGGATGGATGGATGGATCGATGGATGGATGGATGGATGGATGGGTGGGTGGGTGAAAAGATGAATGGATAGATAGATAGATGTATGAATAAAGTGTATGCTGGCCGAGTGGCTAGAACGCAGGATTCTCCTGCGGGAGACTCGGGTTCGAATCTTCAGTAATGTGTGGAATTTTTGTCTGTCGGGGGCAAAAAGAAAATCCTAACCTGGACAGTTCGCGGCGACTGCACTAGCCAGGCGGCCTTAATTTATCAGGCTCAAAGACCCCTCTGCCATACACCGCAAGGTACTATACTGACAGTAAATGACAGTTTGACAGATAATCGGATATGTACATACAAAGATAAATTACATCCTGTCAACCACACAGGATTTCAACTCGTCCTAATTATGTGCACGTGAGAATGAGCATGTATATTCGTGTAATTTGCTGGTAAATGCATGCACACACTAAATGCATGCCTTGTGCTCCACTTTGTGTGGGTATCAACCCTCTTAAGTGTTTTGTTTCTGGCACCTTCTGGCATGCTTCTCAGGACATGATGTACGGCTGTCTCTGCACGGCAGACACGAATGTAAACATCGGTGGTTGCAAGTTGTGTGCTGTCTACTGCTGTAAGACGGGGACAAGACACGCCCCGACTCACCTGCACATTACAATGTTACAAAGTATAATTTTGCAACACTAAATAACCTTAAAAATCGTATGGTATTGTTGTTTTAAAATCTAGTAGCATGACCTTTACAGGAAGCTATATTGAATCTCAGCATTTTGCGCTGTTTGTGATTTACTTAGCAATTTTGATATTCAGTAGTTTGCCAGTGCTTTTTGAATGAACGACGCTCATACCATCGAAATCAACGTTTGTATAGACCAGTCGATACAGTATGTGTGATGTGTTCAATGTTTGTATAGACCAGTCGATACAGTATGTGTGATGTGTTCAATATTTGTATAGACCAGTCGATACAGTATGAATGATGTGTTCAATGTTTTTATAGATCAGTCGATACTGTATGAATGATGTGTTCAATGTTTTTATAGATCAGTCGATACAGTATGAATGATGTGTTCAATGTTTGTATAGACCAGTCGATACAGTGTGTGTGATGTGTTCAATGTTTTTATAGATCAGTCGATACAGTATGAATGATGTCTTCTATGTTTGTATAGACCAGTCGATACATTATGAGTGATGTGTTCAATGTTTTTATAGACCAGTCGATACAGTATGAGTGATGTGTTCAATGTTTGTATAGACCAGTCGATACTGTATGAATGATGTGTTCAATGTGTGTATAGACCAGTCGATACATTATGAGTGATGTGTTCAATGTGTGTATAGACCAGTCGATACATTATGAATGATGTGTTCAATGTTTGTATAGACCAGTCGATACATTATGAGTGATGTGTTCAATGTGTGTATAGACCAGTCGATACATTATGAATGATGTGTTCAATGTGTGTATAGACCAGTCGTTACATTATGAATGATGTGTTCAATGTGTGTATAGACCAGTCGATACATTATGAATGATGTGTTCAATATTTGTATAGACCAGTCGATACATTATGAGTGATGTGTTCAATGTGTGTATAGACCAGTCGATACATTATGAATGATGTGTTCAATGTGTGTATAGACCAGACGATACAGTATGAATGATGTGTTCAATATTTGTATAGACCAGTCGATACATTATGAGTGATGTGTTCAATGTTTGTATAGACCAGTCGATACATTATGAGTGATGTGTTCAATGTTTGTATAGACCAGTCGTTACAGTATGAATGATGTGTTAAATGTTTGTATAGACCAGTCTCAGACTAGAAGTATGACATCATAACTATTGTTGGGGTCATGAAGAGAATTAAACCAGTCTCAGCGTATGAATGTGAGGAACACGCTGGCCAGGGGTGAGGAACACGCTGGCCAGGGGTGAGGACATATACTGAGGACACCTGTTCATGGTATACCATAACTAGAATGCCCTTTCTCTGGAATCAACAGGGCACGAGAGAGAGAGAGAGAGAGAGAGAGAGAGAGAGAGAGAGAGAGAGAGAGAGAGAGAGGAGAGAGAGAGAGCGAGAGATAGACGAGGAGAGAGAGTGGGAGAGAGAGGGAGAGAGAGAAAGGGAGAGAGAGAGACAGAGAGAAAGGGGGGAGAGAGAGAAGAGAGAGAGAGAGAGAGAGGAGAGGAAGAGGAGCAGAGAGAGAGAGGAGATAGAGAGAGAGAGAGAGAGAGAGAGAGAGAGAGAGAGAGAGAGAGAGAGAGGGGTGGGGGATAGCTAAAAGCACACGGGTAAGAAAATTATAGACGGAGATTAATAATATGGGAAGCACATAGAGGAAGCTGCATGAGATGGCCAAATATATGAGTTCTCGGCTTGGGTTGGATGGGGGAATAGGCGCCGGTGGGGATAACAGAGATCAGGATAAGAAGAAGTAGAACAGGAAGTCAAGAATGGAAGTGTCGTGTGTTAAACATCGGTCATCCAATCATTTAAGGCTATACAGAGTCTGTATTACAGACGAACAAATACACGTGCGAAGAACGAATTATGAATGTTCCGAACTCGAGACATGTGGGGTATAGAATGCAGAGAACAGACTGGATTTCACAGCATGGAGAGAGAGGCGGGTCATTCGGCTATTTCAATGTCAGGTATCTTACAGACCGCATCCTCATGCGGCAAGCGACGAGCGCAGTAACCACTTAACCACATGTAGGCACTCTCTGGTTATGTATGCGCCTCCAATTGTTGAGTACAGGCACAGACACAGCAGCTGGCAGAGTGAATGATCAGCCCGTAGTTGAGACAAATAGAACATCGAGCCGCACTAGGGACCCGATACAAGTCCAACGAACGAACGAACTTTATCTTCAAAGGGTCACAAATTGGGCACGCAGACCCGTCTTACATCCGACCTTTCTAACTACTCATCTTTCGTACATCATTATCTTTAGTGCATGTTACATTCCCATGGGGGAAATAACATTGTAAAATTAATGCTGTGAACATAAACAATGTATATTACCATTTTATGAGGCAGGCAAGCGCACACACACAAACACACACATATACTGAGAGAAGACATTCCCACATGTATAAACACATACACACATACTTACACACAGACATTCATACATATATCATTTCATCATCATCAAGTGTCATGCCGAAAGCCGCGGGCGGTCATGATTCACCATCTCACACGACCACCATAGTCTCGAATCAGGTCTGTGTTCTTGTCCCGACCATACCATGCTGCCAAACCATCAAGGTATTTATCCCGTTGTCTTCCTCTTGCTCTCCTCCCATCAAGCTTGCCAGATCTCACTAAATTTTCAAGTCCATTTCTCCTCATAACATGTTCACAAAATCTTGACTATCTACGTCTAATTTCTCCAATCAATTTCCGTTTTTAATGTGTCACTTTGAAGGACTGTCTCATCTGATTTTATGTCCGTCTATGGTATTCTTTAAACGATATAAAATACCACAAAGTAATGCAGCTTTACAGAACAGAATTATGACACATACAGGCCGTTGCGGCGACTACCCTTCATCAGCAAACAGATACATGCACGAGATACAACATATAGTACAGGAGAAGATCCTCTGGTGACGACATTCAGGCATAAGGAAGAGATGAGAAGGATAAAAAGATGAAAAATAAAATGATAGCAATGAAGAGAAAATAAAAATATGAAAGAAAAACAAAATATGTCGCTACTTATCTCAGAGTCCCGGGATGTACTGCTACTCGGACTCTGATATAAGTAGCAACATTTGTTTTTCATATATTAATTTTCTCTTCATTGCTATAATTTTTTTTTTTCGAGGCTGTACTGCTAATCATACTCACACACATACAACAATATGTGCTATATATAAGAGTCGTTCATTTGAAACGCGTTCCAATGACTTTATTACAAAAGCATGAAAGAAACATTAACAGGTGTGGTAGAATTAAACAAAGCATTCATTTTGAATTAATTATGCACCATGGGTTGGTCAGAAGAAGTCGCCGTAGGCATTCAGGCAAGCATCCCATTGCTTAGGTAGGCGGCGAATGCCGTCCGAAAAAAAGGATTGTGGTTGCTCACTGAACCAAGTGTTTACCGCGTTCATTACGTCTGCATCTGTGTGAAATCGTTGCCCCTTGAGAGCTTTTTTAGAGGTCCGAACAAATGAAAATCACATGGTGACAAATCAGGACTATAGGCTGGATGTTGCAGAATTTCCCACTTCTTCCTTGCTAATGCTTCCTGCACAATCTTTGCGACATGCGGACGAGCATTATCGTGCAACAAAATCACACCGCGAGAAAGCATGCCGGGTCGTTTATTCTTGATGGCTTTTTGCAGCTTGTCTAGTGTTTGCAAGTAGTGGGTAGAGTTGATGTTGACACCAGGTTCTTTAAAGTCGGCCAACAATAGCCCTTCATGGTAAACAAATGCGCTCAGCATAACCTTACCAGCGGAAACCTGTAACTTGAATTTTTTGGCTTTTCGTGATCCAGCATGCTTCCATTGCATGCTCTCTCTTTTACTGCTCGGCTCAAAGTGGTTACACCATGATTCATCGCCTGCCATTACGCGGAAGAGAAATGTATCACCCTCCACTCTGTAACGCAGCAAGTGGTTCAAACACCATCCCATGCGTTCCTCTTTTTGGTGGTCGTTAAACATCCGTGGTAGCCACTGTGAACACACCTTCCGATATTGCAGTTTCTTACGAACGACCTTATGAATTGTCCCAAATGACACATCAAATTCTTTCGCTAGCGAACGTATGCTTCGACAACGGTTCATCTGTACTGCTGCATCAATTCTGGCGATGGTTTTTTTTTCTGTTGCAACAATATGCGCTTGACCCGGCCGTCAAAGATCTGTCGTGAACTGACGTCCTTTCCGAAACATTCGTGCCCAGTCTGTCACTGTTGTCTTCGACACACATTTGTTACCGAATGCTGACTGCATTCTTCGATGAATGTCCACTGGTCGATATCTTTCAAATGAAAGAAACTGAATCACCGCTCTTTGAGCTTCTTTGGACGGATTTTGGATCAACCCGGCTATTTTCTCAACGGTCAGAAACAGAACCTATGCATCATGGGACGATTAGCACGTGCTCTTTTATTCATTAGTCAGTACTTATCACATGAATATGACATGATCATGTTCAACGTACGCAATAATGCGCGGTGCGGCACGAACGGATTTCAAATGAACGCTCCTAATATATAGAAGTTAGTTAGTTAGTTAGTTAGTTAGTCGACAGATCATCCTCGTTGCACATCGAACCATTCAGTCCATAAGTGCTCGGATCCCCTCCTCAGCAAATCCCGCAGCGTGTAGCGGCTAACGACGCCAGTTCTGTGTTGGTTTATCAATCTTCTTTGGCTTCCTGCGTAGTGTTCTTGTTTGGCCACCCCTCTTTTAATTTGCTGCTCTCGCAGTCTGGCCATTGTTGTAGATTCACAGTCATCACTTGGTTCTCGCAAAAGTCTCACTTCTCGTAGAGCATTCAGAATGTCAGCCTGGTCCATGGCGCGTCCGCCCTCCACAGTAGTTAGCCTCACCTGCGAGCTTGTCAGCCCGCTCATTCCCTTGTACTCCCGCATGCCCTGGCACGAAGATGAAACTAATCTTTGCCAGCCGAGACCGCTTCAGAGGCAGCAACCATTCTCTTCGGATCGACCCCTCCTCTATCCTCTTGATCATGTTCATTGAGTCGCTAAGGAAACAAGCCCTAGTGAATGTCTGTGTCTCGAGCCATGTTATTGCTTTACTTACTGCCATGACTTCCATGGTCAGGCTACTTGTGGTTTCAGTGAAAGAACCAGAGTCCTCCTTCACAATTCTCCCTCCGGCCCGAGCTGTAAAGGCCCATGAGCTTCTCACATGTCGGACGACCGACCCATCTGTGTAGATGACAGCGTCACCGTCTAGCGAATTCTCGAAAATCAACGCTTGTACTTCAGCCTCAACAGCAGCCGGATTTTCTTGTCTGCATTTTCTAATAAGTTGGATGCAAACTGAAAAGGATGTGCAGAAGTCTGTTGGCACTTGCACCCACTCCTCGCCAGGTTCTAAGTCCTCAAGTGAACACACCTGTTGAAGAATGTCTTCGGCTTGACCCATCCACGACCGTCCTCTTTTTAACCTGCTGCCCTTCACCTTCCTAATTTCACTATGCAGTGGATGTTGTGTGTTTGCGTTAATTCTGAGGTAGGCGCGTGCCCTGCAAACTTGTATTCTCTCTTCAATGGTTGGAAAATCAAGAAGGTAGCGCATCGCCCTGCATGCTGTATCTCTTGTACATCCAAGAATAATGCGCATAGCTTCATTCTGTATCCTTTCCATCCTTTCTATCTGCTTATGGCTGAGAGTCAGGATTGCCATTGCATACTCCAAAACAGACATGACCAGCCCCTCGTACAGAAGACATAGATGGCGCTGCTCACAGTTTGCTGCCGCCATCACCCGCATCGCTGCCAAACCCCGCTTGGCCTTTGTTATCACCTGGTCTATGTGCACATTATAAGCAAGGCTTCGATCAAACCGTATCCCCAGGTAATTCATTGCCTGCGTTCTTTCCACCGTCTCTGAACACAGCATTACAGTTGGTGTTGGATTGTTGACAATATGATTATTCAACGAGAACCAAGTCACTGTTGCCTTTGTTGGGTTGACCATTGCCCCAGCTTCATCACACCAAGTACTTATGCGATTGAGTTCGGTTTGTAGTTCCACAGCAACCTCCTCTCTAACCTTACCCTGACGATACACTAACACTAACATAATATATAGCAGTTCAACACTCTTTGTCTCATTGCAATTGACAACTTTTTAATGATAATTATGTTTTCCATTTTGTAGAAGGTCACCTTGGCCATGGCAATTCTTGATCTAATCTCTGCGAGGCATCTTCCATAAGATGTTAACGACTATTCCGAGATAGTTATACCGATTCACCTGTTTAAGAATATTTTCATTCACTTCGATATTACAATGTGGTTTTTATTTATTTATGTATTTATTTATTTATTTATTTATTTTTGACGACCATGATCTCTGTTTTCATACAAGTCAATTCCAAACCTAATTTCTCACTGTGTGTAATAACCACATCCACCAAATGTTGTAGATCATTCTCGTTGTCATCAATCAATATTGTATCCACCGTATATCTTATATTATTGATGTTTCGTCCCCCGAATGCAACTCCTTTCATATCCTCTATATTTCTCACGATATTTTCACTATAAAGGGAGAAAAAATCTGGAGAATTTACACATCCCTGTCACACATCTCTCCTGATAGGCTGGGATTGACAATAAACTTCAAACATTGACTAGTTGGTGCCTGCGCAGAATAGTGGGAATTAGATGTTGTGAAACAATCACCCATGTAGTGCTGTAGTGGATAGTAGTGGGAATTAGATGTTGTGATACAATCACCCATGTAGTGCTGTAGTAGAGAGTAGTGGGAATAGATGGTGTGACACAATCACCCATGTAGTGCTGTAGTAGAGAGTAGTGGGAATTAGATGTTGTGACACAATCACCCATGTAGTGCTGTAGTAGAGAGTAGTGGGAATTAGATGTTGTGACACAATCACCCATGTAGTGCTGTAGTGGAGAGTAGTGGGAATTAGATGGTGTGACACAATCACCCATGTAGTGCTGTAGTGGAGAGTAGTGGGAATTAGATGGTGTGACACAATCACCCATGTAGTGCTGTAGTGGAGAGTAGTGGGAATTAGATGGTGTGACACAATCACCCATGTAGTGCTGTAGTGGAGAGTAGTGGGAATTAGATGGTGTGACACAATCACCCATGTAGTGCTGTAGTGGAGAGTAGTGGGAATTAGATGGTGTGACACAATCACCCATGTAGTGCTGTAGTGGAGAGTAGTGGGAATTAGATGGTGTGACACAATCACCCATGTAGTGCTGTAGTGGAGAGTAGTGGGAATTAAATGTTGTGACACAATCACCCATGTAGTGCTGTAGTGGAGAGTAGTGGGAATTAGATGTTGTGACACAATCACCCATGTAGTGCTGTAGTGGAGAGCAGTGGGAATTAGATGGTGTGACACAATCACCCATGTAGTGCTGTAGTGGAGAGTAGTGGGAATTAGATGGTGTGACACAATCACCCATGTAGTGCTGTAGTGGAGAGAAGTGGGAATTAAATGGTGTGACACAATCACCCATGTAGTGCTGTAGTGGAGAGTAGTGGGAATTAGATGGTGTGACACAATCACCCATGTAGTGCTGTAGTGGAGAGAAGTGGGAATTAAATGGTGTGACACAATCACCCATGTAGTGCTGTAGTGGAGAGTAGTGGGAATTAGATGGTGTGACACAATCACCCATGTAGTGCTGTAGTGGAGAGTAGTGGGAATTAGATGGTGTGACACAATCACCCATGTAGTGCTGTAGTGGAGAGTAGTGGGAATTAGATGGTGTGACACAATCACCCATGTAGTGCTGTAGTGGAGAGAAGTGGGAATTAAATGGTGTGACACAATCACCCATGTAGTGCTGTAGTGGAGAGTAGTGGGAATTAAATTTTGTGACACAATCACCCATGTAGTGCTGTAGTGGAGAGTAGTGGGAATTAGATGTTGTGACACAATCACCCATGTAGTGCTGTAGTGGAGAGTAGTGGGAATTAGATGGTGTGACACAATCACCCATGTAGTGCTGTAGTGGAGAGTAGTGGGAATTAAACGTTGTGACACAATCACCCATGTAGTGCTGTAGTGGAGAGTAGTGGGAATTAAACGTTGTGACACAATCACCCATGTAGTGCTGTAGTGGAGAGTAGTGGGAATTAAACGTTGTGACACAATCACCCATGTAGTGCTGTAGTGGAGAGTAGTGGGAATTAGATGGTGTGACACAATCACCCATGTAGTGCTGTAGTGGAGAGTAGTGGGAATTAGATGGTGTGACAATCACCCATGTAGTGCTGTAGTGGAGAGTAGTGGGAATTAGATGGTGTGACACAATCACCCATGTAGTGCTGTAGTGGGGAGTAGTGGGAATTAGATGGTGTGACACAATCACCCATGTAGTGCTGTAGTGGAGAGTAGTGGGAATTAAATGTTGTGACACAATCACCCATGTAGTGCTGTAGTGGAGAGTAGTGGGAATTAAATGTTGTGACACAATCACGCATGTAGTGCTGTAGTGGAGAGTAGTGGGAATTAGATGTTGTGACACAATCACCCATGTAGTGCTGTAGTGGAGAGTAGTGGGAATTAAATGATGTGACACAATCACCCATGTAGTGCTGTAGTGGAGAGTAGTGGGAATTAAACGTTGTGACACAATCACCCATGTAGTGCTGTAGTGGAGAGTAGTGGGAATTAGACGGTGTGACACAATCACCCATGTAGTGCTGTAGTGGAGAGAAGTGGGAATTAAATGGTGTGACACAATCACCCATGTAGTGCTGTAGTGGAGAGAAAGAAATAAACAAATCCCAGTGAACCAAGATGTGAAGAAAAGAAGATTGCGCTGGATAGGACGCACACTGGGAAACCCTCAGGATAATATAACAAAATGCAGACGCTGACAGATCCTTCTCCTTGGATTATTTCTGTTGATAAATCGTCACAGTCTGGTGACTTTCTTTTCTCCAGACTTTATTTCTAATCTTACTTCATGTAATAAAGATTCTGGCTCTTTCTGTTCGTTTTCATGTGTATTATCTTTGTGTTTTTTCTTTTAAATTAAATAAAAACATCTTCATATATTACTCATTGTACTTCTTTCGAAAATGACTAATGTTTGGTTAAAATGTTTCCATGTTTGATTAATTTAACACATGTGTCGACAGTCTGATTTAGTTTGTCATTAATCTATTTTCCTTGACAATCTGTTCTTGTTCTGTTTTTCTTGACAGTCAGTTATTGTTCAGTATTTCTTGACAGCCGCTTATTTTTCTGTTTTTCTTGACAGTAAGTTATTGTTCTTTTTCATTGACAGTCTGTTATCGTTCTGTTTTCCTTGAACATCCCTTCAAATTTTCCTTGTAAACGTTACAAACTGTTCCTTGTCCGTCTGATTGCTCTTCCAATTGTCTACCCCCAATTGCTTCAGTGTTCTCCTTTCTGCTATTAGCCTGAGTGTTTCCTGTGATATATCTCTGCTTCTTGTACCCGTTTTGCGGAACCATGTTTTGTGTTGATGGGAAGAGAATATCTCTCGCTCGTACAGCTAACTAGCTCATCGGGTGTCATATCTCACTGTACCAACTTATTAACGTATTGTACCAAAACGTCAAATTTGATTTTACGTAAAGGATATCTGTAGGTGGTACGTCGATTAGATCCAGCTGTTTGGTCGTTCTTTTGTTACTTTTTTAGTTTAATTTGTAATATTTTCGACACGTAGTTCATGATCCGAATCTACTGTACTTTCAAGCATGTCTTTGTGGATGTTATACAAGTGCATATCCATTGTCATTGTTGTCGTGTTTAAAGGACGCATTTGGCATTGAAAGATTGTTTTATAAACAGAATTGATTAGTTTCTCGCCTTCATTATTTCTGTATACTATACGAATGGCGTCTAGCACCTTTTTCTTCCAATCTTCCTATACCAATTTTCATATTGAAATTGTCCATGATTATCGAGCTGTCTCTGTTTTCGTCTTGTAATATGTGCGTTTAGCTAATATTCGAACCTTATCTTCGCAGTCGTTTATTACTGTAATATTTACAATTTAACATGTATCGGTGGTACCTTACTAGACAGGCCGAGAGAGGGATCATGCTGCATACATTTTTTTTTTCGCATATCCTTTTCAGGACATCGCTGTCAACATCAGCATGTTTCAGCTGATTGTTGATTTCTTGGCAAGATTACGCTCAGTAGTTTGCCATTGCTTTCTGAGCGACCGGCGCACATATCCCGTGGCGAGAACCGCTACCGATTCTCGCGCAGGTTACGTTTCTCACGTGGATATAGCATACAACATACATTTTCTAAATTCAGCCCAGAATTTATTGAAAGGTAAAACTCTATTTTCCTACATCGTTGCTTCACTGACTACCCACAGGCTTTCGATAAAGTAAGACACGCCAACATGATGAAGATGCTTGCATATCAATAAATAAATGGGAAAGACATTACACTTTTAAAAAACATATATTGGAAATAACAAGATGCCATAAAGATTGACGATGAAGTAAGTCAATATTAGCCTGTTACGAGAGGTGTATGACAGGGATCTGTAATGTCTCCAAATCAATTTTTTTTCCCCTATACACTGAAAATATTTAGAAGATATGAGAGGAATCACCAATGGGAGACATAACATCAATAACAATAGATATGCGACTGGTACAGTATTGATTGCAGACAATGAACTGGATCTGCAAGATATAGTAGATACGGTTATCATACACAGTGAGCGACTGGCATTTGAATTAAATTGTAAGAAGACAAAGATTATGGTCGTTATTAGAAAAAAAGAAATATTACAATATAATAATATACGGATTAATTATAATATTCTTACACAAGTGAATCGGTATATATATTTCAGAATAGTCATAGTATCTGATGGGAGTTGCCTTGAAGAGATTAAAACAAGAATCGCCATGGCGAAGGTAATTTTTTGTAACATACTGACCAATAATAAGATGACAATTACAACGAGAAAAAGAGTGTTGAGGTGCTACATAGAACCTGTACTTTTGTGTGGATGTGGAATGTGGACAATGAGTAGACAAGCTTTAAAACAGCTGATGGCAGTGGAAATGTGGTTTCTGGTGAAAATGCAAAGAATACCATAGACACACAGAAAAACCACCGAGCAGGTCCTACACGAAGAAAATGAAAACAAGAAACTTATTAGAGATACTAGACGTAGACAGTCACAGATTTTTGGACACATTATGAAAGAAATAAACTAGAGAACTTGGTGACAACTGGTAAGATTGGGAGAACAAGAACAAGTAGAGAAGCAGGTAGAGAAGTAAATACCTGGATGGCTTGGCCACGTGGAATGGTCGAGACCATAACACCGAGCTTATCCACGACACTGGTGATCGAGTGAGATGGCGAAACATGACCGCACACACTTATCGGCATGGCACACGATGAGTGAACATTCTGGATATGTTGTTTCTTGGCTGTGACTATCATATTTTGTTTTCTTTTCTTTCGTGTTGAAAGTCTTTGTCCTTTGAGTTGTCACGATAGCATAGTTTTTGTAGCTCACTTTCATTTGTTACTAACACTGTGTAGACAGCATACTGCAGATGCGTTACATCTGTTACAGGCATTGTGTAGATCGCATGCCGCAGATCTTTTACGTCTAGTCTCTTTTCTTCCTTGTATATCTCGTATAGATCGCATAACATTCTCTGTACAAATCACAGAATGCTGCTGAGATAATTCTACCAGATGTCCTACAGCAGTGGTTCTCAACCTTTTTTGGCCTGTGCCCCCCTTCACCATATTTTCATAACGTCATTCCCCCCTTTCGTATTTCCTCGCTAAACATCCCCCCGCCCCTATACAGTACACGTAATAATGGAAGCTAAATTTAATAGTACATTCTAAAACAAGTCTAGGCGTCTACATAAAACGAGATTTGCGGGTCTACTTACGTTATATAATGAATTTCAGAAGGGCGAGACTACAGAACCGTAAAGTATGTAGGGAAAAACAATATAAAGTAATCGGTTCTTATATTAACGCGATCTTGAAATAATATTAATTCCCCCCCCCCCCTCCCACCCTGGAAACCCTAAAATTCTCCCCTGGGGGGGGGGGGGGAATTCCCCAACACCAGTTGAGAACCACTGTCCTACAGGAAGAGAATTAGATACGGTGTATTGTTAAACCTGGTGGATTGGGTGTCTCAAATATCGCCCGTCAATCTTTGATTCCAGAGTGACAGTATTTAAACACCAATCTTTAATTCCAGAGGACTTCCGGTCGCCAGCATGGGGGTTAGGCGTTGAGCCAATAAGGCCTGTAGCGTGTTTATGCTTGTGGCTACGGTTTGCAATCGCATTTTCCTCATGTTGGCCTGGTAGGACATGGTTCCGTCGCTCTGTTACTGAGTGAGTGCGTGGGCGACACCATGAGCTGTGAAATTCGCGTGGACTGCTTTTACATCTGTCTTGTACAGTGAACTGCATGTTCGGAACAATGGCTGCCGGCGATTGCTGAATTGACTGTTTTGCCCTTTCGTTTCACGAATGCATTTTTCGGGAGACTCCTGAGAGTCGGCGCTAAAGCTGCGGAGTTCGTGCTTTGTGCGATGCTTTCGGTGGGTCACCCTGCGGTAAGAGACCAAGCCATGTGGGAAAACCCGGGTCAATGAGGTCTTTCTGGTGACTGGCGTGTCCATCAACGATGAACTGTGGTATTTGTGGAGGAATTTTGTGTTGACATTCTGACGGCGGCATTATGCACAGTGTACCTGTGCGGGCTTGTTGGATTGCTGAGACTCCTGTCTATTCCACTTTTCACATTGAACAGTGGGGAGCATTTTGTGTGATATTCGCTGGCAGGGGAATGGAGCATAATGGGGTTCCCGTTGCCTTAAAGTTGGAACCTCGACTAACTAACTAACTAACTGACTGACTGATTGACTGACGGACGGACGGACGGACGGACGGACGGACGGACGGACTGACTGACTGACTGACTGACTGACTGACTGACTGACTGACTGACTGACTGACTGACTGACTAACTAACTAACTAACTTTAATTCCAGTATGACAGTATTTGATCACCAATCTTTAATTCTAGCATGACAGTATTTGAACACCAATCTTTAATTCTAGCATAATAGTTTTTGAATACCAAACTGTAATTCTAGCATGGCAGCATTCAAACACTAATCTTTACTTCTAGCATGACAGTATTTGAACACCAATCTTTAATTCCAGTATGACAGTATTTGAACACCAATTTTTAATTCTAGCATGACAGTATTTGAACACCAATCTTTAATTCCAGTATGACAGTATTTGAACACCAATCTTTACTTCCAGTTTCATAGTATTTGAACACCAATCTTTAATTCCAATATGACAGTATTTGAACACCAATCTTTAATTCCAGTATGACAGTATTTGAACACCAATCTTTAATTCCAGTATGACAGTATTTGAACACCAATCTTTAATTCCAGTTTCATAGTATTTGAACACCGATCTTTAATTCCAATATGACAGTATTTGAACACCAATCCCTAATTTCAGTAGACAGTATTTGATCACCAATTCTTAATTCCAGTATGACAGTATTTGAACACCAATCCTTAATTCCAGTATGACAGTATTTGAACACTAATTCTTAATTACAGTATGACAGTATTTGAACACTAATTCTTAATTCCAGTATGACAGTATTTGAACATCAATCCTTAATTCCAGTATGGCAGTATTTGAACACCAATCTGTCATTCCAGTATGACAGTATTTGAACACCAATCTTTAATTCCAGTATGACAGAATTTGAACACCAATCTTTTATTCCTGTATGATAGTATTTGAATACCAATCTTTAATTCCAATATGACAGTATTTGAACACCAATCTTTAATTCTTGCACACCAAACTTAAATTCCAGCATGACAGTATTTGAACATCAATATTTAATTCTAGCATGACAGTATTTGAACACCAATCTTTGATTCTAGCATGACCGTATTTGTCCACCAATCTTTGATTCCAGAATGACAGTATTTACCCAAAAAGCTGGTATTTTAACATGACAGTATGTCACTATTTGCTTGCAGCACAACAGCATTTGCACACTAATCTTTGATGTGAGTATGACGGTATTTGCCCAGCAATCTTTAATTCCAGAATACAATATTTGCCGGCCAATCGATGATTCCAGCATGACAGTATTTGTCCACAAATCTTTGATTCCAGCATGACAGTATTTGCACACCAATCTTATATTACAGCCTGACAGTATTTGCACACCGATGCTTTAAAAGCAATAATGTGTTTTCTTGTTATTTCTAGTACAACTGATCGAGCAGGCAGACGAGACAGAGTGTATCAACGGAGACACGAAGCAAATTGATTTTCAAAGGGTTAAGAATTAGGTACATGGGTTCCTTGGGGGCACAGCGGAGTAATTTAGGTAAAGTAACGTGTAGTGTTAGCAACACAAGGAGTACAATAATGAGGCACTTCACGGAGGGAGACAGACAGCCAGGAAGAGAGAGAGAGAGAGAGAGAGAGAGAGAGAGAGAGAGAGAGAGAGAGAGAGAGAGAGAGAGAGAGAGAGAGAGCGAGAAACAGACAGACGAGCATGCACAGATAGACAGCCACACGCACAGATATACATGCAGAGAGAGAGAGAGAAAGACAGACAGCCAAGAAGAGAGTCAGACAGAGAGACAGACATACAGAGTCACGCATGCATAGAGAAACAGCCACACACACATACACACACACACACACACACAGAAAGACAGACAGAGAGAGGGGAAGGAAGGAGCTATAAATGCAACAGATCCTGGCACTAAACTGTTCGTTAAAAACAATCTGCATGAAATAAATACAGCGAGAGTGACAGAATGTATCCCTCTATTCTCACACCATGAACGGAAATGCTCCAGGGAACGCGCATGCGCTTCAGACATCAGGTTTATCTATCACGATATATATGTTTTCTCTGGCTTCTCTATTCCGTATATTCATGAACCGCAGAATTCTACCACACAAAAATACAACTCTTAAAAATTGAATACTTGTTTCTCTATGCTCTTCCCACAATCTTGTTCACTGTTTAAAATTTACAAGAAAAAAACAAGGTTAATCTGTCGGGCCACTAAATTGTTTTGCTTTTTTTTTTTTATTTCTTTTAGTTCCCCATTGAAAATAAAAATTCAAAATGTAAGCTTCTTTTTGAAATCCCCGTTGGCAAGTTGAGAGATTCGGCGGAGACAGTGCAATGATTGGAGGGAAATAAATCTTGCAATATTCTGATTGGGTTTGTTTTAATGGGATACTGGAGAGGGAAAACTGTGAGAGAATGGGACGTAATCTTGTCACCCTTGTGATGTAAAATTTTAAGTTTCGTTTGGTTTACAGATGAGCCGAATTTCAAATAAACTGCGAGGCTACCTGTCAAAGGCAGAAGTTTGGGAGACTGGCACTATCTGTCAAAGGCAGAAGTCTGGGAGACTAGAACTGTCTGTCAAAGGCAGAAGTCTGGGAGACTAGAACTGTCTGTCAAAGGCAGAAGTCTGGGAGACTAGAACTGTCTGTCAAAGGCAGAAGTCTGGGAGACTAGAACTGTCTGTCAAAGGCAGAAGTCTGGGAGACTAGAACTGTCTGTCAAAGGCAGAAGTCTGGGAGATTGGCACTATCTGTCAAAGGCAGAAGTTTGGGAGACTGGCACTATCTGTCAAAGGCAGAAGTTTGGGAGACTGGCACTATCTGTCAAAGGCAGAAGTCTGGGAGACTAGAACTGTCTGTCAAAGGCAGAAGTCTGGGAGACTAGAACTGTCTGTCAAAGGCAGAAGTCTGGGAGACTAGAACTGTCTGTCAAAGGCAGAAGTCTGGGAGACTAGAACTGTCTGTCATAGGCAGAAGTCTGGGAGACTAGAACTATCTGTCAAAGGCAGAAGTCTGGGAGACTAGAACTGTCTGTCAAAGGCAGAAGTCTGGGAGACTAGAACTGTCTGTCAAAGGCAGAAGTCTGGGAGACTAGAACTGTCTGTCAAAGGCAGAAGTCTGGGAGACTAGAACTGTCTGTCAAAGGCAGAAGTCTGGGAGACTAGAACTTTCTGTCAAAGGCAGAAGTCTGGGAGACTAGAACTGTCTGTCAAAGGCAGAAGTCTGGGAGACTAGAACTGTCTGTCAAAGGCAGAAGTCTGGGAGACTAGAACTGTCTGTCAAAGGCAGAAGTCTGGGAGACTAGAACTGTCTGTCAAAGGCAGAAGTCTGGAAGACTAGAACTGTCTGTCAAAGGCAGAAGTCTGGGAGACTAGAACTGTCTGTCAAAGGCAGAAGTCTGGGAGACTAGAACTGTCTGTCAAAGGCAGAAGTCTGGGAGACTAGAACTGTCTGTCAAAGGCAGAAGTCTGGGAGCCTAGAACTGTCTGTCAAAGGCAGAAGTCTGGGAGATTGGCACTATCTGTCAAAGGCAGAAGTTTGGGAGACTAGCACTATCTGTCAAAGGCAGAAGTTTGGGAGACTGGCACTATCTGTCAAAGGCAGAAGTCTGGGAGACTAGAACTATCTGTCAAAGGCAGAAGTCTGGGAGACTAGAACTGTCTGTCAAAGGCAGAAGTCTGGGAGACTAGAACTGTCTGTCAAAGGCAGACGTCTGGGAGACTAGAACTGTCTGTCAAAGTCAGAAGTCTGGGAGACTAGAACTGTCTGTCAACGGCAGAAGTCTGGGAGACTAGAACTATCTGTCAAAGGCAGAAGTCTGGGAGACTAGAACTGTCTGTCAAAGGCAGAAGTCTGGGAGACTAGAACTGTCTGTCAAAGGCAGAAGTCTGGGAGACTAGAACTGTCTGTCAAAGACAGAAGTCTGGGAGACTAGAACTATCTGTCAAAGGCAGAAGTCTGGGAGACTAGAACTATCTGTCAAAGGCAGAAGTCTGGGAGACTGGAGCTATCTGTCAAAGGCAGACGTCTGCCATTTCTTTCATGTGATGAGGGAGAATAACCATGAATTCTAGTCGCCTAACTATCCACTAATCTAACTATCCACTAATCTAACTATCCACTAATCTAGCTATCCACTAATCTAACTATCCACTGATCTAACTATTCACTAATCTAACTATCCACTAATCTAACTATCCACTAATCTAGCTATCCACTAATCTAGCTATCCACTAATCTAACTATCCACTAATCTAACTATCCATTAATCTAACTATCCACTAATCTAACTATCCACTAATCTAACTATCCACTAATCCAACTATCCACTATTTTTTTTTTTTTAATTCGCATATCCTTTTACAGGACATCGCTGTCAACAGCAGCATCTTTCAGCTGTCTGTTGATTTCTTGGCAAGATTACGCTCAGTAGTTTGCCATTGCTTTCTGAGCGGCCGGCTCAGTTATCCCGCAAGTCACCAGCGGGGGACGAACCGCTCCCAGTTCTCGCCCGCTACGAGACTCTGCGTGATAAACGGGATAATGGAGAAAGTGGTGTAACCCCTCGGCCAGAGAGACCAGCATCCACTAATATAACTATCCACTAATCTAACTATCTACTAATCTAACTATCCAATAATCCAACTATCAAATAATACAACTATCCACTAATCCAACTATCCACTAATCTAGCTATCCACTAATCCAACTGTCCACTTATCTAGCTATCCACTAATCCAACTGTCCACTAATCTAATTCACATCACTCAGTCATCTGACTATGTATCCCTTTAACTATCCACTTAGTTAGCTATCCACCCATTCCATCCGCCTTACGATCCACCCACCTGACGATCCACCCACCTAACTATCCGCCCATCTCACTTTCCGTAAACCTCACTTTACGTCCATCTCACTATCCACACATCTCACTTTCCACCGACCTCACTATCCACCAACCTAACTATCCACACACCTCACTATCCACACCTCACTATCCACCCACCTCACAATCCATCCACCTCACTATCCACCATCTCATTATCTACCCATCTCAATACCCATCCATATCACTATCCACCCATCTCACTATCCACTAATGCCACTATCCACCCACCTCACTATCCACTAATGTCACTATCCACCCACCTCACTATCCACACATGTCACTGTCACTATCCACACACCTCACTTTCCTTCCATCTCACTATACACCTATCTCACTATCTACTCATGTCACTATCCAACCATCTCACTATCCACTCGTCACTGTCACTATCCATCCACCTCATTATCCACTCACCTCACTTTCCATCCACCTCACTATCCACCTATCTCACTATCCACCCACATCACTATCCACGCACATCACTATCCACCCATCTCACTTTCCATCCATCTCACGATCCACCCATCTCATTATCCACTAATGTCACTATCCACCCATCTCACTATCAACTAATGTCACTATCCACTCACCTCGCTATACACTCATGTCACTGTCACTATCCACCCATTTCACTATCCACTCACCTCACTTTCCTTCCATCTCACTTCCCATCCACCTCACTATACACCTATCTCACTATCCACTCATGTCACTATCCACCCATCTCACTATCCACTCATGTCACTGTCACTATCCAACCACCCACCTCACTTTCCATCCACCTCACTATCCACCCACCTCACTACCCACCCACACCACTATCCACCCATCTCAATGCCCACCCATCTCACTACCCACTCATCTCACTATCCACTAATGTCAATATCCACCCTTCTTATGTCCACTAATGTCACTATCTACTCACCTCACTATCTACTCATGTCACTGTCACTATCCACCCAACTCACAATCCACCCACCTCACTTTCCATCGTATGGGTTGGTGCTGGATGTGTGTGTGGGAGGGGTATGTATGTGTGGTAGGGAGTGTGTGGGTGGGTGGAGCATGTGTGTGTGGGCGAGTTTGTGTGGGTTGACGTATTTGTGAGTGGTGAGTTGTGTGTGGGTGGAGTTGTGTGTGAGGGATGTTTGTTTGGGTGGGTGCGAGATGAATAGGTTGGTGAGAGGATGTGTGAGTGGGTGCAGGGATGTGTGGTGGGTGGGGGTGTGGGTATGGATGGGTTATGTGTGAGTGGGTGAGGGATGTGTGTGTGTGTGTTGGTGCGGGATGTCTGTGTTGGAGTTGGGATGTGCCACATAACATGATAATATGCATTGTTTATGCTTACAACATTCATTTGACAATGTTTTTTTTTCCTATGTATCATGCACTGTTGATGAACGAAAGATGAGTGATCGGAAGGGCCGAATGTAAGACGGGCCTGGGTGCCCAATTTGTAACCCTTTTCAAAATAAAGTTCAATTCAACTCAATTAAATTCAATTCCATCTCACTATACAACTATCTCACTATCCATCATGTCACTATCCACCCATCTCACTATCCACTCATGTCACTGCAACTATCCATCCACCTCACTATCCACCCATCCCACTTTCCACCACCTCACTTTCCACCCATCTCATAATCCAGCCATCTCATTGTGCACCCATCTCACTATCCAATCACGTCACTATCCACCCATCTCATTATCCACCCATCTCATTATCCACTCATCTCACTATCCAACCACCTCACTATCCACCCACCTCACTTTCTACCCACCTCCCTATCAACCCACCTCGCTTTCCACCCACCTTACTATACACCCACCTCATTATCCACCCATCTCACTATCCTCTAATGTCTCTATCCATTCATCTCACTATCCAATAATGTCACTATCTACTCACCTCACTATCTACTCTTGGCACTGTCACTATCCACCCAACTCACTTTCCATCCATCTCACTATACACCTATCTCACTATCCACTCATGCCACTATCCACCAATTTCACTATCCACGTATGTCACTTTCCATCCATCTCACTAACTCATGTCATTGCCACTATCCATCCACCTCACTATCCACCCATTTCATTTTCCACCACCTCACTTTCCACCCATCTCATTATCCACCCATCTCACTATCCACCCTTCTCACTATCCACTAATGTCTAATCTACCCATCTCAGTATCCACCCACCTCATTATCCACCCACCTCATTATCCACCCACCTTACTATCCACACATCACACGTTCCACCATCTCACTTTCTACCCACCTCACTTTTTACCCACTTCACTATCAACCCACCTCACTATCAACCTACCTTGCATTCCACCCACTTCACAATCCACCCAACTCACTTTCCACCACCTCGCTTTCCACCCACCTCACTATCCACCCACATCACTATCCACCCAACACACTTTCCATCCATCTGACTATCCACTCTTGTACTTATCCAACCATCTCAGTTTCCACCACCTCACTTTCTACCCACCTCACATTTCACCCACTTCACTATCAACCTACCTCACTATCAACCTACCTCGCTTTCCACCCACCTCACTATCCACCCAACTCACTTTCCACCACTTCGCTTTCCACCCACCTCACTATCCACCCACTTCACTATCCACCCAACTCACTTTCCACCCATCTGACTATCCACTCATGTCCTTATCCACCCACCTCACTATCCGCCCCCCTCCTCACTATCCACTCATCTAACTATCCACTCATCTAACTATCCACTAATCCCATTAGCTACTCATTTAACTGTATACTGTCTACAGTATCCATTTATTAAATACCCACCTATTCAACTATCAGTGTATCTCAATATCCACTCATTATATTACCCACATCTCTAACAATCACCTTACCTAATCATCCATTTACTACAGTACCTAGTCATCAAATTACTCATTGATTTCATGATATATTCGACACATCAATCAATCAGTCAATCAATCAATCAGTTGCTGTCTCCACAATGAAGGCTGGCTGCACTGGATCTCCAACACTGTCTGTCTCTCGCCCTGACTGTACATTCTGTCAGGTTTTCATCGTCCATCTCTTGATGTTATCTTCCCACTTGTATCGTTGTCTACCTCTTGCTCGCTTGCCCTAAATCTTGCCCTCCAGTATGGTTTTTATAAGAGTATTGTGTGTTTTAACGTGGCCGAAATATTTTACTTGCTATTCATCAAATTTTCCAATAAACTTACAGTCTGGTCAACACACATTCAACTCAACACATTATATATCTAACTATACACAATTCCACTTAACTACACACAAACCTATCTATACCACATATTAAGCTTGAGTTTGCATTCCACACGTTACACTACCCTCCCATCACACTATCCATTTGTCATACTATCTTTCCATGTATCACACTATCCACGTGTCTCACTCTCCGTGTATAACTGCAGTCATCACAATATTTAGTCAGTGTATATCTCAATTATCTACAAGCACTGATTTACGCACTTCACACGAAACACCATTTCCACATCACATTTCCAATTGATCACACATGCCACACGTGTCACTATCTACAGATCCCATCATTAAGTGATATTCCATGTATTCACTGACTCCTCCTGTATGTTACAGCCACCCACAAGCGCTCTTCATGTCTTTTTATCTTTCATCAGACGTTTTGTGTACAATGCTACGCACAAATGGTTCCAGAGACTGCTCATGTGTCGCGTTTTAAGCTGGTCGAAGGGAGCCTTCTGTGAGGACCTCAGACTGGCTGTGTACTTGTAATTAATTAGTTATCAGCCGTGTCCACGATTCAGACACGTGCGGTTTTCTTGTGTGGCGAAAGACACTAGAAGTTATCGCCAACATTAGGAGATATAATCAACACTAGAATCAACCATCACCAACATTATCAGGCGTTATAACCATCATTCGGATAAGATATTACCAACATTACGAGAAGGTGTAATGAACATTAGAATCAGACATCATCAACATTAGGAGGGGATGTCACCACCTGTAGGAGGAGATATAACCAATACTAAATTCAGACATCAGCAAGATTATGAAGTGATATAACCAACTTTAGTCGATATAATCAACACTAGAATCAAACATCACCAAAATTAGGAGGAGGAGATATAACCAACTTAAGAATCAGATATCACCAACATTACGAAAAGGTGTAATGGACATTAGAATCAGACATCATTTACATTAGGAGGAGAAGTAACCAACATGAGGAAGAAATATAATCAGCACTATAATCAAACAGCACCAACATTAGGAGAAGACATCACCAATATAAGGAAGCGATGTCACAACATAAGGGGGAGACAATCGTCATGCGTGGACATCAGAATGTGGGCTATGTTGAACACTGAAGCTGCCAACAAGGCTTGAGGGATCTAGACCCAGAGGGTATACGAGGGAGACGATGCTGGATTGGATTGCAGAGACTTGTAGTAACCGTCAACCTCGGGAGACTTGCACTACATAACGCAAACAAACATTCGACCATGAGAGACTTGCAGTATACAACGTATAAATACAAGTCAACCACGGGAGACTTGTGGCATACAGCGCAAACATACAGTCAACCACGGGAGATTTGCAGTATACACCGCAAACCGTCAACCACGGGAGACTTGCCGTATACAACGTAAACTGTCAACCACGGGAGACTTGCAGTATATATACAAAGCGAACAAATATTCGACCATGAGAGACTTGCAGTATACAACGCAAACATACAGTCAACCGCAGGAGACTTTCAGAATACAACGCGAATATACTGTCAACCACGGGAGACTTGCAGTATATATACAAAGCAAACAAACATTCCACAATGAGAGACTTGCAGTATATAACGCAAACAAACATTCGACCATGAGAGACTTGAAGTATATAACGTAAACATACAGTCAACCACGGGAGACTTGCAGTATATAACGCAAACAAACATTCGACCATGAACCCACTCACGCCGATCCCTCCTACCTGTTGCTGTCTCCGCAGTTCTTCCATGAGCTCCCCCATTTTATTCATCTCTGTCTCTTATTCTTGTATCTGTGTGATTTTAAGTCTTTCTCTAATTATCTGACTTGTGGGCTCCAGAGAAAGGAGTTTCTAGTGATGCTGTTATCGTACTTTCTCATGATGTGCCATATCCAGCGCCATCGTCTTCTTCCAGTGATTCGCTGGAAGGTGTCTAGTTCTGCTCCCAAGTTCCGTATTTGTGATTATGTACTATCGTGGGACTTTAATTAGACTCTTGCTCGACGTAGCGATGGCTCTGGCTTCAACTGCCCCTGGAAGCGAGATTTTCTGTCAGCGTATGGTTTCATGCCTCACGAAAGCTCAAGGTGGACGTATTAGACAACCATCCTGTCAATGATAGTCTCCCCAACGAGTGTATATGTGTCTGTGTGTCTTAATGTGTATATGTTTCTGTGTGTCTCCCTGTGTGGATGTCTCCCAGCGAGTGTATATGTGTCCTGTGTGTCTCCCTATGGGGATGTCTCCCAGCGAGTGTATATGTGTCTGTGTGTCTCCCTATGGGGATGTCTCCCAGCGAGTGTATATGCGTCTGTGTCTCCCTGTGGGGACGTCTCCCAGCGAGTGTATATGTGTCTGTGTGTCTTTATGTGTATATGTTTCTGTGTGTATCCCTGTGTGGATGTCTCCCAGCGAGTGTATATGTGTCCGTGTGTCTCCCTATGGGGATGTCTCCCAGCGAGTGTATATGTGTCCGTGTGTCTCCCTATGGGGATGTCTCCCAGCGAGTGTATATGTGTCTGTGTGTCTCCCTATGGGGATGTCTCCCAGCGAGTGTATATGTGTCTGTGTGTCTCCCTATGGGGATGTCTCCCAGCGAGTGTATATGCGTCTGTGTCTCCCTGTGGGGACGTCTCCCAGCGAGTGTATATGTGCCTGTGTGTCTTCGTGTGGGAATGTCTCCCAGCGAGTGTATATGTATATGTGTGTCTCCCTATATGTATGTGTGTCTTCATGTGTGTATGTGTCTCCATGTGTGCGTATCTGTCTCTGTGCGTGTATCAGAGTGTATATGTGTCTCACTGTGTGTGTGTGTGTGTGTGTGTGTGAGTGGGTGGAGGAGACGCGTCCAGGTGATGGAACAGTATTATATACTGCGGTGGGGGAGGGAGAAATACGGGGAGGAAGTAGGGAGTGTTTGTTGGAACAAGGGATGTAAACAAGCAACAACAACAAAAATAATAATAATAATTAGAAGCCTTAGAGTTGTGGTTTCATAGACGAATGCTGAAAATTAATTGGACAGCCAAAATGAGCAATCTGGACTTTTAAATGGAGGCTGAGACACAAAGAAAGCTTATAACAAAAACCAGAAAGAAGCAGACATCGTTTTTGGCCACATCATGAGAAGACAAAATCTGAAACATGTTGTGATAACCGGACATATTTGGGAAAAGAGAGATAGAGGATGACAGCGTGAGATGATTCTTGACAGCCCTGTGTCAGGGCTCGGAAGCAAGTTAACACACAAGAAATGATCCATGACGTTGGAGGTTGCAATTTGTGGAGAGGCATGATCTCCCACGCCAATCGGCAAGGCACAGGAAGATGATAATTTATATAGACTGTTCACACACGCACATGTCAACATACATACTTCACACACACACACAAGTCAACATACATACTTCTCACTCACACACCACACACACACACACACACACAAGTCAACATACATACTTCTCACTCACTCACACACACACACACACACACACACACACACACACACACACAAGTCAACATACATACTTCTCACACACACATGTCGACATACATACTTCTCACACACAAACATGTCAACATACATACTTCTCACACACAAACATGTCAACATACATACTTCTCTCTCACACACACACACACACACACACACCACACACACACACACACACACATGTCAATATAATACTTCTCACACACACACATGTCAACATACATACTTCACACACATGTACATATCAACATACATACTTCTCACACACAAACACACATGTCAATATACATACTTCTCACACACACACACACATGTCAACATATATACTTCTCACACATTTACATATCAACATATATACTTCTAACACGCACACATGTCAACATACATACTGCACACACACACACACACACACACACACACACATGTCAACATACATACTTCTCTCACACACACACACACATGTCAACATACATTCTTCTCACACACACACACACGTCAACATTCATACTTCTCACACACACACACATGTCAACATACATACTTCTCACACACACGCACACATGCCAACATATATACTTCTCACACACACACACATGTCAACATACATATTTCTCACTCACACACATGTCAACATACATATTTCTCACATACACACATGTCAACATACATACTTCTCACACGCACACATGTCAACATACATACTTCTCAACACACACACACATACACACACACACACACACACACACACACATGTTAACATAGATACTTCATACACACACACAACACACACACACACACACACACACACACACATGTCAACATACATACTTCTCACACACACGCACACGTCAACATACATACTTCTCACATATGTACATGTCAACATAATACTTCTCACATACACACATGTCAACATAATACTTCTCTCACACACATGTCAACATACATACTTCTCACATACACACATGTCAACATAATACTTCTCTCACACACATGTCAACATACATACTTCTCTCATACACATGTCAACATACATACTTCTCACACACACACATGTCAATATACATACTTCTCACACATGTACATGTCAACATACATACTTCTCACACACGTACACGTCTACATACATAAAAACTTCTGACACAGGCACATGTGAACAAAAATACCTACTTCTCACACACTCATATGTCAATGTACATACATACTTCTCACATACGGACATGTCAACACACATGCATACTTCTCACACACGCACATGTCAACATACACGTGCCAAATTGTTCCAGACATAATAATGAAAACTGAGCACGCGAGCTCTCGCCCGCACTAGTTCCTAATTCCACTGTCGGGAATATTCACAAATATAAAATGCCGACGTCATTTGCATAAATATATCCTAGTATTTTCTTTTTATTGTGCGACCAAGGCGGTGGCGGGTCGGTGTCACTCTGACAGTAGACTGTTGGCAATCCGTCGGTGATGTGTCTTCTCTGGGGAGTAGATCGGTCATCTTCGTGAAGTACTCACTAATGCTGCAGTCAAAACAAATAACAAATATAACAGAGAAGCTTTACAAATTGTACAGCTGCGATGTCTGGACATAAATATAAGCATTGAACAAACGCTAAAGTTTCCTTTTAGAAGGTATACATGAGGACACATGGCAAAAATGTAAGCATTGAACAAACGTAAAGTTTCCTTTTAGAAGGTTTACAGGAAGACACTGGGCACAAATATAAGCATTGAACAAACGTAAAGATTCCTCTTAGAAGGCATAAGGTGCATTCAGCATATGGAGCTACACGTGTATAGAACAAAAGGCACTGGGTGGCTGATGTGGAGACTATCCCACTTGGTGGCTGATGTGGAGACTATCCCACTCGGTGGCTGATGTGGAGACTATCCCACTCGGTGGCTGATGTGGAGACTGTCCTACTCGGTGGCTGATGTGGAGACTTATCCCACTCGGTGGCTGATGTGGAGACTATCCCACTCGGTGGCTGATGTGGAGACTGTCCCACTCGGTGGCTGATGTGGAGACTATCCCACTCGGTGGCTGATGTGGAGACTATCTCACTCGGTGGCTAATGTCGAGACTATCCCACTCGGTGGCTGATGTGGAGACTGTCCTACTCGGTGGCTGATGTGGAGACTGTCCCACTCGGTGGCTGATGTGGAGACTATCCCACTCGGTGGCTAATGTCGAGACTATCCCACTCGGTGGCTGATGTGGAGACTATCCCGCTCGGTGGCTGATGTGGAGACTATCCAGCTCGGTGGCTAATGTCGAGACTATCCCACTCGGTGGCTGATGTGGAGACTGTCCCACTCGGTGGCTGATGTGGAGACTATCCCACTCGGTGGCTAATGTCGAGACTATCCCACTCGGTGGCTGATGTGGAGACTATCCCACTCGGTGGCTAATGTCGAGACTATCCCACTCGGTGGCTGATGTGGAGACTATCCCACTCGGTGGCTAATGTCGAGACTATCCCACTCGGTGGCTGATATGGAGACTATCCTACTCGGTGGCTGATGTGGAGACTATCCCGCCGGTCGCCTTTACTCCCCAAGACACATCCAGGTACCCACTTTAGGCCGAGGCGACCTGGGAGCCCAGGCTGATTTTAAACATTTGAAACCGCCCGTGGCGGATCGAACACAAGACCACCGTACGGCAGGCAAGGGTCTAGTCTCTGGACTACCACGGCTCCCGTAAATGTAATTTTGTAGCGGGATTCAGTAATTCAGCAGCCAACACCCATGTTTGACTTGCGTGTCCGGGAGGTTCACTTCTCATCTGCGTTGTACTTGTATCTGTATTGTACCTGCATTGTACCTGTATCTGTATTATACCTGTATTTTACCTGTATCTATATTATACCCGCATCTGTATTATACCTGTATTGTACCTAAATCTGTATTATACATGAATTGTACCTGTATCATACCTGCATATATATTGTACCTGTATTGTATCGGTATCTATATTATACCTGCATCTACATTGTATTGTACCTGTAATGTACCTGCGTCGGTATCGTACCTGTATTTTACCTGTATCTGTATTGTACTTGTATTGTACCTGTATTGTACCTGTATCTGTATTGTACCTGTACCTGTATTGTACCCGTATTGTTTCTGTATCTATATTATATATATATATATATATATATATATATATATATATATATATATATATATATATATATATATATATATATAATTGTACCTGTATTGTACCTGTATTGTATCTATATCTGTATTTTACCTGTATCTGTATTCTACCTTTATCTGTATTATACCTGTATCAATGTTAGTTTTACTTTACAATGTTAGATTCATACAAGAGACAACATTTCAGTTATAGACATATTTCAGGCGAACGAAAGAAGAAGGAGAAGAAGAAGAACTTAACACATGTATAACTTGCCTGTGTAAACTGGTATCTTAGATTATACCCTATAACATTTTACAGTAAAACTTCGATTAATCGTCATTGTACGGGCCATGGCTGTAGCGGATAACCGAATGGACGGATAACCTGAATAGACGGATTACAGAAATAGCGTAATACATATGTACAGTAACGTCATTTCACTGCGGGCTTGTGAAGAAAATGAAAATAACAATCTTGAAAAGTGAATAATACATACATATTGTATTTAATTTTACAAAACGATCAATATAAACTTCAATATAAGAGTAGTATTGTACAGAAATGTATTGTAATACTATAAACCTACCTTACTTTACAATAATCTGTCATCTCCTTCTGTGTCTTTGAGGCTCCAGCTTTCTGAGCGGCGATGTTTCGTATCTTACGCAGAAGTAGGATCTGTGTTGCATTTTCCTCTTGCATTTCAAACCAGACGATGCACTTTGATAACATTGTTTCCTTTTTTGAGTGGCTAGTTGTAGGTTATTGGTTAAGAACTGATCCTTTATCGACATTAATTTCCTCTTCTTCAATGGTAGTCACACTAGAAACAATTTAATAATCATCGTTCACAATATCAAAGCCTCCACCCATGATATTGTCACATTCTAACCTGTTACTTCTTCTGGCGTAATGTTTTCACTGTTTATTCCCACACTTTGCACAGTTGCACAATTTCATCAACGCTAACAGTCTTAGTTCTTTAAACTTAGTCAATAGTTATAGAAAGAATGGAAGATAATAGGGAAACAAAACTCGCTTACACTCAGGAAATAAATGACCGTAGACCCCGAGGAAGACCAAGAAGACGGTGGAGAGATAATACATATACAGACCTACAAGCACTTGGAATCAACGACTGGCAAGAGAAGGTCAACCAAAGAGACGAATGGAGACGGATTGTATCTGCAGCAAAGAACCTCAATGGCTCGGAACGCTGAAGAAGAAGAAGAAGAAGAAGAAGAAGAAGAAGAAGAAGAAGAAGAAGAAGAAGAAGAAGAAGAAGAAGAAGAAGAAGAAGAAGAAGAAGAAGAAGAAGAAGAAGAAGAAGAAGAAGAAGAAGAAGAAGAAGAAGAAGGAGAAGAAGAAGAAGAAGAAGAAGAAGAAGAAGAAGAAGAAGAAGAAGAAGAAGAAGAAGAAGAAGAAGAAGAAGAAGAAGAAGAAGAAGAAGAAGAAGAAGAAGAAGAATAGGTTAAAGCAAGAGGTTATTCCACACATTCTTTAGGCTAGACCATTGGTTCTCAACCGTTGGGGAATTCCCCCCAAGGGTTTGGGGGGGGGGGGGGGATTAATATTATTTCAAGATCGCATAAATACAAGAACCGATTACTTGATATTGTTTTTCCCTCCAAACTTTACGGTTCTGTACTTCTCACCCTTCTGAAATTCGTTTTATAACTAAGTATACAAGCAAATCAGGTTTTATGTAGACTTCTAGAATTGTTCTAGTATGTGCTATTAAATGTAACTTCCATATTGATGTATACTGTGTAGGGGATGGGGGAATTTATAGGGAGGAAATACGAAATAGGGGGGGGGGGTGACGTTTTGAACATATGGTGAATGGGTGCATGGGCCAAAAAAGGTTGAGAACTGATGGGCTAAACACAGTAATGTCAGCCCAGGGATTGGCGACATTGAAAATAACGTTCTTTATGTTGTATCTATTGCAAAAACACCACCACCGACGATTAATCACTTCCGCCATCATACAGTACAGTCACTTGACTCGTTATACAGTAAGATGTAAAGGTAATCCTCGGTGGACAATTTTAAAGATGTCTGTTTGTTGATACTCACGTATTTTTTTTTTATGAATTGACTGATAAAAGAAACCTAAGGTTTCACTTGTTACGGTTAATCGAAGTTTTACTGTGTCTTAGAATTGTTTCCTATGCTTTATCATAGGCTTAATCATATGCTTGTGCCATACCGATAAGCGTGGAATATCATGTTTTGCCATCTCACTCGATCACCAGAGTCGTGGATTAGTTCCGTGTTTCTGTCTCGACCATGCCATGTGGCCAAGGCCATCCAGGTATTTACTTCTCGATCTTCCCCTTGGTCTCTTCCCTACGATCTTGCCAGTTGTCACCAAGTTTTCTAATTCATTTCTTCTTATAACATGCCCACAAATTTTGACTGTCTACGTCAAATGTCTCTAATCAGTTTACGATCTTCATTTGTTTCTTGAAGGACTTGTTCATTGGTTTTTTCTTTGGCCTGTCCATGGTATTCTTTGCATTTTCCTCAGAAACCGCATTTCCACAGCCATCAGATGTTTTTCAGCTTGTCTGTTCATTATCCACGCTTCTCATCCATATAAAAGTACAGGTTCTATGTAGCACTTCAACACTCTTTTTCTCATTTCAGTTGATATATTTTTATTGGTCAGTATGTTTTTCATCTTGAAAAAGGCTACCTTCGTAATGGCCATTCTTGTTCTAATTTCTTCAAGGCATCTCCCTTCAAATGTTATGACTGTTCCGCGATAACTGCACCGATTCACTTGTTTAAGAATATGGCCATTTGCTTATCTATTACATTGTGGTATTTCCTTCTTCCCAGTGACGACCATAATCTGTGTCTTCTTACAATTCAATTATAATCCTAATTGTTCACAGTGTGCAACAACCGCATCTACTAAATGTTGCAGGTCCTGTTCATTGTCTGCAATCAAGACTGTATCATCTGCATATCTAATGTTATTGATGCATCGTTCCCAAATGTTTATTCCTTCCATATCTTCTATATTTCTGAAAATTGTTTTCACTGTACAAGGAAAAAAAAAGATCTGGAGAAGTTACATACCCCTGTCTCACACCTGTTTTAATAGGCTGATATTGACCTACTTCATTATCAAGTCAAAGGTCTTCTCCATCAATTTGCAGATCTTCAAGCATAGTTATCATGTCGAAATGTCTCACTTTATCGAAAGCCTTTGTAAATCAATAAAGCAAAGATATAGATCTTTGTTTACTTCCATAGAACGCTCAATTACTGTTCTCAGTATATACACAGCATTTACTGTGCCCTTGCCTTCTACAAACCCGCATAGTTCTTCTCCTATTTCAATTTGATGATGCTTGATCGCAGATACGATATTAAGGAATGAATTCAAATAAACGATATTAAGGAGTACATTGAACAATGCGAGTGAATGAAAAGATGCGATATTAGATAGTATCATCACTGACACGGCTCTGTGGCGAAGAGTTTACCAACGCAAATCGTAATCCCACATACTGCGTTCGAAACACAGCAGCGGGCGATTTGTCAGCAGGCCCTCTTGCGTTGATCTTCATACAATGATATGGGTGTTTGTCGATCAGAAAGCAATGGTAAACTACTGAACGTAAACTTGCCAAGAATTCATAAACGGCTAAAAAAAAATGTTGGGGTTGACTACGACGTCCTGTAAAGGATACGCAACTAACTTTTAAAAGAAAAAATCACAGACACGATATGAGGAAAAGAATTTAAGAATACAAAACATTGAACAATCGTCAAAAGTGCAAGGATAAAAGAATAACGTATTTGTAGTTACTCAGCGTCCAATGAGATATGAATATTTAGAGGAAAGGATAATATAGTACATAGTACAACTAATGCTACATGTCAAAAACGGGATGTATTAGATGTTTATTGAACTCCAGTGCGGCGGAAGTTGAAGGCATCCATACACTTCGCTATATGGTGTATGGGGAAAAACTTATGGAGATGTCTCAAGTGCCGTGACGTCTATTGTGTTAACCAATAACCAATCAACTAAACAATATTAGAGAGTACATTGAAAGATACTATACTTGGGACTCATTTCAAGGAAATAGTCAAGAGAGAGAGAGAGAGAGAGAGAGAGAGAGAGAGAGAGAGGGGGGGGGGGGGGATGATGTGAATTCGAAGTTGCGATCTTGAGCAATAAATTCAACGAGATGTTTTGTCATTAAGTCAGTCTGTTACCGAAACATACAACAAAATCAACAAAAGAACGTCAGCAACGCGGTATGTAAGCAGAAGAATCATCACAGAACAAAGAAATACGCCTTGGAATATTGTGTTGCAACCTCAGCTTCTTCATCTTCAATGCCCAGGTCATTTAAAGGGATTTCAATGAAGCTGTGCTGCCAAGGTGACGACCAGCATCGTTCTTCAGGTGACTGCAGGAGCCCCATGGCTTCTACCATAGATCTGCACAGTCTGACTATGTCAGGCAGTTTCTCAGTGGCAAAGTAGTCAACCAAACCGTTTGCCTTCGCGCTCTGAAGGTTGTGGGTTTGATTGCTGGCTACGTCTTTCGGTTCACGAGTGCATTTTTCTCTGAGACTCCTAGGGGTCGTAGCTGGAGCTACGGAGTTCGTGCTTTGTGCGACGCTTTCTGCAGGCCTGATAAAACCCGACGCAATGAAGTCGAACCTCTCGACTTTTAATAGTTTGTTTTAAAAGTGAATGCAATAGGAAGCTGCGTTTCACATCACTCACGTGGATATACACACCCCGAACATGCCAGAGGTACTGAACGAGCGGACCAGCTGACCAATAATGCACCAATACAATCAGATGGAAGCACGGACAGGCTGGTATAATCAACGTAGAACAGGATTCAGTTGGCGCATGCTGACGAGACCGGCACTAGCCCGACTACACGAACTGGGAGTGGAGGCCTGGTCAAGCACGGCAATGCGCCTTCGATGTTCATAGATGAGATATTGTAACTAATTCCTCACGAGAACAGTGAGTGGAAATACGTTGGGACGGCTGCTGCATCGGGGGACTGAGCACCCATGGGGATGCCAGATGTTCCGCGTCGACATTCGATGTACCAAGACATTGCTCAATAGTCATGTCATACTATTCCATGTCGGAGCTATCTCAAATAAGGACCTCGTTTGCACGACTTGGAACGTGCTGTGCTAGTTCCGTATTATTATGAACCACCCGGCACTCGATGGCTTGACATGGACAATTGTACACTTGTCGCCTTCATTTCCCAAGACAAACTAGCCAGTTTAGGCTGGGCGGACCTGGGAGCCCGGGACAATGTTATAAACCTGCTTCGATGGGGAATCGAACTCATGACCACCGGGCCGCAGACAGGCGTGCTAGCCACTGCATTGCCTCGACCCCCTTCCTCACCCAACGTATCTCAACAGATGAGGGTATGTTCAGCTACTTCACAAGGTGTGCTGTATGTTGCCTGTTAGAGCGGCCGCCTTTAGAATGAACATACAGTCGGAGTTCATGTGCCCTCAATCATCGCCCGCGTAGCTGAAAACTGTACATGACAAGCAGGACATTACATTATCACGCGATGGAAACATTAGCGCTTTACCTAATACGCCTGGAAATCTCTGGAGGTGTATAGATTTACGTGTACACCGTGTGGATGCCCAGTAATTACGTTTGTTCAACCAGATCAAGTGTAACGTCATTCAAACTGTATTATTCTCGAAAATGTAGATCCTTGGCTTCGGAACTTGTTTCTATTCTAGACCACATTTGCGGGATGTACATTTGCTGCCATTACATTGAACTATTTTATTCATACGGAATATCTGAAAGCACAATGAGCTTTTGATGTTTATAACTGAATACAAGTGCCAGATCACCTGGTGCCAATGGGACACACTGAAGAATTTGGGAACCGTTGGTGTAGACACAACTTTTGTTTCTGCTGCCCCGGCACCACATCCATTCACCATCCCCCATAATAAGCAGGAATATTTTTGGATAGGATTTGTGTGCTCCCTCAGGATCGGCAACATTCCAGATAGGTCAAGATTTGAGTTCTTTTAGATTGAATTTGACCAAGCAAAAGTGCCATGTGCTGTAGAATAAATGGTTTATACAGCACTCAGCCACCGTTTGACCATACTCTGGAGTAAAATACGTATGGCTATATAAATGGAATTATACAGATCCTGGAATGTGATGGGAACATCAGAGAACTGGAATATCACTGGAGCAACCGACGACTGGGAATATAATTCGAATAATCTAGACCTGGGAATTTGATTAAAGCAAACGTGGCTGGGAAATGTGATTTCAACAACCGAGAATGTTGATGATTTTTGAAATAAGAAACTGGAGACGATCACTGAAATAATAAATGCACACGATCATATTTAATTATGCTCTGCTCCTTCCACAAATAAACAAGAAGTTTCAATAGAGAAAACAAATAGAGACAAGCATTAACAGCCAACATAAATACTGAGCTGAAACACCTTGAGTGGCCATTATTCACAAAATACTCTCGTGCGTGTTGTAACTACTATCTGAGTGTTGTATATCAAGTACTAGCTGACCCTGCCCGGCTTCGCCCAGACCCTGGTGGGGAGCATCTCATTTAATTCATATAAGTAGTCATATAAGTTCTCGTTCCCGTTACCGACTGTCTGTCTGTCTGTCTGTCTGTCTGTCTGTCTGTCTGTCTGTCTGTCTGTCTGTCTGTCTGTCTGTCTGTCTGTCTGTCTGTCTGTCTGACCCGGCCCGGCATTGCCCAGCTCCTGGTGTGGAGCATCTCATTTAATTCATATAAGTAGTCATATAAGTTCCCGTTCCCGACTGTCTATCTGTCTGTCTATCTGTCTGTCTATCTGTCTGCCTGACCCTGCCCGGCTTCGCCCAGTCCCTGGTGGGGAGCATCTCATTTAATTCATATAAGTAGTCATATAAGTTCCCGTTCCCGTTACCGACTATCTGTCTGTCTGTCTGTCTGTCTGTCTGTCTGTCTGTCTGACCCGGCCCGGCATCGCCCAGCTCCTGGTGTGAAGCATCTCATTTAATTTATATAAGTAGTCATATAAGTTCCTGTTCCCGACTGTCTATCTGTCTGTCTGTCTGTCTATCTGTCTGCCTGACCCTGTCCGGCTTCGCCCAGTCCCTGGTGGGGAGCATCTCATTTAATTCATATAAGTAGTCATATAAGTTCCCGTTCCCGTTACCGACTATCTGTCTGTCTGTCTGTCTGTCTGTCTGTCTGTCTGTCTGTCTGACCCGGCCCGGCATCGCCCAGCTCCTGGTGTGAAGCATCTCATTTAATTTATATAAGTAGTCATATAAGTTCCTGTTCCCGACTGTCTATCTGTCTGTCTGTCTGTCTATCTGTCTGCCTGACCCTGTCCGGCTTCGCCCAGTCCCTGGTGGGGAGCATCTCATTTAATTCATATAAGTAGTCATATAAGTTCTCATTAAATTCATACAACAAAAAAAGTAACTTAAAAGAATGTCCTTCCACACACCATCCATTATTTTTAATGAAAACTCTTTCTAATCACCTGCATGACTACAGTAACTTCTTAAGCAAAAAAAGATGAGTTACAATGTTATGCATTGTGCATTATTTTTATGAAAACTTTGAAAATGCCTTACAGATTGTATCATTATTTATTATAACTCATATGCCGGTACATAACTATGGACAAAGAGTTTATAAATCTTTGAAAACGATGCCACAATATGACTATAAGTTATACAGAAAAGTTATGCCCCTTGAAATAACTTTTACGGAGTTAGGTCCCCTGAGATATATGAAATTATAATGAAAAATGAAAAATGAAATAATACTGAGTAAGCAGGCGATTTCACACTAACAAAATATCACAGTTGGCAGCGCTGGAATGAAAGGAAGGCGTGTAGAAAATTTCATCTCAATCGGATGGGCCGTTCGCGAACAAATAAAGGACATACATACATACATACAGACAGACAGACAGACAGACAGACAGACAGACAGACAGACAGACAGACAGACAGACAGACAGACAGACAGACAGACAGACAGACAGACAGACAGACAGACAGACAGACAGACGGAGATCGAATTTTATATATAAGATTGACTCCCTTGTGTTGGACATATGTTTAGTTAATGTCAATGTAAACGCACTAGAACTCCGACTTGATTATTTGCTCTCTTGTATTATGAATAGTACAATGGGGACTTGCAATATCTCTGCAATGGTAGACATGTGAGAATATGCTAGGGACAATCTAGACATGGGATTATGATAGGAATAATCTAGACCTTTTAGTCTGATTGGAGCAATGTGGACCTGGATATCTGGTTGGAACAATCTAGACCTAGGAATATAATTGGAATAATCAAGGCCTGAAATTGGAACAACCTAGACCTAGGAATATGATTGGAATAATCTAGACCTGAAATTTGAACAATCTAGGCCTATGAATATAATTGGAACAATTTATACTCGTGAATCTGATTGGAATTATCTAGACCTGAAACTGAATAACCAAGACTTGAAATTGGAGCAATCTAAACCTGGGAATCTGACTGGAACTACAGTGGTTGTTTAGATTACACCAAATAATAATTAGTATTATGTTTGACACTGAAGAATTTCATTGGAACAATAATCACAACACAGTTTGGAATAATTTGCCTATATTGTTTGGTAGAACAAAAAATAGGAACAATAACTAATAAAATAAATACTGAATTGTGCTGAAATCATGTCAAATATAGTCGTTGTCTCCTAAATGTACTTGAATTCTGTTTACAGAACAGCCAACTTTCAAGTGTTGATTTCCCCATATGTGCACGAAAACTATACACAATTATCAATGTTAAAGTGTTGATTTTCCCTATACATTGTAAACCTGATACGGTGAACTTACATGGGACCCAAAAATAGTTCTTATCAGAAATTTCAAATGAATCTTCCTACCATAAGTGCATGCTCCAACGTCTTGAATTAACTACAATGACGAAATGGGGAATCATACATTATTAATTAGAATTAATCAGCAATGAATGGTGAGCTAATGTGTCATTGCATTTAATTCTCCTATAATTTAAAATAGTTAAAAATTATATTTAAAAGTTTCTATTTCAGCATTGTATTTAATTCTTTTCAGCGCGCAAGTCCTGTCTCTTTCGATTATACTGTTTGTCACTTTTATACCCTGCTTTTAAATATTTTATGTTACTCTATTTTATTCGCTTTCATTTCATTCCTTTTTCTTTTAAAGTGAAGGTAATGTGTTCTGTGGAGGAAATTACGTGATAGAACTAGAGTTATTACGTGACCACAACATACTGAAGTGGATTTATTGGTTGTTTCGGGATTTGAAGTGGACCAAACTTGTATCCACCTGAGACTATAATCACATGTAGTTGTTGATAGCAAATGTCACAATTACACCTGTAGCTAAGTATTGTTTTACCCCGTATTTTCCGCTGTATAATCACGCTGAATATCTGATCAGAATTATCTCAAAATAAACATTTAGTCACCTTTCTGTGTGATCACGATCGTTTCAACATAATTATATAGTTACGCCTGGATCTTTTCTCCTGGGCATGCCGGTGTGCTGGGGAATGAACAAGCGGACAGATTGGCTGGCTCTGCAAAACTTAGTGGAGTATTGATGCATGACAAGGCAGACGTGGTTGCGGCCTTGTGGGAGCACGTGTACACCTTGGAGGAGCAAATGGATCATCATGGTCTGGCAAGAATGAGGCAGCGAGGAGTGACAAGGGGATCAGGTGGACGCTCGACGCTCAGAGGAAAGGCGAGACGGACATATAATCAGATTGCTACTGGTACTATTGGTGTTGGAACTCTTCGCTGGCTGCTGAGGATGGGGACGGAGCGCCTATGGGAATATCCCGAATGCTGTGATGTCGGTTCCTAGATCAATCAATCAATCAATCAATCAATCATATAGTCACGACGATGAGTCGATCGTTAATATCCCATTTTCGTGATTGTCCTTATACACATACATATAATCACTTTGATGAATGAGTTCATCGTGATTGTCTCAACACACACCACACACACACACACACACACACACACACACACACACACACACACACACACACACACAATTACATTGAGAAATCGATCATGATGGTCTCAACCATCAGTCAGCCACATACAATTACGTCGATGAGTCCAGAATAATTGAAATTGTCTACACACACACATATAATCACTTTGACAAATTTATCGTGGCTGTTTTAACACACACACGTTGTGTCCCAAAACACATATAATTACTTTGGGGAGTTGATTACATTAGTCCTACCATGAATCTATAACTAAGTTGTCATGTTCATACATCACTCCTCCCTCTTCCTTTAAAACATAGAATCCACATGGGACGTGCTGACCAGACATGGCCCACACGTAAGCGTCCAGCAGCTGCTGCTGGTCACTTCAGCTATGTCCAGAATATGACGCTTCACTACATCTCTGCACGAGACTGACGTTACTGCGACCTGGCCTGAACCGTTCATTCCATTTCCTCTGACACTTGCTTTCCACGTCGATATTTTCTAATTTGCCGTCCAGTATTCTCTCGATGATTAGGTCAGATCTCATCCACGCTGAGTCATAGCTCCGGAGTTTCTGTGTCTCTCCCAGCTGAAACCTGACTCCGCATTCCTGTCTTACATCACAGATGAACAGACCACGCCAGCGCTCAATTTCGTTATTGCGTTGTTGATAAATAATGGAGATGCAACCAGCGACGCGAGCCAAATATGTTTTGTTAACTTATTTGATTATTGTCAACAATACAATCAAAGAGACGTTGAACCATTCTCTGTTTTCCCATGCCTTGTGTCAGAGTTCGGTCAAGCTGGCACAACATCATTCGAAGCGAGTAAATTCTATTTACAAAAGACAGATTGCGTTTCTTGGCGATTCCGTGAAACTTCGCGAACAGAAAAAATGCGGCACATTATTTGTCCAGTGCTGGACACATTAATAAATAATGAAAGAATATGCAGATTACACTCATGTCAAACAAATAATTACAGTCAAATATTGAATACTGGGTGTTTGTTAGAACAAGAATATGGGATACTGGGTGTTTGTCAGAACACGACTATTGGATACTGGGTGTTTGTCAGAACAAAACTATTGGATACTGGGTTTTTGTCAGAACAAGACTATTGGATACTGGGTGTTTGTCAGAACAAAACTATGGGATACTGGGTGTTTGTCAGAACAATACTACTGGATACTGAGTGTTTGTCAGAACAAGACTGTTGGATACTGGGTGTTTGTCAGAAAAATACTATTGGATGCTGGGTGTTTGTCAGAACAAGACTGTTGGATACTGGGTGTATGTCAGAACAAATCTATTGGATACTGGGTGTTTGTCAGAACAATACTATTAGACACTGGGTGTTTGTCAGCAAAAGACTGTTAGATACAGGATGTTTTACAGCACAAAACTATTAGATACTTGGTGTTTGTCAGAAAGCGACTATCAGATACTGGGTGTTTGCCATTATACGACAGGACATATTCATAGTTATATGCGAAGCTATAAGGAGAAGAAATAACTATTCTGGACCTATTCAAAGTTATATACCAGTATATATGGTGAACAGATAACTGTTCCTTCTGGATACATTCAAAGTTATATACCAGGCTATATGGCGTAAAGATAACTGTTCCTTCTAGATACATTCATAGTTATATACCAGGCTATATGGCGTAAAGATAACTGTTCCTTCTAGATACATTCATAGTTATATACCAGGCTATATGGTGAACAGATAACTGTTCCTTCTGGATAAATTCATAGTTATATACCAGGCTATACGGTGAACAGATAACTGTTCCTTCTGGATCAAGTTCATAGTTATATACCAGGCTATATGGTGAACAGATAACTGTTCCTTCTGGACAAGTTCATAGTTATATACCAGGCTATATGGTGAACAGATAACTATTCTGGACACATTGGCAGTACACAGTTTTTACGTACTTCCCCCCCCCCCCCCCCCCACATATCCTTTACAGGACATTGCAGTCAACACAAACATTTTTCAGCTGCTTTCGATGTCTTGGCAGTTTTACGTTCAGTAGTTTGCCATTGTTTCCTGAATGATCGGCTCACAATATATAAACCATATTTCTGCAGCCATCAGATGTTTTTCAGCTTGACTGCTCATTGTCCAAGTTTCACATCCATACAAAAGAACAGGCTCTATGTAGCACCTCAACACTCTTTTTCTCGTTTCAATTGACATCTTTTTATTGGTCAGTATGTTTTTCATCTTGCTAAAGGCTAATTTCGCCATGGCGATTCTTGTTCTAATCTCTTCAAGGCATCTCCCATCAGATGTTATGACTGTTCCTAGATAATTGTACCGATTCACTTGTTGAAGAATATTCCCATTTACTTGTATATTACATTGTGGTATTTCGTTCTTCCTAGTGACGACCAGTAAAGTGGCGAAAGACGTGAAGCGTTCATTCTTCGGGAAGACGCTGTTTTAGTGTTTTCCTGTGGATTATGTGATGTTATTTCATATTCGTTTATTGGAAGTGTTCAAAAGAAGCCACGGAAGGCAGGTGGTGGATGAAATTATGAGGGCAGCCGATAGATAGTTGTTTGTTATGGTGTCAAATTTCGCGACGGTAGTCAGAAGATCTCTTTCACGATACATTGGCTGGCGTCACCGACCAGTATGGTCACTGCCAAAGAAGGAAAGGAACGGCAAACTACCTTCTTTAAAAATGCCTAGTTCATTATGATTCGCTTAAAGACAAGGACAAGGACAGATGCATTAAAATTAGAATCGCCATGGCGAAAGTAGCCTTTAGCAAGATGAAAAACAATAAAACCAATAAAACGATGTCAACTGAAACGAGAAAGAGAGTGTTGAGGTGCTAAATAGAGCCTGTTCTTTTGTATGGATGTGAAACTTGGACAATGAGCAGTCAAGATGAAAAACATCTGATGGCTGCAGAAATGTGGTTTCTGAGGAAAATGCAAAGAATACCATGGACAGACAGAAAAACCAATGAACAAGTACTACAGGAGACAAATGCAAATCGTAAATTGATTAGAGAAATAAGACGTAGACAGTCAAAATTTTTGGACATGTTATGAGAAGAAATGGGTTGGAGAACTTAGTGATCACTGGCAAGATTGAAGGGAACAGACCAAGGGGAAGGCCGAGAAGTAAATACCTGGATGGCTTGGCCACATGGCATGGACGAGACAGGAACACTGAGCTGATCCACGACTCTGGTGATCGAGTAAAATGGCAAGTCATGACCGCCCATGCTTTCCGACATGGCACATGATTGATTGATCGAGTGACGACCATAAATTACAATTACAATCAGTTTTCATTTATTTCTAGAGTACCTGTCTCATTAGTTTTTGTCTGTCCGTCCATGGTATTTTGAGTATTCTCCTCCTACACTACATATCCACTACCATTAGATGTTTCTAAGATATGAACACACACACGCGCACGCACACATACACCACCCCCCCCCCCCCCCCCACACACACACACACACACTATTGTATAGTCTGTCTCCATTGGTCTGTACCAGGCGGGAGATACGTCACATGGAGGGCTTGAATCGATTCATGAGGGCACATAACTCTGCAGGTCCATCAATTAACTTGCAGGCGGCACAATCAAGCGATTGTGACAGGATGTTGCATTTATGTTAACAATGGACGGAAAAGAGATAAACACATGCCGTTGATGGCAACGATAATTACTGTAATAACGAAGTATTGTTGCAAGATGGCAGGCAGAACGGGAGTGCTGTACTGGAATTAGAGTTAAAGTGCTTGTGGAGGCGATAAAGTACTAGAGCGGGCAATAGAGTACTAGCACAGGCGGTGCAGATCTGGAACAACCGGTAAAGTACTAAACAGGAGATGAACACGATAGACTGAAGGATACTAGAACCCGCGGTACAAAATTGGAACAGTCGATAAAGTACTAAGTAGGATATAACGAATACATCAAACTGTAGGATACTAGAACAGACGGTGCTGTCCTGGAACAACACATAATATGCTAGAACGTACGATAAACTACTAGAATGTGAGATAACTAGAATGTGCGACAAACTACTAGAATGTGCGATACGCTACTAGAATGTGCGATAAACTACTAGAATGTGAGATAACTAGAACGTGCGACAAACTACTAGAATGTGCGATACGCTACTAGAATGTGCGATAAAGTACAAGTATAAGCAATAAAGTACTAGAACAGGCGATAAAGTACAAGAATAAACGATAAAGTGCTAGAACGGGCGATAAAGTACAAGAATAAACGATAAAGTACTAGAACAGGCGATAAAGTCCTAGAACGTGCGATAAAGTACTAGAACAGGCGATAAAGTACTAGAACATGCCATAAAGTACTAGAACATGCCATAAAGTACTAGAACAGGCGATAAAGTCCTAGAACGTGCCATAAAGTACTAGAACAGGCGATAAAGTACTAGAACATGCCATAAAGTACTAGAACATGCCATAAAGTACTAGAACATGCCATAAAGTACTAGAACATGCCATAAAGTACTAGAACGTGCCATAAAGTACTAGAACGTGCGATAATGTACTAGAACATGCCATAAAGTACTAGAACAGGCGATAAAGTACTAGAACATGCCATAAAGTACTAGAACAGGCGATAAAGTCCTAGAACGTGCCATAAAGTACTAGAACATGCCATAAAGTACTAGAACAGGCGATAAAGTCCTAGAACGTGCGATAATGTACTAGAACATGCCATAAAGTACTAGAACGTGCGATAATGTACTAGAACATGCCATAAAGTACTAGAACAGGCGATAAAGTCCTAGAACGTGCCATAAAGTACTAGAACATGCCATAAAGTACTAGAACAGGCGATAAAGTCCTAGAACGTGCCATAAAGTACTAGAACATGCCATAAAGTACTAGAACATGCCATAAAGTACTAGAACATGCCATAAAGTACTAGAACGTGCCATAAAGTACTAGAACAGGCGATAAAGTCCTAGAACGTGCGATAATGTACTAGAACATGCCATAAAGTACTAGAACATGCCATAAAGTACTAGAACAGGCGATAAAGTACTAGAACGTGCGATAATGTACTAGAACATGCCATAAAGTACTAGAACGGGCGATAAAGTACTAGAACATGCCATAAAGTACTAGAACAGGCGATAAAGTACTAGAACGTGCGATAATGTACTAGAACATGCCATAAAGTACTAGAACAGGCGATAAAGTACTAGAACGTGCGATAATGTACTAGAACATGCCATAAAGTACTAGAACGTGCGATAATGTACTAGAACATGCCATAAAGTACTAGAACGGGCGATAAAGTACAAGTATAAGCGATAAAGTACTAGAACGGGCGATAAAATATAATTATAAACGATAAAGTACTAGAACGGGCGATAAAGTACAAGTATAAGCGATAAAGTACTAGAACGGGCGATAAAGTACAAGTATAAGCGATAAAGTACTAGAACGTGCGATAATGTACTAGAACATGCCATAAAGTACTAGAACGGGCGATAAAGTACAAGTATAAGCGATAAAGTACTAGAACGGGCGATAAAATATAATTATAAACGATAAAGTACTAGAACGGGCGATAAAGTACAAGTATAAGCGATAAAGTACTAGAACGGGCGATAAAGTACAAGTATAAGCGATAAAGTACTAGAACGGGCGATAAAGTACATGAATAAACGATAAAGTACTAGAACGTGCGATAAAGTACTAGAACGTGCGATAAAGTACTAGAACATGCCATAAAGTACTAGAACGTGCAATAAAGTACTAGAACAGGCGATAAAGTCCTAGAACGTGCAATAAAGTACTAGAACAGGCGATAAAGTCCTAGAACGTGCAATAAAGTACTAGAACAGGCGATAAAGTCCTAGAACGTGCAATAAAGTACTAGAACAGGCGATAAAGTACTAGAACGTGCGATAAAGTCCTAGAACGTGCGATAAAGTACTAGAACGTGCAATAAAGTACTAGAACAGGCGATAAAGTACTAGAACGTGCAATAAAGTACTAGAACAGGCGATAAAGTACTAGAACGTGCGATAAAGTACTAGAACAGGCGATAAAGTCCTAGAACGGGCGATAAAGTACTAGAACATGCGATAAAGTACTAGAACAGGCGATAAAGTCCTAGAACGTGCGATAAAGTACTAGAACGTGCAATAAAGTACTAGAACAGGCGATAAAGTACTAGAACGTGCGATAAAGTCCTAGAACGTGCGATAAAGTACTAGAACGTGCGATAAAGTCCTAGAACAGGCGATAAAGTACTAGAACGTGCGATAAAGTACTAGAACGTGCAATAAAGTACTAGAACGTGCGATAAAGTACTAGAACAGGCGATAAAGTACTAGAACGTGCGATAAAGTACTAGAACGTGCAATAAAGTACTAGAACAGGCGATAAAGTACTAGAACGTGCAATAAAGTACTAGAACGTGCAATAAAGTACTAGAACGTGCAATAAAGTACTAGAACAGGCGATAAAGTACTAGAACGTGCGATAAAGTACTAGAACGTGCAATAAAGTACTAGAACAGGCGATAAAGTACTAGAACGTGCAATAAAGTACTAGAACAGGCGATAAAGTACTAGAACGTGCGATAAAGTCCTAGAACGTGCGATAAAGTACTAGAACGTGCGATAAAGTCCTAGAACGTGCGATAAAGTACTAGAACGTGCAATAAAGTACTAGAACAGGCGATAAAGTCCTAGAACGTGCGATAAAGTACTAGAACAGGCGATAAAGTACTAGAACGTGCGATAAAGTACTAGAACGTGCAATAAAGTACTAGAACAGGCGATAAAGTACTAGAACGTGCGATAAAGTCCTAGAACATGCCATAAAGTACTAGAACGTGCAATAAAGTACTAGAACGTGCAATAAAGTACTAGAACGTGCAATAAAGTCCTAGAACAGGCGATAAAGTACTAGAACAGGCGATAAAGTACTAGAACAGGCGATAAAGTACTAGAACGTGCAATAAAGTACTAGAACAGGCGATAAAGTACTAGAACGTGCGATAAAGTCCTAGAACGTGCGATAAAGTACTAGAACGTGCGATAAAGTCCTAGAACGTGCGATAAAGTACTAGAACGTGCAATAAAGTACTAGAACAGGCGATAAAGTACTAGAACGTGCGATAAAGTCCTAGAACATGCCATAAAGTACTAGAACGTGCAATAAAGTACTAGAACGTGCAATAAAGTACTAGAACGTGCGATAAAGTCCTAGAACGTGCGATAAAGTCCTAGAACGTGCGATAAAGTACTAGAACATGCCATAAAGTACTAGAACGTGCAATAAAGTACTAGAACATGCCATAAAGTACTAGAACGTGCAATAAAGTACTAGAACATGCCATAAAGTACTAGAACGTGCAATAAAGTACTAGAACATGCCATAAAGTACTAGAACATGCCATAAAGTACTAGAACATGCCATAAAGTACTAGAACGTGCAATAAAGTCCTAGAACAGGCGATAAAGTACTAGAACATGCCATAAAGTACTAGAACGTGCAATAAAGTACTAGAACGTGCAATAAAGTACTAGAACAGGCAATAAAGTACTAGAACAGGCAATAAAGTACTAGAACGTGCAATAAAGTCCTAGAACAGGCGATAAAGTCCTAGAACGTGCGATAAAGTCCTAGAACGTGCGATAAAGTACTAGAACGTGCAATAAAGTACTAGAACAGGCGATAAAGTACTAGAACGTGCAATAAAGTACTAGAACAGGCGATAAAGTACTAGAACGGGCGATAAAGTACAAGTATAAGCGATAAAGTACTAGAACGGGCGATAAAGTACTAGAACAGGCGATAAAGTCCTAGAACGTGCGATAAAGTATAATTATAAGCGATAAAGTCCTAGAACAGGCGATAAAGTACTAGAACGGGCGATAAAGTACAAGTATAAGCGATAAAGTACTAGAACGGGCGATAAAGTACTAGAACAGGCGATAAAGTACTAGAACGTGCGATAAAGTCCTAGAACGTGCAATAAAGTACTAGAACAGGCGATAAAGTCCTAGAACGTGCAATAAAGTACTAGAACAGGCGATAAAGTCCTAGAACGTGCAATAAAGTACTAGAACAGGCGATAAAGTCCTAGAACGTGCGATAAAGTATAATTATAAGCGATAAAGTCCTAGAACGTGCGATAAAGTATAATTATAAGCGATAAAGTCCTAGAACGTGCGATAAAGTCCTAGAACGTGCGATAAAGTACTAGAACAGGCGATAAAGTCCTAGAACGTGCAATAAAGTACTAGAACAGGCGATAAAGTCCTAGAACGTGCAATAAAGTACTAGAACAGGCGATAAAGTACTAGAACGGGCGATAAAGTACTAGAACAGGCGATAAAGTACTAGAACGGGCGATAAAGTATAATTATAAGCGATAAAGTCCTAGAACGTGGAATAAAGTACTAGAACAGGCGATAAAGTCCTAGAACGTGCAATAAAGTACTAGAACAGGCGATAAAGTCCTAGAACGTGCAATAAAGTACTAGAACAGGCGATAAAGTCCTAGAACGTGCAATAAAGTACTAGAACAGGCGATAAAGTACTAGAACGGGCGATAAAGTATAATTATAAGCGATAAAGTACTAGAACAGGCGATAACGTACTAGAAAGTGCGATATAGTACTAGAACAGGCGATAATGTACAAGAATAGGCGATAAAGGTTAAAAAAAAAAAAAAAGAACAGAAAACTAAGCGATAAAGTACAAACCTTAAACGATACAGTACAAAACTAAGTTGTTGTAATTTTTCTTTTCTGTTTTTCTGTCATTGTCCAGGGTTTGACATTGGTAGCATAGAGTTGACAGGAAGAGTGTGTTGTAAAGTGATTTTGTTTTCAGTATCTATGATAGGTGATTGTTCTTCCAATTTGACTTGCTGCCTCAGATGCAGGGTAAAATCGAAGGCATTGCGGTCACTCAACAACACTGTGTTTGACAGGGGATGGGTTTAAACATTGCTGGAGAGTTAGGGAAGGTTCATTGTGTATGGTTTTGTGTGTGAACTGGCATCAAAGTTAGACTATTGGGTGATCGCCAAACTATAGAAGTGATCAGGTGATAACATCACGTGATGTTTATCAAGTTTGTTCACCCATAATATTGCCGAATCATTTCAATCACCTATCAGCTTTAATTCCTGGACATTTTATTTCGTGGCACCTGATTTGCTTGCCTATTGTGCGATTCTCCCGCTGCCTTCTGGATATGTCAATCATATATAGAAGTGCATCCGGTGGCGCGGAGAGAATCACGTACATAAACGCGCGTGTACACACACACACACACACACACACACACACACACACACACAGAGAGAGAGAGAGAGAGAGAGAGAGAGAGAGGAGAGAGAGAGAGAGAGAGAGTTGCTCAGCCACTCATTCTCACGCACGCACACACGACAGTTGAGACTCAGCACTCAATGGATTGGAACAATTACTGCCATTAACGCCAGAAACTAATTGGTCTATTACCCCATCTAGACAAATAGTCTGGACGTTTATTCACCGGGGATTCCCGACTTGTTTTAGCACAAACAATGGAGATTCCCGCTGGTGTTTACCCAGCTTCAGAATTATTGCCACCATGGACAAAAGTGTTTACTCTAGACGTCAAAGTAGGCTTGCAGCACAATGATTGTTCCACTAGCTTCTCCCTGTATCATTTGATTAACATTGAGTTCATCTCCCGCTGTTCGAGATAAATGTGAAGAATAAGAACATGGCTTTCAGTTCTTCATTAACCATGAAAGAATGGCCATCTATCTAAACAATGAAACAATTGCATCTAGAGATGACAAGAATAAGAAGAGAGATTATGAAAACAATAAAATCAAAACAAATCAAATATTTTATCCACATTAAACTTTTATACAAAACTACAGGAGGCAAAAGTCAAAGGTGAGCGAAAGGTAGGCAGGCGGCGATACCTGTGGTAATATAACACAAAGAGATGAACAAACAGCCGCCTGGCGGGATGTACAGCAGAAGGAGAGACATAAAATATCAGAGATCCATAGCAGTTAGATTTTGATGTAGAGGTGGTATCCTTTGATTCATTGCATTCTGTTTTTGCCAGGTGTTACATAAATCATTTAAGCCACAATTGCTTTTGTGACTCACTGAATTCCGGAACAATTTTTATTGAGCCTATTTACTTCTGTTTCTCTTTGACAACTTATAGTCTAAACTAAATAATGATTACATTAACTCCTTTCGATGAATGCATATATTATTCTAATGCAGGGACTGATTTAGATCGAGTTCAATTACTGAATAGTAAAAGTGTCCCGTATTTGTCCTGTAAACCAACTGACTATATCTCTCCTTCAACAAAGTGTCCCGTATTGGTCCTGTAAAACAGACGAAGACTAGATCTCTTCTATTGGTATCATTGTATTCAAATTAGCACTCCTAAAACAATATAAACCTATGTAAAAGTCTAAAGTTACTGCCACTCCACAAACGCTTACTATTTATAAGGCCAAACTATTTCACAAAATCCTATATCAAAATGTTTCAAGCTACCTTTGGCCATTAATTTAAATATAACGAAGATAAAGCGAACGACTAAACATACTACAAGTCTCAAAACCTAGGATGGGCTTATACAAAACAAATTTAAAATATAAGTGATGTGTAAATGAAATAATGTATGAGAGCAGAGAGATAAGAATGGCACAATGTCAGACGGGCCGAATGCCAAGTGCTTCAACCTATGAAAGTTCGTCCATTCATTAATTCCTCCAACAGTTTTCCCCTAGTTAATCTTGTCAAGCAACAGACTATATATACCCTACTACAAAGTCTCACTTATGGTTCCTGTAAATCAACTAACTGTATCTCTCTTCTTTAGATCCTCCCCAACCCTAACTCAAGATTCCCCTGAAGAACTTGTTCACAGTTGGCAATGCCTCTTCCCTCATTAAGTTTCTTCTAATGATCCCGCTAAAGTTAAAGCAACTGGGTGTATTTCTCCCCCATCTCTTCGAAGCTCCTTAAGAGATTTTGCAAAATAACTGACTATATCTTTTCATTAACTATCACCGTTATTCACAAACTTGCTGTGTTGACTCGGTCCATAAACTAGCTTTCCAGTGTCTGCACATTGTTCAGGGTGTATTCTGGCCACCAAAACAACAGACCAGCGGGCATTGTTCGTACTGCATTCCTATAGACCAGTGATTCTCAATATGTAAGGTGCGTGGACCTGTTTCACCACATGTCAGAATATCACTCCTGCCTTTTCCGACAGTAACTAGAAAGGTACGTCCCGACTTAATACAGGATTATTACTTTATATATATATATATATATATTCCATTGGCACCTTGCCGTCTTGACAGACGATAGTTTGTGCTCTAAAAAGGCATAATAACTTTTAACTATGGCGGTAGCGAGTGTGACTGATAAGGCCAATTTGCGCTGTAAATGTCCGTTCACATTGGGTGCATGTGAACACGTGGTCATTTCCACCATCATGCACCATCTTACGTCTCAAACGCTTGGTGTGTGACTTTTCTGCAATAATTTTCTCCTTTGACTTTATTCCATTTCTGATATTTGCCCTCCATGCAACACGTTCAGCGGCGACTTGCTCCCAATGTGCATTATCAATGCCTGTATCAATCATGTCCCGCTTACACACATCTTTGTATCGTAGTAGAGGCCGACCCTGAGATCTCTTACCCATCTGTAATTCACCAAAAAAGATATCCTTTGGTATTCTACCATCATCCATCCTCCTAAGATGTCCTATCCATCTAAGTCTACGAAGACTGAGCATGGAATAAACTGTCACACAACCTGATCTTTCCAATACTTCAGTATTTGTGATTTTGTCTTGCCACTTAATACCAAGAATTCTTCGCAGACACCGCATATGAAAGCTGTTTAAATTGTTCTCTTGGTGTGAGTAAGTTGTCCAGGTTTCACTGCCATAGAGAAGAGTACTAAGGACACAGGCTTGATAGACAAGGACTTTTGTTTTGGCAGTAAGCTTCCTGTTCTCCCAGACTCTTTTTCTTAACCTGTTCATTGTTGTTGCTGCCTTACCAATCCGGATGTTGATTTCCTGATCTAGGGATAATTTGCTATTTACCACTGATCCTAGATATGCAAAATGGTCTACTATCTCTAGTTCGGCGTCGTCAATAAAGATTGATGGTACCCATGTGCACCTTGTGACATAATCTGTGTCTTCTTTTTGCTAATTGTTAAACCAAATTCAGAACAAGCATTGGAGAATGCAGATAGTAGACATTGCAATTCTTCCTCAGAGTGGGTCGTAACTGCAGCATCATCTGCAAAAAGCAACTCTCTGATCAGTACCCTCCTAATTTTGGTCTTAGCCTTCAATCTCTGAGCATTGTAGAGGCCGCCATCTGAGCGTGAGTGAATGTATATACCACCATCCTGATCACGAAATGCATATTTCAGTAGAAGTGAAAAGTATATTCCAAAGAGGGTGGGAGCTAGTACACAACCTTGCTTAACTCCACTCTTGATTTCAAATTCTTCAGAAGTTGCACCATCAAACTTGATTATACCCTTCATGCCTGTGTGGAACGATTCCACAATGGACAGAAGAGTTGGTGGGCAGCCAATCTTCTTTAGTGCCTTGAACAGACCCTCACGACTGACCAAATCAAATGCCTTTGTGAGGTCGATGAAGGCAATAAACAGTGGTTGATTCTGTTCACGGCATTTTTCTTGCATTTGTCGCAATGAGAATATCATATCAGTGGTAGACCGGTTCTGTCGAAAGCCACACTGTGATTCGGGGTAGACTTGATCTCCTAGGACTTGAAGTCTTCGCAGAACAATTCTGGCAAATACTTTCCAACAATACACAGAAGTGGATACCCCTATAGTTGTTGCAGTCGCTCGATCAGCCCTTGTTCTTGTACAGCGTTATGATGCTTGAATCTTTGAAATCCTGTGGGACTTGTCCTTCACGCCAGCATAGCTCTATTAGCTGGTGGATCTGTAGAGTGAGTGTGTCTTGCCCACTCCTGATCACCTCTATTGGAATCCCATCCTTACCTGGAGCCTTGCCAGATGCAAGTTCATTTATAGCACACTTAACTTCTGTTATAGATGGGAAGTGTGTCCAGGTGGTCAAGAGTTGGTAGAGCCTCTATGACGTTGAGGGCATCATCCGCTAGTTTGGTCTCACTTGAGTAAAGCTCTAAATAGTGCTCTACCCATCTATCCATCTGCTGTTTCTTATCAGTGATGACTTCTCCAGTCAAGGTTTTCAATGGTGCACTTCTTTTGATCACTGGACCACAGGCTTTCTTTATTCCTTCATACATGCTTCTTATGTCTCCCTTATCACTTGCGATTTGAATGGACTCACATAACTTGATCCAATAATCATTTGCACACTGCCTGGCAGCCTTTTGCACATCCTTCCTAGCTTGTAATAAGTGTTGTGTGTGTGTGTGTGTGTGTGTGTGTGTGTGAGTGAGTGAGTGTGTGTGTGTGTGTGTGTGTTGTTGTTTTTTTTTTTTGTGTGCCTGCATGTTACATAGAACCAATTCTAACATATAGCTGCGAATCCAAAACAATTAGTAAACGGTCGATAGAAATCCATAGAAGTTGTGGTGTTAAAGAAGAATGCTGAAAATTCCTTGGACAGCTAAAATAAGTAATTTGGACGTTTTGAGGTAGGCCAAGATGCAGAGACAACTTATCGTAAACATCAGGTAGAGGCGGTCATTATTATTTGGCAACATTAGCAGAAAACAGAATCTGGAACATACTATAACAACTGAAGAGATTTGTGGAATAAAAAGATAAGGGAAAACAGCGAGAGAATTATTCTTGACAGTGTTGTGTCGTGACACGGAAAAGGGTCAGCACTCGAACTGATACATAACTCTGAGGATCGCAAGATGGGGAGAAACATATTCGCCCACGCCAGCCGGCAAGGCACTTGATGATAGTTATGATTAATACATCGCCGTCCTTGACTTGAGGACGTAAATTACAAGGACCTCTGAAGTCGGAGTGTGTTCGCCTGATGGCGAGGGATACTGGTAATCATCATCAAGTGCTATGCCAGCTGGCGTAGGCGTTCATGACTCTCCACAGATCTCGGTCTTTGGTTTTCTGGATTAGCTACGCTGTTGATATTCCTCCGTGCCACCGTCTAAATCCATCCAGCATATGCCTCTGCCTCTCTTCCCCTCGATCTTTCCAGTCGTCACGATGCTCTCCGATGCCTCTCTTCTCATCACATGACCAAAAATATGCTGTTTGCCTCTTTCTTATTGTTTTATATAATGGTCTAGTTTCATTAGCCTTTTTCAAGCAGTCGTTGTTAGTTATTTGTACTCTGGCAGTTCAAGAAATTCGCAACATCCGTCTCAGGAACCACATCTCTGTTGCTTCCAATCTCTTCCTAATTTGTTCATTTACATTCCAAGATTCACAGCCATGCAACAAAACAGGTTCTATATAGCACTTCAGCACTCTCTTTCTTTCGTTCAATTATAGTGGCTTATTGCATAAGATAGTCTTCATTTTCTGAAATGCAACCTTTGCTTGCCCTATTCTGCTCTTAATCTCTGTTGTGCATCTTCCATCTGATGTTATAAATGCCCCTAGGTCTTTAAAATTATCCACTTGATGAAGAATTTTCCCTTCTATCTCTATTTTACATTTGGGTGTCGCCTTTTTCTTTGATATCACCATTTTTACTGTTTTCTTGATATTTAATATGAGTGCTTTCTTTGCACTCTCTGTTACTACAATGTCCACACGCAAAAGATCAGTCCAGTGTACTAGAAGTAGCTTGTGTATGGAATACGCTGGGTTCAAAGCGAGTGAAGGCAAACAAATAATATATAGATATTTACCTATGTTAGTCTTATGTGAGTTGTATATTTAAAAGCAATAGACAAGTCTGATAAATGTTATAACTAAAGTATTGTATTTCTAACGGCCTTAACTAATTAATTAACATACTACACCAGTGGTTCTGAACATTTTTTGGCCCATGCCCCCCCCCTTTTACCATATATTCAGAACGTCATCCCCCCCCCCCCCCCCCCAATCGAATTTCCTCCCTATAAATCCCCCCACCCTTACACAGCATACATAAAAAATGGAAGCTAAATTTAATAACACATACTAGAAAAAGTCTAGACATCTACATAAAACGTGATTTGCGGGTCTACTTACATTATAAAACAAATTTCATGAGGGCGAGAAGAACCGTACCGGTTGAGAACCACTGTACTACACTGACTGCACTCAACAGTGACAACGACCAATGAGGTGATTTGTGTAGACAGGCCACGGAACATTGTTTGAGAACCCTGCTATAGACAGTAAGTGTATCATAGAATGTAGTCAGGAAGGGATTGCTCCCCTTCTCTGAGCTGGTGCTAAACACAACAGCTTCACTACAAATCATGCCTCTAATGCAGTGTTTCCCAACCTTTTTTGTGCCATGCCCCACTTAAGCCTTTCTAAAATTCATATTGCCCCCCTCCCCCCCCCCACGCCCCCCCTCAACATATACATTATTTTTAATATTCAAAAATTGAAATGTTCACTAAAGAAACTTGAATGATAGGTTTTAGGAAGAAATCACTAGGTAATTATTGAGCAAACACAGTAAGTAAATTTTCAAAACATATAATGGAGAACTGAATTTCAAGTACAAAATAGTTTTAATGAAAGATTTTTCTATATTATTTTAATTATTAGTAATTATTTATTATTTAAATTTAGTGAGACCCTTGCGCTTGATGCTTGCTGCAAAGAGATCTTATGTCAGGTTCCAATTTAGTTAACTTCAGTCTCAAGTCTCCCCGTTTTGTTATATTCAACCGATTTCTTCCATTTTCGAATTGCCCCCCTTAACAGTCAAATTGCCCCCCTGTGGGGCGTGGGCCCCACGTTGGGAAACACTGCTCTAATGTCTGCTACAGCCCGGCCCAGCTTCACTACAAATCATGCCTCTAATGTCTGCTACAGCCCGGCCCAGCTACACTATAATGCGCGCTCGCACTTGGCATTAGATCGTTCATTAACGTTCTATTTGTCCTTTCTGCTGCATCATGGCTATGATATCTACATGGTGAATTCATCTGGAATGCCCAAACTTGACATTTTTTATATCTGTATCTCAGCTTCAGACGGTGTCGATTCTTCTTGTGAGAGTCGGAGGGAAAACAAGCCGGATCTTGGAGGTGGGAGTGCATCAAAGCCGGGCCAGGAGAAACCTGGAGAAAATATTGACATAGAAGACGAATATATCTTTTTTGAGGGCAGGGAGATTTTTCTCGAGCAAAATCGTGATTTCGGCCAGAATCGATTCTCTTAAATAAATAAGATCGAGCTTGTCATAATTCACAAATCCCTCGTCTGGTGTTATCGCACGCAAAAATTTTGTTTAAAACTTGACAGATATCTTTTAACGTGTTTTTAACACAGATACATTTTAACGTGTTTTTAACGAAAATACGTTTTAACATGTTTTTAACAGATACAATTTAAAACATTTTTAAAACAGATACATTTTAACGTGTGTTTAACACGGATACATATTAACGTGTTTTTAACGCATACAAATGAAGATCGTAAACTGATTAGAGTCATTAGACGTAGACAGTCAAAATGTTTTGGGCATGTTATGAGAAGAAATGACTTGGAGAACTTGGTGACCACTGGCAAGATCGAAGGGAAGAGACCAAGGGGAAGACCGAGAAGTAAATACATGGATGGCTTGGCCACGTGGCATGGTCGAGACAGGAACACAGAGCTGATCCACGACTCTGTTGATCGAGTGATATGGCAAAACATGACCGCCCATGCTTATCGGCATGGCACATGATGGAAGGATGGATATTTTAGCATGTTTTTAACATGGATACATTTTAAGGTGTTTTTACGCAGAAACATTTAAACATGTTTTAACGCAGATACATTTTCATATGTTTCTAACACATATATTTTAATGTGATTTTAACGAAGATACATTTTCACATGACTCTGGTTGATTTGTTGACATAGATACATTTAGAATTATAATCAGAATATCATCACCTGTTAGGTTTCTTGAGGAGGAAGGTAGTTTTCTGTAGTTATAAAGATGGTTCCCCGTCGTCATCCCTTATACTGAAGTTCTGCTATAATCTACATAACTGACGCAGTGGCTTAGGGAATAGTCAAACCGTTTCATGATTCCCCGGCATACCGAGTCGAGGGTTTGAAACAAGCCGCCGATGACTCATAAGCAGACAGCTTTGCGCTTTTTTCTATGGTATGAGGCGTCGGTTGTTCAGAAAGCAGTATCAAACTACTGAACTAGATTGGCAGTAAATTACAAACAATCAGTACATCTGTAGCTGATTGAGGCGTCAAGTAAAATGTATGCAGCTAACACGATCAGGACAATAAAATATAACAATTGTCGACAATTGGGCTAGTCGGTGATACTGGGCCGACAGTGGTCAGTTTAGCAATAGTCAACCAAACAATCCCATAACAACTGGTCGAACTTGAACATAACGGTCACAAATGACTAAGACATCCTTCAGGCTATTACGTCTAGTATAGATAGAGAGCCGGTCTCCCCGAAGGGTTTATGGACGTTGTTCGTAATCCCGTATACTCTCGTACGAAACACAACTGCGCGAGATACGGCAGCGGATCGCGTCGCGCTAGTTACTTACGGGGATAGGTGAGCCGGTCGTTCAGAAAGCAATGGCAAACTACTGAACGTAAAACTTGCCAAGACATCAACAGCAGCTGAAAAATGCTGGTGTTGAGTGCAATGTCCTGTAAAGGATATGCGGAAAAAATATATTGATATCAATGGATGCATTTAGTCCATCTCTTAATTCTGTCGAATACTGACGAACGATGATTATGTTAGTCCTCTAGTTTTTCCAAGCTATAAAGGTCTACGTGACATATATTAATAGTGACAATACTCTCATGGTATCTTCTTATGGGATGATTCCAGATGTCGCCGCCCACAGTGCACTAATGATAATTGAAGACTATTTTCGTACAAGTATAACTTGAATTCTTCTCTACGGAGTACTTATCTGCCGAAGCAAATAATGATTATTTTCATCTCGATGCAGTTAGTTAGTCGCAGTTCCAACTTCACGGCAACGGGTCGTCCCCATTATGCTCCATTCCTGTGGCAGTGAATATCAAACAAAATGCCCCTCACTTTTTTTTGTCTCTGTTACATATCCCTTACAGGACGTTGCAGTCAACACCAGCATCCTTCAGCTGCTGTTGATGTACTAGGCAAGATTACGCTCAGTAGTATACCATTGCTTTCTGAGCGAACCGGCTCACATACCCCTGTAAGTAACCAACGCGGCGCGATCCATTACCGAACCTGTCACAGCTGCGATACTCACGAGAATATACGGGATAACGGAGAAAGACGTTAACTTCTACGCCAGGGAGACTGCCAAATGTGAAAAGTGGAACAGACAGGAGTTCTCTCATGCCAAAAGCCCGCACCGGTACACTGTGCCTTCGCCAGAATGGCAACACAAAAGTCCTCCACGAAAAATACAGTTCATCGTTGATGGAATCGTCAGTCACCAGAAAGACTTAATTGACCCAGGTTTTATCCCACAATGTCCAGTCTCTTTCCACAGGGCAACCCGCCGAAAGCGCTTCACAGAGCATGAACTCCGTAGCTCCAGCGACGACTCCCATGAGACTCCTGAAAAATGCACTCGTGGACCTATAAGGCAAACCAGTCAAGTTTAGCGACAGCCGGCCATTGCTACGAACATGCAGTTCACTGTGCAAATAACAGCGGATAGATGTAAAAACATTCCACAAGAATCTCACAGCTCACAGTGTCGCACCACGCACTCACTCAGTAGCAGGGCGTCGGAACCATGTACTACCAGTCCAACATGAGGAAACTGCGAATGCAAACCGTAGCCACAAGCATAAAAACGCAAGAGGACTTAACGGTGCAATGCCTAACCGCCATGTTGGGGACCGAACGGTGCAATGCCTAACCGCCATGTTGGGGACCGGAAGTCCCCTCAATGCAGTAACTAGAGCCAGGCGACATCCCGTTCCCACCAACGAACGCTCTGCACGAAAAACATTTTCAACGTGTTGGTGCTGGACAAAATGTAAAATTGTTCAAAATTCACGGCTGTTGCCTTTTTTTTTTTTTTTAAACATCTTAAGTGTATGTAGGAGTAAAACATATCTTAACTTCACAACAAGCAGGATTAAGAAAGTAAAGATTCATAGAAGATCAAATAACCTATATAGCTCAGGAAGCAGAGGTTGCCTTTCAAGAGAGCAAGCGCACATTAGCGATTGGTAGATTTAGTAACATCACATATTAGCGATCTGGTAGATTTGGAAACAGCACACTTTAGCGGTCTGGTAGATTTGGAAACAGCACACTTTACCGGTCTGGTAGATTTGGAAACAGCACACTTTACCGGTCTGGTAGATTTGGAAACAGCACACTTTAGCGGTCTGGTAGATTTGGAAACAGCACACTTTAGCGGTCTGGTAGATGTAGAACATAGACACGATTGAGGTTTGGCAGATTTAGAACCAGCACACATTAGCGGTTTGGTAGATTTATAAAATACACACATTAGTGGTCAGGTAGATTTAGAAAATGTTATATCGTAAAGTCTCCCCCGATGGTGTTTCCACCTTGTCGTGGTGGGGGAGCTTGAGTTTCTCAATGACCCTGAGAGCTATGCCGGCGGTAGCGTAGGTACCAGCAGGGCCTCCCAAGCCCGACAGGTCAAAGGGTAGAGAACAGACAAAGCGAAACACCCTGGTCCTCCAGGTTGGGGGTTGAGGCTTGGGGTTAATATCCCCACCTTTGTAAAAACCATTTTGTTACGAAACAGATACATGAGTCCCCGCTAATCACTGGTATCATGGCTGGGGCATATAGAAAGAATGGAAAATACTAAGGAAACAAAACTCGCTTACACTCAGGAAATAAATGACCGTAGACCCCGAGGTAGACCAAGAAGACGGTAGAGAGACAGACCTACAAGCACTTGGAATCAACGACTGGCAAGAGAAAGTCAACCAGAGAGACGAATGGAGACGGATTGTATCTGCAGCAAAGAACCTCAATGGCTCGGAACGCTGAAGAAGAAGAAGAAGAAGAAGAAGAAGAAGAAGAAGAAGAAGAAGAAGAAGAAGAAGAAGAAGAAGAAGAAGAAGAAGAAGAAGAAGAAGAAGAAGAAGAAGAAGAAGAAGAGGAAGAGAAGAAGAAGAAGAAGAAGAAGAAGAAGAAGAAGAAGAAGAAGAAGAAGAAGAAGAAGAAGAAGAAGAAGAAGAAGAAGAAGAAGAAGAAGAAGAAGAAGATATCGTAAAGTATGGGGGTGGGGAAGGCTAAAATTGCGAAAAATGCAGGTGTGTGTGAAAATGTACATATAGATCAACCACCACTTTGAGAACAGAACAGCCAAGCTGAAAGTGCAAGGACAAACCAGCAAGAAAATATTTGTTGCAACAAAGTGTTCCCCAAGCAAGAGTTACACCACCAGGACATTTTATAGTATAAATAACTGCAGGGCCGTGTAGTGCTATGATACAGAGAGGCTGCCACATCAGGTGGTACCGTAAGGGGGCTTCATAAGGGGGCGGCATTTTTAAGGAAAAATATGTAAGAGGAAGCATTTCAAAGACTTGCATCATACTGAGAAAATCTACTGAATAAATGACATAACAGAATGTCCCTGTCAAAGTGCACACCTCCATCTATGCAGACCACTTAGCCTTGTCGACTTCTGAGGGAGCCAACAACAGGATGCGGCACGCCCAATTATTGCTAGAGCTATGATCAAAAACATGGCTGGTGAAGATCAATGAGGAGAAAACATCACCAACAGTTCTCTCTCTCTCTCTCTCTCTCTCTCTCTCTCTCTCTCTCTCTCTCTCTATCTCTCTCTCTCTCTATCTCTCTCTCTCTCTCTCTCTCTCTCTCTCTCTCTCTCTCTCTCTCTCTCTCTCTCAAATAAATTACTGCTAACTAAGATATACTTGAATGGAAAAAAATAGTGTGTCAGGAAGAAAACCCAAAATGTGGAAACACATCGAACAAGATCAAAGCAACAAATGGCGATCATGAAACATCTTGCTGGTACAACATGAGGAGCAGATGAGAAAGTTCTTAATAGGCTATACATTGAACGTGTTGGGCGAGTCCTTGAGTACATAGTAGTTTAGGCAACAGTAGCTAAGCCATAACTTTATAAAAATAATAGCACTCCAAAATCAAGGAATGCGGATCATAACTGGAGGCGTGAAAACACCCATTAATACATTGGAAAAGATAACATGTCTACAACCTTTGCAAGACAGAAGAGATAGCAGAGCTCAGTATCAAGCAGAAACATTTAAAAGCCGGACGATTGTACCAAAAGATTTAATAGTCCTGAAAGGGGAAGACTAAAGCGAAATAGCTTTGTAGAATCTGCAAACATTAGAACAGATCCAGTACACAGAATATAAACAGCTGAACCATTAATTACGAAAACAGCCTTCCAGCTTGGAGACAGCAGCATCTGCCTGCGATGACAGACAACTATCCTGGTGTTCAGAATGAATTACAAAAAAGAAAACACAACAATAAGCTGCATAGAAGAATATTACCCAAGCAGTGCCTGGACTCATGCATATACAGACGGATCAGTAAAATACTTAACAGAAAAAAAAAAAGATGGAAGTATCCTTTTGAATCTAAAAAATTGGAGCAAAGAAGACCCAGTCAGTAACTAATTGTGATATTCTCAAATAACTTCAGGGCAGGGACATGGGCTTTAAAATCTGCGGCAGAAATGTTGACAGAGAAAGATCAAGGGAAACAAACAGCTCACTGCACGGATGCGAAGTCAACTGTTTTAATATGGAAGGGCAGAAACAGTGCACTATTGCAGACCAAAGAGCAGCTCTACATGAAGTAGGCCAGATATCCAAAAGAGGCGTAATGCAATGGATTCCTACACATGGCAACCTACCCGGAAATGAAGACGCCGACAGATTAGCAAAGTAAGGCGGAAGATTACCTCAGCCTGATAAAGACATATCCTACTGTACTCGGCTCGAGATGATAGTGGAACTGTGCAAGAGGGCGCGGACTGTACGATTGGTCTGGAACCCTGGAAATGGTTCCAGTCCCAGTTTAAAAGAGCGTGCACAGGTAAAATGTGCCCATTTTTTTTTTTTAGCCCACCACACCAAGTTATGAGGCGCCAATGCCTATAGAAAAGCCAGATATTTAGAGTTTTATATGTTAGATTTTGCTGGGTTTTCGCTGTACTTAAGGTTTTGCTGCACTTATAAGTTTTTCACGATACTTATATTTTTCGCTGTGCCTGTAAATTTTTCGCACACCTACAAGTTTTTCGCTGGTCTTTAATGTCACTTTATTTTTGCTGTTTGCATGCTTATATTTTTGCTGTTACTTAGTTTGGCTGATTTCTAAATTCTTAGCTGATGCGTGTATGGTTGCTGTTCGGTTAGTTAATAGTTTTCTGCATACCCCCGCATGACCTCTATGAGATATTGTTGATGCTACATGTCTGCATATGACTGTTGCCTTTAGAAGTTTAATAAACAACATGATACTTGTGTTATTATTACTTTGCCGTTTAGTTGGTACTCTAATTATACAATCATTGTTGTTAGAAGAACCTTAAGAGTAATTCTTTGTCTGGAATCAGAGAAAATTTGTCTGCTTCCCTGTCGGCCCAGTTCTTAAATCTTCTTAACTTATTCCTTTATCATTCTTGTTAACCGAGGGTAGGGTCGCCAGATACGTGGGCATCAAAAGGAGGACATAATAATACAAAAAAGAGGACAAAGGAGGACATATTGAATGTTTCATTTGCAATGTTCCAGATTAAACCCACAATCAGTACGATTTTATTACAATAGCTGCCAATAAATGTATATTACTCTTAGTGAATCGAACAAGAAACAATCATCATAAAAAAAAAAATTTTTTTTCAAAATGCTAACAATTAAATTAATTTAATTATATTAATTAAATTAATTTAAACAGCCGATTGTACAATTATTACCTTATACTCTTTATTAGTTACTCATAAAATATTTTTTTAAACATAAAATATAAGAAAAGCCGGACATTTTAAAGATTTTTAGCTTTGCCTTCCGGACGGAGAATATTAGGCTAAAAAGGAGGGACATTTCCTCTTTTTGCTGGGACGTCTGGCAACCTTAACCAAGGACAATGAGAGGTTCTCTCTCTCTCTCCTGATTCAGTTCCTTCTTTGAGCCTACACAGGTCAGGGTCGCGCTCTTCTCTTCACATCACCGTAGTAGACTTAAGTGGTTCTTGCTCCTGTGTTCACCTCTGTTTCACTATGATGATTATAACAAGTAATTATAGAACCAAGTGGAAATCAGAGGATCCAGGTCACCAGAAAGATCATATATGTTACCAACTCATTCGAAAAGAACAAGTTACAGTATTCAAACTACGGACAGGCCACATCAGACTGAAATACATGTTTTTTTAAAACAAAAACTAAATATAGGAGATACTGATAAATGTAAATGTGAAACTGATAAAATGACAGCTAAACATTTGTTGCACGAGTGTCCAACATATACAGAAGTGAGGAAAGTAGTTTGGCCTATACCAGCTTCACTTGAAGACAGACTCTATGGGTACGAGGCTGTCCCATGTGTTATAATACTTAACCAGGCTGTCCCATGTGTTATAATACTTAACGAGGCTGTCCCATGTGTTATAATACTTAACCAGGCTGTCCCATGTGTTATAATACTTAACCAGACTGCCCCATGTGCTTCGATATAAAATGAAAACTTATGTCCCACAAGACATTCCAACTGGTTAAAATAAACTACTTTTAGACTTAGAGGCAATTTAACTCATGTTCAAACACACGTTGGATTGCTGCTCTGTTTTAGGGCATGCGTGACCTGGTGCCAGTATTAACAACCTACACAACCTGCACATTAGAGCACTGTGTCTACTTGTCCACAGGAGTATTTAACCACGAGTACCCAATGAGAAATAAAAAGATACATATATTAGATGCATGGGTAGTTCCCAACATACGTATAAACACCGTCTATAAATCAGTTATTGCTGCAATATGAATCTACAGAAGAAGAAAGCAAAGATTATGTAAACACTATCATGCAAAGACGTATCATGCGAATTATTTAACTTATACAATCTCAAAAACGAGGCAGTGATGGAAAATTATGAGAAAGAAGAAAATGAAATATGTGTAAATCTACACATATAAAACAAAATAGTGGAAGAAGAATGGCGAATATTCAAATCAAAGTATTTTAAACATTGCAAAAATAGCATGTGGAACTACGAATAAACGCACAAGGCGGATACAGAAAATAACAAGTTAGTGGAACGCCAAGGTAAAGACAGCTGTAAAAGACAAAAAGGACAAATATAAACAGTGGGTGAAAAACAAACAGGATTGTGATTTCTTCGAGTATAGAATAGCAAGAAGACACGCAAACAGAATAATACAGAGATAAAAACAAAATGACTCGGAGGAATATGGAGACACCTTAAATAAAAATTACAAGGAGGCAAATAGAAACGTCAACGAAAAGATTAGTGCAATGAGAACCAGAGCAGAACCCTTTGACCCAACTGAAATAATTAACAGCGAAAAGAAGATAACTAAATATCATCATCATCATCATCATCATCATCATCATCTTCCACTTCTGCCGTCAAGCGTCGTGGGGAGGAATAATTTGCGTTCCAGCGCCCGGTGGGCGGCACTGGATAGTGTCATTCCGTGTGGTTGTACAATGTCTTTGATGTCGTCAATCCATTTTCTTCTTGGACGTCCTCGTGGTCTCGTCGCAGATGATCTTTGATGTAAGGCCAGTGATGGTAGTTGCTGGTGTTGCATTCTAACGACATGGCCAAACCACTTGATCTTCTGTCTTTCAATAAATGTGGCACAAGGTGTTGATTCCACAGTCTGTCTGATAATGGCATTTCTTACTCGGTCTCTGATTGTTAAGTTGGCAGCTCTCCTCAGGCATCTCATTTCGTAGGTGTTGATTTTGCGAAGGTGTAATTTTGATAACGTCTGGATTGGTAGCATAGGGTTGGTGTGAATATGCTGTTTATTATCTGTCGTTTTGCGGACATGGGTATAGTTGGATGTTTCAGTAAGGGTGATAGTTGATATGTAAGTGCACTGGCTTTTTGACATCTTATTTCAATTTCTCTGTCTAATCTGCCATCTTCTGTGATCATACTTCCAAGATATTTGAATTCTTTAACTTGTTTCAGAGTTGTGCTGTTTATCTGTATACTTAGTGGGCCCGGCGATCTGCCAACTAGCATTACTTCGGTTTTGGCTGTATTTATGTTCATATTGTAGCTCCTGCATGGTGAACTCAGATTATTAATATGATTTTGCAGTCTGTCCTCGTCGTGAATAATAATAAGTGAACAAAAACAAATCCTGAAAAGATGGAAGCAGTACTTCGAACAATTATTCAACATTCCATCAGATGCCTACAGGAAACCAAGAAACCGACACAGATGTCATCAGAGAATTAGAACTAGACATACCGAAAGAATAAATTAGAGAAGAAGCCAGATTATCCCCATTGAATAAATCACCGGGACAAGACGAAATATCAAATGAAACTAATTAAAAAAGCAAGAGAAGTGGAAACAGCATGGCTGCACAGAATATTTAACCAGTGTTTGGATAGAAAAATAAAGACACCACGAGATCGGGAAAGCGCGATAATTATCCCAGTTTGGGAAAACAAAGGCTGTAGAGTAGACTGCACACAAAACAGAGGCATTTCCCTTATTGAGTCATACTGGGAAAATATTTTGCAAAATTCCCGAGAACAGACTACGACCTACAATAGAACCCCAGCTAAACAAAACACAATTTGGATTTAGGAAAACCAAAGGATGCGCAGATGCCATCTTTGCTCTTTGACAACTTTTGGAAATCAGTCGAATTTAATAAATCACTCCACTTAGCCTTTATCGACCAAAACAATCTATTTAGTAGAGTAGATAGAAATAAGCTGTGGGAAATCCTTACACAATATGGAGTGAGTACACATCTAACAAACTTACGTAGAAGCTTATTTAACAACAGTGAATGCACAGTAAGAACACACGGAGGACACTCAGAACCCTTCATTATAAGATTCGGAGTACGACAAGGTTGTGACATGCTCCGCGCCCCCTCCCAACCCCCTCTTGTTCATAACCTATATAGACAGCTTATGTAAAGAAACCACCCAAACAGATACCCTAAAAACACCACAAGAAGACCAGAACACAGAAGAAGAATCAACGGAAATGACACCATTATAGAACTCTATTATGTAGTAGACGATCAAGGACTAATAGCAAATTCAGAAGCAGAATTACAAGTCCACCACAAAAAGTCTAAACAAAGTGTGTAAGGAACACAACATGGAAAATATTATCAGTAAAACAGAGGTTATGATTATAACCAAAGAAGAAACAATAACAAAGATTCAACTAAAAGAACCCCACCCCCTGAAACAAGTAAATGCTTCAAGAACATAGGAAATATAATATCACCAAATATCAAATCAGAAGACAAGACTGAAAATAGATGCAATAAGGCAAACTAACTCACTGGACAAATGGCACCAACACCTTAAAAAAAAAAAAAACAACAACAACACATGTAGCAATAGATACTAAAAAGCACTCTACAACACAATCTTCCAACCAATGACCGAAAAAGAGGAAAGAAAAATTACACCTATAGAAATGAGATTCCTCAGAAGAATAGTCAATGTATCAAGAAGAGAGAAAATCAGAAATGAAGAAATCAGGACTAAAGTGGGGACTACAGCTGCGCTGGATTTCATTAGAAACCAGCAAATTAAATTGTTCGGCCATATAACAAGCCTACCAAGTAATAATATACCACAACAAGTAATGATGTACAGACCAAATGGAAGCAGAAAAAGAGGCCGAACATGTAAACGATGGACAGAGAGATTACCAGGGGAATAACAGAGTCCATGAGAATCGCAATCTATGAAGCCCATAAACGGGCACTCTCCCGCTGTTTATGCCTCACCTCGACACTACAAGGTACAAGAAGAACAAGATGAGACGAGACACGTTGTTAGACAACAAACACTTCTCTCTTTCAGACAACAATTTCCCTTGCTACCTAGAACCATCTATTCCAATTATTGTACGATAACCGCTTCATCTTCATCGTGTACATTTGCCCAAGCCTATGATCGATCTGTTCATGAAATATATGGCCTACGCAGGAACATATTTTATCAAATAGCTCCCAAATTACATTAAATCTCTGCCCACAAAATTTTATTCAAACGAAGTACTTTTAGTCTGTGTTCAAACCTGATTACCTTCCACCATCTCACTATTCTATTTCTTCTTACTCATCTTCAACCTTCTCTTTTTCTACTCTTTTACATAATTCGCTTAAGATCGCTTTCATACGTCTTCAATATTCTAGTTTGATGAGAGTCTAGACCCCCAAATATTTTAACATTTAAATGTGCTTTCCAACTTTAAAGATGTTTTTCAAATGTTAAAATGTAGACATATTTAGGCATTTTCCCATCTTTTGTTTAATTGCTAATTTGAATAACGAAGACATAAACAATAGATTAATTGCCTGGCATATTTCGCTGCACTTCGTCAGGTACATACTGCTTAAATCACGCGACATGAACTAAAATAATTAAATAAATCCTCCAAGCTGAAATATACAACAATATGCTCATCTTTTGCATAGTTATTTGCATATCCTTTATGAGACGTTGCAGTCAACACCAGCATTTTTGGATGTTTGGGATTTCTTGGCAAGTTTACGTTTAGTAGTTTGCTTTTGCTTTCTGAACGACTAATTCTTACCATTTTATAAAAACCAACGCAATGCAGTTCTTCAGAATCGGCCGCAGCTGTGTTTCGAACACGGTATGAGGGATTGCGCACTGCGGCCGTAGCTACTTCGTCACAGAGCCGGCCATCTTTTGAAAGCAGATGTAGATTAACTGTGGACTTTACACACCTGTGTATGTGTGCTATCATAGTGTGTGAAAATATCATGAAAGTAACACACCTGTGTATGTGTGCTATCATAGTGTGTGAATATATCATGAAAGTAACCCACCCGTGTATGTGTGCTATCATAGTGTGTGAATATATCATGAAAGTAACACACCTGTGTATGTGTGCTATCATAGTGTGTGAATATATCATGAAAGTAACCCACCCGTGTATGTGTGCTATCATAGTGTGTGAATATATCATGAAAGTAACACACCTGTGTATGTGTGCTATCATAGTGTGTGAATATATCATGAAAGTAACCCACCCGTGTATGTGTGCTATCATAGTGTGTGAATATATCATGAAAGTAGCACACCTGTGTATGTGTGCTATCATAGTTTGTGAATATATCATGAAAGTAACCCACCCGTGTATGTGTGCTATCATAGTGTGTGAATATACCATGAAAGTAGCACACTTGTGTATATGTGCTATCATAGTGTGTGAATATATCATGAAAGTAGCACACCTGTGTATGTATGCCAACATAGTGTGTGAATATATCATGAAAGTAACACACCTGTGTATGTATGCTATCATAGTGTGTGAATATATCATGAAAGTAACACACCTGTGTATGTGTGCTATCATAGTGTGTGAATATATCATGAAAGTAACACACCCGTGTATGTGTGCTATCATAGTGTGTGAATATATCATGAAAGTAACACACCTGTGTATGTATGCTATCATAGTATGTGAATATATCATGAAAGTAATACCCCTGTGTATGTATGCTATCATAGTGTGTGAATATATCATGAAAGTAACACACCTGTGTATGTATGCTATCATAGTGTGTGAATATATCATGAAAGTAACACACCTGTGTATGTATGCTATCATAGTGTGTGAATATATCATGAAAGTAACACACCTGTGTATGTGTGCTATCATAGTGTGTGAATATATCATGAAAGTAACACACCTGTGTATGTGTGCTATCATAGTGTGTGAATATATCATGAAAGTAGCACACCTGTGTATGTGTGCTATCATAGTGTGTGAATATATCATGAAAGTAACACACCTGTGTATGCTATCATAGTGTGTGAATATATCATGAAAGTAACACACCTGTGTATGTATGCCAACATAGTGTGTGAATATATCATAAAAGTAACACACCTGTGTGTGTTTGCTATCATAGTATGTGAAGATATCATGTCGCTGTGACTGTGGTAAGTCACAATTAGCCAGGCCATTCAAATAAGATCAGAAATAAAAGCACGGGTATTGATTGTCTTCGTTGAGCGGGGTAGAGCCAGAGGTGTGTCCAAGTCAAAATGCCGAACCATCGACACTGGCGACAGAAGACGAGTGCACTGTTGTTCTACCACCACAACGTCTTAATGCACAAATGTCTAAAACAAAATTAGCAAGTTATTAGTGATTATAAAATCAGTGAGTTATTAATGTCTAGAAATCAGTGAGTTGCTAGTATCAAGAAATCAATGCGTTATTAGTGTCAATAAATCAGTGAGTTTTTAGTGTCAAGAAATCAGTGACTTTTAGTGTCTATAAATCAGTAAGTTATTAGTGTCTAGAAATCAGTGAGTTATTAGTGTCTAGAAATCAGTGAGATATTAGTGTCGAGAAATCAGTGAGTGTTTAGTGTCAAGAAATCAGTGAGTGTTTAATGTCTGGAAATCAGTAAGTTATTAGTGTCTCGAAATCAGCTAGTTATTAATGTCGAGAAATCAGTGAGTTATTAGTGTCTATAAATCAGTGAGTTGTCAAGCAATAAGTGAGTTTTTAGTGTCAAGAAATCAGTGAGGTTTTAGTGTCTAGAAATCAGTAAGTTATTAGTGTCTAGAAATTAGTGAGTTATTAGTGTCAAGAAATCAGTGAGTTATTAGTGTCTATAAATCAGTGAGTTGTCAAGAAATCAGCGAGTTTTTAGTGTCTAGAAATCAGTAAGTTTTAACTAGTGTCTAGAAATTAGTGAGTTATTAGTGTCAAGAAATCAGTGAGTTATTAGTGTCTAGGTATCAGTGAGTTTTTCTTATGAAGAAATCAGTAAATTATTATTGTCAAGAAATTAGTGAATTATTTTTGTCAAGAAATCAGTAAATTATTATTGTCAAGAAATCGGTAAATTTTTGTTGTCAAGAAATCAGTAAATTATTATTGTCAAGAAATCAGTAAATTATTAGTGTCAAGAAATCAGTAAATTATTATTGTCAAGAAATCAGTAAATTATTATTATCAAGAAATCAATGTCAAGAAAACCATTAACTTGTTACAACCTAGAAAATTAATATCTCACTACTTACGTTTTTAAAGAAAACCAATAAGTTATTTTCTGTAGAAAATCAATAACTTTTTATTGTCACTAAAATCTATAACTTATTGTCTAGATAATCAACAACCTGATACAGTCTACAAAATTAATAATGTGTTACTGTCTTCAATAACAATAACGTTTGCATCATCATTATCATCATGCGCAATACCAACTGGCGTAGAGGTTCATGAATGTCCACATATCTCCGTCATTGCTGTAACGAATAAATTCTGTTGGCGATATGCCTCTCTATACCACTACTCCAGTTCATTCAGCATCAGTTCTATCGGTCAGAGTCTTCCTCTTCTACGCCCGATATTTCGTGGAATAACTTGTTATTGTCACGAAAATCAATAACTCGTTAGTATAAAAAAAATATCAAAAATATGTTAAGGTCTAGAAAATTAATTACAATGTGTATGTGCTTCTTATCGCGCGTCTGATCTCGATTACTTTTTGATTGAAAAATTCCTTTATCTAGACAATGGCGTCGTTTGGAGTTGAGGAGTCTGTTGCGCTGCAATTTTCAGTGTTTCTTTTAAGCTAGTTGTTTATCTCATATCTGCCTTTAACCCGTTGTCTGCCGTGGGTGTCATTTATCACATATATTATTACTTTAGGGAGTGTTTAGCAAACGTTGGATTGTGTGTGTGTGTGTGTGTGTGCGCGCTTGTGTGTGTGTGTCGATGAAAGAGGGTATGTGTGTATGTGTCCGTGAGAAAGAGAGAGAGAGAGAGAGAGAGAGAGAGAGAGAGAGAGAGAAAGAGCAAGAGAGAGAGAGAGAGAGAGAGAGAGAGAGAGATTGAGTCATTGATATACATATGATGTGTGTGTGTGTGTGTACAGATGATTGTTACACAGTCATTGTTATACATATGATAAATGTTACAGTCATTGATATACAGATAATATGTGTTACACAGTAATTGATATACAGAAGATTTTTGTTATACCATCAGAGTTAAACAGATGATATTTGTTACACAGTCATGGATATACAGATAATTGTTACACAGTCATTGATGTACATATGTTATTTGTTACACAGCACAAATTCACACCTGATCTGCATACCTGAGATTTCTCAATCTAATTATTCTCTTCCGTTCACCTACCACCTCACACTTCACGTGAGTTTCCCTAGCACACGTGCGGCAGTTGGTTATCAACGCGTCTCTTAGCTTACATTCTTTCGTTTTCTGGTTCTGTCAGAGTGAATGACTATCAACTGATCATCGTTCGTGTACGTAGTATTGTACATAGCATAGCTGTCTGTGGGGTTGCCTGAACACACACAGGCATGAAGCTTACACACTTGTGTTTACACCCCGCATCGTACCACTGTACTAGATAAATATACATTTAAGAAAACACATACATAAAGCGTACACACTTGTACTTACAACCCCATCGTACCACTATACTAGATAAATACACATGTAAGACAAACATGCGTAAATCTTACACACATATATTTACACAGCTATCTTACCAATGTACCAGATAAATACACATGTACGACACACTCGCATACATAAAGCTTCAACACTTGTCTTTACACAGCTATCTTACCAATGTACTAAATAAATACACATTTAAGACACACATAAACAACATAAATGAGATTCCTGAGAAGAATACTCAATGTATCAAGAAGAGATAAGATCAGAAATGAAGAAATCAGGACTAAAAAAAAGAGGGGGGGGGGGGGGTTATATCTGCATTAGATTTTATTAGAAGGCAGGAAGTAAAATGATTTGGCCATGCAAGTAGGTTACCAGTCAACAGCATACCACAACAAGCAGTGATGTATAGACCAGAGGGAAGCAGAGGAAGAGGCCGACCACGTAAACGATGGACGCAGGGAATAACAGAGTCCATGGGAATATCGATACATGAAGCCCATAAGCGGGCACTCTCTCGCTGTTTATACTTCACCTCGACACCGCAAGGTACAAGAGGAACATGATGAGATGAGATGAGATGATATGAGATACATAAAGCTTAAATACTTGAATTTACACAGCTATCTTACCACTCACTCACTGGCACCTTGCCATCTTTACAGATGATAGTTTGTTATATTGTGCTTAAAAAAGGTATAATACCTACAGCCTATGACGGGGACCAGGGATGGAGTTATACCTCTCAATAGAACAAAGCCTGGACTTGAATTGCATAGACTATGCGTTGCCTTATCTTACTAGTGTATTATATAAACAGACATGTATTGTTTGGCTCTCATAAAAGTTGAAGACAGAAGTATAGACTAGATCAGTGGTTCTCAACCTTTTTTGGCCCTTGCCACCCTTCACCATATTTTCAGAACGTCATTCCAACCTTTCGTATTTCCTACCTAAAATCCCGCCCCCGCCCCTACACAGTATACGTAATAATGGAAGCTAAATTTAATAGCACATACTAAAACAAGTCTAGACGTCCACATAAAACGTGATTTGTGAGTCTACTTACTTTATAAAATGAATTTTATAAGGGTGAGGCGTACAGAACCGTACAGTATGAAGGGAAAAACAATATCAAGTAATCAGTTCTTGTATTAACGCGATCTGAAATTATTTTAATTCTCACCCCCCCCCCTCCCCCTGGGGGGGGGGGGGGGGGGATTCCCCACCGGTAGTGAACACTGGACTAAAGGATGCACTTTTTTCACATATCCTATTTGCAGGACATCGCTGTCAACACCAGCATTTTACCGCTGTTGTTGATGTCTTGGCAAGATTACGCTCAGCAGTTTGCCATTGCTTTCTGAACGACCGACTCACATACCCCCCGTAAGTAACCAACGTGACGTGATTCGCTACCGAATCTCGCGCAGAGGACGCACTAGACAACATAAAATTAAAAGCTATAGTTGACGACCGGAATTCGAACTTGTCATCTTCAAATGACGACAGAGTTGCGCTGCAGAAACAAGTGTACTTCGACGCATGACCAACTAGTGTGTTTATTTATAAAATGTCTTAATGACATCAAAGGGTTCCCGAACTGTTACGACTGTGCATTACCAATGTACTATAATAGAGTTATTAGTTAGCAGTTGGGGTATCTTCACTGCACTCCAGAAGGTCCACAGGTGCTCAGATCCTCCCCCCAGCATAAGCATCAGCATTCGGTGGCTAAGAGTGCCAGGTCTGTGTTGGTTAACGAGGCACCTCGTTTTCCCGATGTACCTCTCATGTCTGGCCGTGCCAATTCTTACTCCCAAGTCCTTCATCCTGGACAGCGATGTGGATTCACTGACGTACTACAATAGAGTGCACGACACAACAGAAGAATGTGCACCTACCAGGCATTGTTTAGATATCAACAGTTATGCAGACAAGGAGCACACAGAGAACATCAACACAAGTGTGCCATGCAAGTGCAAAGCATGTTTAACCGGATCGCACGAAATTCACATCCATCCATGTTCTGTCTTTTATATTTTACCTAAGCGTAAATTAAATAAATACAAACCTTCATAAGATCTTTTATACGCGCGCGTAAACTCTCTCTCTCTCTCTCTCTCTCTCTCTCTCTCTCTCTCTCTCTCTCTCTCTCTCTCTCTCTCTCTCTCTCTCTCTCTCACATGCACGCACTCACGCACGCGCACTCATGCACGCACGCACGAGCACGCACGCACACACACACACACACACGCGCGCGCGCGCATATACTCACAGATATTCTATTATAACATTGCAGTAAAACATATTTGCGGTTGTTCTCATGGACTCGAGTGCAGGACATCTTGGGCAGCAGATTTCAGCGCTGCTACTTATCTACTTGCAAATAAAGTAAGAATTATTTGATCTTTGATGTCGAAAATTAGGTTGATATTTGTTGTGGGGTTATAAATGTCGAATAGTTTTTATTGTCGAAGAATCAGTTGTTGAAGACCGGATTACTCTCCAGGTGGTGGTGGCGCCGAGGTGGTGTAGGGTGTGTTTTTTAGCCAACACCACGGTCCAGGGGTCACTTCTCGACTGTGGCAAAAGTCTTATCCAACAGTACAGCTCTGATGGGCAGTCGAAAGAGAGTAGTGGACAGACGTTCGCCTGTCGGTCCAGTGGACATGGGTTCGAACCCAGAAGGGAGCGGATTTAAAGGTGACACGGACCCTTTGTTTGACCCAGCTAACGTGGATACCAGGAAACATCTAGGGAAGCTAAAGCGCCGGCGTGTCTCTAACCATCACGCACCGAATGCCGATTGCTCTATACAAATATGGGCCTATCATCATGTGCTAGGTGTAAAATTTGCTACTTTGACTAATCTGCTGTCTACTCTACCTCGTCACATTGTCTAGACATGTGAAACAAGACAGCTGAAGGGGGCACTTGCTCCACCCGCCTCATTACGCAGACAGGAAATGCCTAATACTTCACTCCCTTATGGCACTATTCATAATAACATGTGTTACCTTTGCCTCTTTCTGTCAGGACCTGTGGTATAGAGGTGGTGAACACAGTGTGGCAATGGCAAGCGGCCTGTCGCTGAACTAACTGGGTTTGCCTTATGCAGTAATGTGTTGCTGCTGGTCTTCTAGAGACTGCCCCTGCCATGGACAATGAACTTTATTTTTCGTGGCGGACTATTGTGTTGGATTCTGGCAGCGGCATTATGCATAGTATACCTGTGCGGGCTGTTGGTTTGTCGAGACTCCTGTCTGTTCGACTTTTAAAATGGGGCAGTGGGTGAGGAGCATGTTGTTTGATATTAAATGGCACAGGAACGGAGCATAATGGGGCGACCCTTTGCCATGAAGTTGGAACCGCGACTAACTACTAACTAACTAAACACAGTTTGAGACTCCCGACATACTCGGTTCCTAGGTGATTTGGGAGCAGATCGCTTTGCATTGTTTTTCACAATGTTATGTGCGTCGGTGTTTAGAAAGCAACGCAAACTCTTCATCATCATCATCGTGTACCGTGCCGATAAGCATAGGCAGTCATGTTTTGTCATCTCACATGATCATCAGTGTCGTGGATCAGCTCTGTGTTCTTGTCTCGACCACACCATGTGGTCAAGCTATCCAGATATTAACTTCTCTGCCTTTCCTATGTTCTTTTCCCATCAATCTTGACAGTTGTCCCAAAGATCTCTTGTTTATTTCTTCTCATAACGTGAAAATACATTTTTTTACTGTTTGCGTCTAATTTCTCCAATCAGTGTATAGTTTTCATTTGTTTCTGGTACCACTTGCTCATTGGTTTTTCTGTCTATCCATGGTTTCTCCTCAGAAATCACATTTCCCTTGCCTTTAGATGTTTGTTTTTTCCAGCTTGTCTGCTCATTGTCCACGTTTCACATCAATATAAAAGTATAGGTTATATGTAGCACTTCAACACTTGTTTTTTCTCGTCACAATTGACATCTTTTTATTGGACAGTATGTTTTCCATCTTGCAATAGGCTACCTTAATAGCAAACCACCGAAAGTAAATTTGCCTTGACAACCGTAAACAGTCAATAAATGTTGGGGTTGACTCCGACGTCTTGTAAAAGAAATGTTAACTGTTTATCTCTGTCCGACTACGGTATGGACAATAAAGGAGAAATCCGGATGCCACACGAATATTAATATGAATATGTGTGTTCGTAGTGATCAGCATACAGAAAGTAAAAGCGCTCGAGCACACACTCATTCACTCACACTCATACACACTCATACACACCCACACACACACACACACACACACACACACACACACACACACACATTCACGCACACAAACTCACACTTTATTTAACCCAGAGGAATAGCCTTTGTGTAGCCGATATGGGCTGCCAGTTATTTTTAAGTTCTAGAAAAGAAGCCAGTATAATACAAACCAAAATGTTTGATTAACTTTCCTATAACTCAAACAAAAATCGAGGAGAGAAAACACAGCAAAATAAACCGCTTAATAAGATTTGGAGAATGATGTATGGGCAGACTCATTGGAAATCGATGGAAACAAACATTCTGTAATACAGAAATCACTCACAGCAAAATCCTGATGTTATTTTTCACTGTATTACACGAACAAGATGGAAACTGTCAGTTTGTATGCTTGATGTATATCGGTTTGTTGACGTAACAGGCACAATCCGGCCTTACAATTCCATGAGTGGGGAGTGAAAGCAGCAGGGAAGACAAGAACGATAGTAAACTCATGATAGCGTGCTTGAGCACTGTTTGTTCTGGTACGTTGAAGCGTGCGGGAAAACATTACTGTATGTATTATATGTTCTGGCGTTATTACATACGATACCTTCCTTCCTCCTCTCCCGTTCCCTCCTAATCCCCTTTTCCTTTCCCTTATCCTCCTCCTCCTCCTCCTTCTTCTTCTTCTTCTTCTTCTTCTTCTTCTTCTTCTTCTTCTTCTTCTTCTTCTTCTTCTTCTTATTCTTCTTCTTCTTCTTCTTCTTCTTCTTCTTCTTCTTCTTCTTCTTCTTCTTCTTCTTCTTCTTCTTCTTCTTCTTCATCTTCTTATTCTTCTTATTCTTCTTCTTGGTGTTGTTCTAGATGCGTCTACAGAAGAAGTCCGATATGTTATGTATACGGATGTTATTGGCTTGCTTGTCGGATCCGTGGTCATGTAGTCAAAACTCCAACGAGACGGATGTTTAAAAGACATTTACATAGACTCACAAGTCGTCGTGGTCTAAAGTAGATCCAGAAAATGTTGGGGAAAGTAAAGTTATATTGATTACATCACCCACAGTTGTACTGAATTGGTCTATACAAATCCGAGGCTAGCACCATATACCAAGACGTGTAAAAGGGCATTTATTTACGTACTTGTGTATTTAATTATTTAATGAATACAAGAAAGACAGTGCTGAAGTGCTTTATAGAACCTGTTTTGCTGTATGGCAGTACATCCTGGAAGACATGGAAGATCCTTTAGGGGGCTGAGTGGTCTCGAGGTATGATGTCCGCCTCGAGTGCTGGAGGTCCCGGGTTCAGGCCCCGGAGAGGACCGGGATTTATTTAATAAATCCACCTGGACTTCCAGTAATAAAATTTCCCCTGGTCTCTGGGTAGTGAGATCAGACGTCCGTGTGTATTGTTGCGCACGTAAAAAATCCCTTGGCAGTTGGAAATCGAAAAAGAGTAGCCTAACGGCGCTGCTCGGGCAAAATTTCGAGTTAAAAATCTACCCAAGTATTTCAGGATCCTCGCCGATGCAACGGAGTTCGTGCATTGAGCCGAGTTTCTCCAGACTCAGGTTTGAGTTAGGAGGAAAACGGAGCACTTATGGGTTTAAACCGTGTGCCGTGATGTTGATCCAACGATTAAACTAAACTAAACTTAACATCCTGGAAGGTAAATGAACTAATTAGGAAGAACTTGGAAGCAACGGAGATGTCGTTCCCGAGACGAAAGTTGCGAATTCCTTGGACTGTCAGGGTAATTAACAACGATTGTCTGAAAGAGGCTAATGAAACTAGAACATTATATACAATAATAAAAAGAGAAAAACAGCTTTCTTTGTCATGTGATGACAAAAGAGGCACTGGTGAACATTTCGAAAACTGGAAAGATCATGGGGAAGAGTGACAGGGGCAGACCAAGAAAAATGATACTGGATGGGCTAAGATGGTGACATGGGGGAATATCATCAGCAGAGTTGATCCAGGAAACTAAAGACCACGACCTGTGGGGACATATGAACGCCTACGCTAGCTGACAGGGCACTTGAGATGACGATGATGAAGTATTTATTGACTGATCGACTGACTGATTGAATTATTTACATACTTAATTATTGATGTTTTCACCTTTAAGTAGATGTTTGATTCTAGAAGTCAATGCGCAGTTCGCAATTGGCACAAGCTGTGGCAGAGTTCAATAATATGTTCTGTTGTCTCTGCTGACAGACCACGTGTGATAGGGGTGACGGGACCAACTTCAGTCTGTGTAAGTGACTGTTCAGTCTATTAAGTGTCTGTTCAGTTTATGTAAGTGACTGTTGAGTCTGTGAAAGTGACTGGTCAGTCTGTGAAAGTGACTGGTCACTCTGTGTAAGTGAATATTTAGTCTGTGTAAGTGACTGGTCAGTTTGTGTAAGTGACTGGTCAGTCTGTTAATTGACTGGTCAGTTTGTGTATGTGACTGGTCAGTCTACGTAAGTGACTGGTCAGTCTGTGAAAGTGAGCGTTCATTTTATGTAAATGGCTGGTCTGTCTGTGTAAGTGAGTGGTCAGTCTACGAAAGTGACTGGTCAGTTTGGGAGTCTCTGTGGCGAAGTGGTCAAGCCGTTTGACTCGTGATCCGAAGGTTGTGGGATCGATTCCGGGCCGCGTCCTTCGGTTTACGAGTTAAATGTTTCGGAGACTCCTGTGGGTCGTCGCTAAAAGCTACGGAGTTCGTGCTTTGTGCGACGCTTTCCGTGATGCGGAAAGAGACAGAGCCATATGGGATAAAACCCGGTGCAATGAAGTTGACCCTGTCGACTTTTAAGCGACATTTTTAAGCGACTGGTCAGTCGGTGTAAGTGTCTATTCAGTCTGTGTAAGTGACTGTTCAGTCTATATAAGTGTATGTTCAGTCTACGTAAGTGTCTGTTCGGTCTATGTAAGAGTTTGTTCAGTTTATGTATGTGTATGTTCAGTCTATGTTCGTGTATGTTCAGGCTATGTAAGTGTCTATTCAGTCTGTGTAAGTGTATGTTCAGTCTATGTAAGCGTATGTTTAGTCTATGTAGGTGTCTGTTCTGTCTGTATAGATGACTAGACAGTCTTTGTGCTTGAAACTAATAAGGATCGGAATTTTGTCAACTATATATATTTAAATATATAAAATATTTCAATGTTTTCTACTACGTCTGTTATTTCGAATATATTTCTTTATTTGTATTGTTGTTTATTCGTAAAATATTTTAACGATACACAATTCAAACTACGAAAAGGACGCCGACAGTTGAAAGAGACAGACGGGAGGTACTCCCAAGAAAACATCTGAGTAAGGAAGAAATGAAACCCGCAACAGTCCGTCCAGAGTACACTCTTCACTTACTATGAACACTGGCGGAGACCTTCCCACTTGAGGATACTCCAACTGTAAAGGCGGAAACCCACAAAGTAAAGGCACACTATGAGATCACCAGAAACCAGAAATAACAGACGAAGAATCGCTATCCAAACATCAAGATACACTTACTCAACAGGAATAGAGACAGCGGCAACCCACCCACCCTGCAACCAGACAACTAGAACTGATCGTTGAACAAGATCCAGACAACTCTGTGCAGTACACGCCACATCTACATATTGCAATCATTCACAGACAGACACACGCATGTTGCTCGTGCGACTGTGTCGTCATCTATCACTGTTAGGATACAACCGACGATGTGACAGATGACAGCAGATGCAGCTACTCTGGGAGCATTCAGTTCACTTCAATTTGTCAATTACTTCATCGTTTTGCTGCAGCCATATTAACCTCTTTATCTTGCCATTTTGTGAAGTTTTTAAACAGCAAATTATCAGAAACAGTCTGCCAGGCTCACAATGCCACCCTGAATTATAATCGCTAACGTTTACCATTGGTCAGTATCTTGTCTAATCATGGCACTGTCTACTAATGTTGTCTGATGATGACTGACACTGTACTAGAGTTGCCTGACACTGTATTAGAGTTGCCTGACACTGTATTAGAGTTGCCTGACACTGTATTAGAGTTGACTGACACTGTATTAGAGTTGCTTGACACTGTACTAGAGTTGCCTGACACTGAATTAGAGTTGACTGACACTGTATTAGAGTTGACTGACACTGCATTGGTGTTGACTGACACTGTACTAGAGTTGACTGAGACTGTATTAGAGTTGACTGGCACTGTACTAGAGTTGCTGACACTGTATTAGAGTTGACTGACACTGTAATAGAGTACTAGAGTTGCTTGCTTGCTTGCGTTCGCTGGCTGTGAACTCCAGCGTGAAGTCCTCTATGTCGGATGAATACATCCTGTTGTCCAACATCAGTGTGATGTCATACAGGACTGATGTTTCCGAGATTATCCGTTGTCCCATGTCTGGCTTATTGATGTGCAGACTGGTGGTTCCTCGCCATGCAGGCAGATACTCTCCGACTTTAGAAGAATCGTCGATCCTACTGATGTTAGCCAGGACCCCAAAGGGACCTGTTGCCCAGGATGCCAGACTAAGACGTGTTAGTAGGTCTTGGTCAGTATAGAACCTGCCCCTGGTGCCTTGGAAACACCTCTGCGTCCCAGTACTAGAATAAACTGACACTGTATATCCTCTGTGCACAATAATATGATATATAGGCTTGGGGTTTTATGGGGGAACATATCCTCTGTGCACAATAACTGTAACCCTCTTATTGTGCACAGAGGAAAATGCAAAGAATACCATGGACAGCCAGAAAGACCAATGAACAAGTCCTTCAAGAAACAAATGAAGATCGTAAATTGATTAGAGAAATTAGACGTAGACAGTCAAAATTCTTTGGGCATGTTATGAGAAGAAATGGATTGGAGAATTTGGTGACAACTGGTAAGATCGAGGGGAACAGACCAAGGGGATGACCTAGAAGCAAGTACCTATATGGCTTGGCCTTGTGGCATGGTCGAGACAGAAACACGGAGCTGATCCATGACTCTGGTGATCGAGTGAGATGGCAGAACATGACCGCCCACGCTTACCGGCATGGCACATGATGGATGGATGGATGGTATTAGAGTTGACTGAGACTGTACTAGAGTTGACTGAGACTGTACTAGAATTGTCTGACACTGTATGAAAGGTGAATAATATTGTCTGAAGAAAGGCACTGAAATGGACATGGAAAAATGCCAGTGTCATGTAGTTTATCATAATAATAACCCTGTCGAAGACACACACAAATACACAATAATTCACGCTCGGACAATTCAAATGTTTCTCCCACACTAGTTAATTTATTCCCTGATAGTTTAATCTCGGACAGTTTAAATGTTTCTCTCACACTAGCGAATTCACTCCGGGACAGTTAGTTTAAATCTCTCTTAAATCAGAATGTTACTCATTTTTTTTTTTTTTTTCACAAGCTGCTTTGAATAAAAGGAATGAAAGAATGTGTTAGAAGCTGGCTAGTGTTTCATGTCTCCTCTATTCCATACTTGACTCGCTTGTCTTATGGGAGTGTCCAAAGTCCTCATAACACCTACCCCGTTTAACCTCACACGAGAAGTTCTATTAGGGTGCATCGCCTGGATAAGATTAATAATCCTGTGACCAAGTCAGCCATAAATAAAATAACAGTTGAAAGGTGATTATTGTGCGAAGAGGATATGTTCCCCCATAAAACCCCATGACTTTATATATCACATTATTGTGCACAGAGGATATGTTCCCCCATACAACCCCATGACTTTATATATCACATTATTGTGCACAGAGGTTATGTTCCCCCATAAAACCCCATGACTTTATATATCACATTATTGTGCACAGAGGATATGTTCCCCCATAAAACCCCATGCCTATATACCAGATTATTGTGCACAGAGGATATGTTCCCCCATAAAACCCCATGACTTTATATATCAGATTATTGTGCACAGAGGATATGTTCCCCCATAAAACCCCATACCTATATACCAGATTATTGTGCACAGAGGATATGTTCCCCCATAAAACCCCATGACTTTATATATCAGATTATTGTGCACAGAGGATATGTTCCCCCATAAAACCCCATGCCTATATACCAGATTATTGTCCACAGAGGATATGTTAGCCCCATAAAACCCCAAGCCTATATATCAGATTATTGTGCACAGAGGATATGTTCCCCCATTAAACCCCATGACTATATATAAGATTATTGTGCACAGAGGATATGTTCCCCCATAAAACCCCATGCCTATATACCAGATTATTGTGCACAGAGGATATGTTCCCCCATAAAAACCCATGACTTTATATACCAGATTATTGTGCACAGAGGATATGTTCCCCCATAAAACCCCAAGCCTATATATCAGATTATTGTGCACAGAGGTTATGTTCCCCCATTAAACCCCATGACTATATATATCAGATTATTGTGCACAGAGGTTATGTTCCCCCATAAAAACCCATGACTTTATATACCAGATTATTGTGCACAGAGGATATGTTCCCCCATAAAACCCCAAGCCTATATATCAGATTATTGTGCACAGAGGTTATGTTCCCCCATTAAACCCCATGACTATATATATCAGATTATTGTGCTCAGAGGTTATGTTCCCCCATTGAACCCCATGACTATATATCAGATTATTGTGCACAGAGGATATGTTCCCCCATTAATCCCCATGACTATATATCAGATTATTGTGCACAGAGGTTATGTTCCCCCATTAAACCACATGACTATATACCAGATTATTGTGCACAGAGGATATGTTCACCTATAAAACCCCATGACTTTATATATCAGATTATTGTGCACAAAGGTTATGTTCCCCCATTAAACCCCATGACTATATACCAGATTATTGTGCACACAGGATATGCTCCCCCATAAAACCCCATGCCTATATATCAGATTATTGTGCACAGAGGATATGTTCCCCCATTAAACCCCATGACTATATATCAGATTATTGTGCACAGAGGTTATGTTCCCCCATTAAACCCCATGACTATATACCAGATTATTGTGCACAGAGGATATGTTCACCTATAAAACCCCATGACTTTATATATCAGATTATTGTGCACAGAGGATATGGTCCCCCATAAAACCCCATGCCTATATACCAGATTATTGTGCACAGAGGATATGTTCCCCCATAAAACCCCAAGCCTATATATCAGATTATTGTGCACAGAGGTTATGTTCCCCCATTAAACCCCATGACTATATATACCAGATTATTGTGCACAGAGGATATGTTCCCCCATTAAACCCCAAGCCTATATATATCAGATTATTGTGCGAAGAGGATCCATTGGCACCTTGCCGTCTTGACAGACGATAGTTTGTGCTTTAAAAAGGTACAATAACTTTTAACTATGGCGGTAGCGAGTGTGACTGATAAGGCCAATTTGCGCTGTAAATGTCCGTTCACAGTGGGTGCATGTGAACACGTGGTCATTTCCACCATCATGCACCAACTTACGTCTCAAACGCTTGGTGTGTGACTTTTCTGCAATAATTTTCTCCTTTGACTGTATTCCATTTCTGATATTTGCCCTCCATGCAACACGTTCAGCGGCGACTTGCTCCCAATGTGCATTATCAATGCCTGTATCAATCATGTCCCGCTTACACACATCTTTGTATCGTAGTAGAGGCCGACCCTGAGATCTCTTACCCATCTGTAATTCACCAAAAAAGATATCCTTTGGTATTCTACCATCATCCATCCTCCTAAGATATCCTATCCATCTAAGTCTACGAAGACTGAGCATGGAATAAACTGTCACACAACCTGATCTTTCCAATACTTCAGTATTTGTGATTTTGTCTTGCCACTTAATACCAAGAATTCTTCGCAGACACCGCATATGAAAGCTGTTTAAGTTGTTCTCTTGGTGTGAGTAAGTTGTCCAGGTTTCACTGCCATAGAGAAGAGTACTAAGGACACAGGCTTGGTAGACAAGGACTTTTGTTTTGGCAGTAAGCTTCCTGTTCTCCCAGACTCTTTTTCTTAACCTGTTCATTGTTGTTGCTGCCTTACCAATAAGTATGTTGATTTCCTGATCTAGGGATAATTTGCTATTTACCACTGATCCTAGATATGCAAAATGGTCTACTATCTCTAGTTCGGCGTCGTCAATAAAGATTGATGGTACCCCATGTGCACCTTGTGACATAATCTGTGTCTTCTTTTTGCTAATTGCTAAACCAAATTCAGAACAAGCATTGGAGAATGCAGATAGTAGACATTGCAATTCTTCCTCAGAGTGGGTCGTAACTGCAGCATCATCTGCAAAAAGCAACTCTCTGATCAGTACCCTCCTAATTTTGGTCTTAGCCTTCAATCTCTGAGCATTGTAGAGGCCGCCATCTGAGCGTGAGTGAATGTATATACCACCATCCTGATCATGAAATGCATATTTCAGTAGAAGTGAAAAGTATATTCCAAAGAGGGTGGGAGCTAGTACACAACCTTGCTTAACTCCACTCTTGATTTCAAATTCTTCAGAAGTTGCACCATCAAACTTGATTATACCCTTCATGCCTGTGTGGAACGATTCCACAATGGACAGAAGACTTGGTGGGCAGCCAATCTTCTTTAGTGCCTTGAACAGACCCTCACGACTGACCAAATCAAATGCGAAGAAGAGGATATGTTCCCCCATTAAACCCCATGACTATATATATCAGATTATTGTGCACAGAGGATATGTTCCCCCATTAAAACCCATGACTATATACCAGATTATTGTGCACAAAGGATATGTTCCCCCATAAAACCCCATGACTTTATATATCAGATTATTGTGCACAGAGGATATGTTCCCCCATAAAACCCCATGCCTATATACCAGATTATTGAGCACAGAGGATATGTTCCCCCATAAAACCCCAAGCCTATATATCAGATTATTGTGCACAGAGGATATGTTCCCCCATTAAACCCCATGACTATATATACCAGATTATTGTGCACAGAGGATATGTTCCCCCATAAAACCCCAAGCCTATATATCAGATTATTGTGCACAGAGGTTATGTTCCCCCATTAAACCCCATGACTATATATACCAGATTATTGTGCACAGAGGATATGTTCCCCCATTAAACCCCAAGCCTATATATATATCAGATTATTGTGCGAAGAGGATATGTTCCCCCATTAAACCCCATGACTATATATATATCAGATTATTGTGCACAGAGGATATGTTCACCTATAAAATCCCATGACTTTATATATCAGATTATTGTGCACAGAGGATATGTGCCCCCATAAAACCCCATGACTTTATATATCAGATTAATTGAGTGGCCTCTGGTATTCTGATGAAGGGGTTACAGACGCAGTTCGTAATCCTGTATACCGCATTACAAACACAGCTTCGGATGATTTGGCAGCAGACCGCCTTGTGTTGTTCTTTTATTAATGAAATGGTATGGATGCCGGGCGTTCATCAAGCAATGGCAAACTAAATAAAATGTTTTGCATATCCTTTGCAGGACATCGCTGTCAACATCAGCATCTTTCAGCTGTATGTTGATTTATTGGCAAGATTACGCTCAGTAGTTTGCCATTGCTTTCTGAGCGGCCGGCTCATTATCCAGCAAGTCACGAGCGCGGGTCGAACCGCTTCCAGTTCTCGCCTCGCTGCGAGACCCTGCGTGGATAAAAGGGATTACGGAGAAAGTGGTGTAATCCCTCAGCCAGAGAGACCGGCAATGGCAAACTACTGAACGAAAATTTTCCAAGAGATCAATCAATCATGTGCCATGCCGGAAAGCGTGGGCGGTCATGATTCGCCATTTCACTGTATCACCAGAGTCGTGGATGAGCTCATTGTTCGTGTTTCGACCATGCCACGTAGTCAAGCCATCCTGATATTTACTTCTCTGTCTTCCTCTTGTTCTCTTCCCCTCGGTCTTGCCTGTTGTCACCAAGTTCTCTAATTTATTTCTTCTAATAACACGTCCATATAAATTTGACTGTCTACGTCTAATTTCTCTAATCAGTTTATGATTTTCATTTGTTTCTTGTAGGATTTGGTCGACGGTTTTTCCTGGTGTTCAGTTCTAGTTGTGTGGTTGCAGGGTGTGTGGGTTGCCGCTGTCCCTGGTATTCTTTGCATTCTCCTCAGAAACCACATTTCCACAGCCATCAGATGTAAGTTCAGCTTCACAGCTCATTGTCCAAGTTTCATATCCATACAAACGTACAGGCTTTATGTAACACCTCAACACTTTTTCTCGTTGCAATTGATATCCTTTTATTGGTCAGTATGATTTTCATCTTGCAAAAGGCTACCTTCGCCATGGTGATTCTTGTTCTAATCTCTTCAAGGCATCTCCTGTTAGATGTTATGAATGTTCAGAGATAACTGTACCGATTCACTTGTTTAAGAATATTCCCATTTATTTGTATAGTACATTGTAGTGTTTCTTTCTTCCTGGTACCGACCATAATCTGTGTCTTTTTACAATTTAATTATAACCCTAGTCGTTCACTGTGTGCAACAACCGCATCTACTAAATATTGCAGATCCTGCTCATCGTCTGCAATCAATACTATATCATCTGTATATCTAACCAGTGACAACTAAAAGAAGGCACCGATGTAACCACCAGTGAATGGTGAGATGAAGGAAAAGCGCTGGCGCTGGATAGGACATAGATTGGGAAAACCTGAGAATAGAATAGAACTACAATTATGGAATCTATGGGGGAAACGAAATACAAGAATACGCAAAAACACACGGAGAAGAGAAGTCAAAACAGAAATGAATTATATTGGGAAGAAATAGACGGAGCTGTATGGAATAGCTTAGAATAGACATAGACAGAGTTGTATGGAATAGATTAGAATAGACATGGACAGAGATGTATAGAATCGTTTAGAATAGACATGGACAGAGCTGTATGGAATAGTTTAGAATAGTCATGGACAGAGCTGTACGGAATAGTTTATAAAAGACATGGACAGAGTGTATGGGATAGTTTAAAATAGACATGGGCAGAGTGTATGGGATAGTTTAAAATAGACATGGGCAGAGTGTATGGGATAGTTTAAAATAGACATGGGCAGAGTGTATGGGATAGTTTAAAATAGACATGGGCAGAGTGTATGGGATAGCTTAGAATAGACATAGACAGAGCTGTATGGAATAGATTAGAATAGACATAGATATAGCTGTATGGAATAGATTATAATAGACATGGACAGAGTATACGGAATAGATTAGAATAGACATGGACAAAGCTGTATGGGATAGATTAGAATAGACATGGACAGAGCTGTATGGGAAAGCATAGAATAGACATGGTCAGAGCTGTATGGGAAAGCATAGAATAGACATGGTCAGAGCTGTATGGGAAAGCATAGAATAGACATGGTCAGAGCTGTATGGGAAAGCATAGAATAGACATGGACAGAGCTGTATGGGAAAGCATAGAATAGACATGGTCAGAGCTGTATGGGAAAGCATAGAATAGACATGGTCAGAGCTGTATGGGATAGTTTAGAATAGACATGGACAGAGCTACATGGAATAGCTTAGAATAGACATGGACAGAGACATGTCATAGCTTAGAATAGATATGAACAGAGTTGCGTGGAATAGCTTACAATAGAAATGGACAGTGCTGCATGGAATAAATTACAATAGACATGGACAGAGCTGCATGGAATTGCTTACGATAGACATAGACAGAGATGCATAAATAGCTTACAATAGACATAGAGAGAGATGTATGGGATAGCTTACAATAGACATAGACAGAGCTGCATGGGAAAGCTTAGAATAGACATAGACATAGTTGCATGGAATAGCTTAGAATAGACATGGAGTGAGTTGCACGGAATAGGTTAGAATATACATTAACAGAGTTGCATGGAATACCTTAGTGTCTTAGAATAGACATGAACAGAGCTGCATGGAATACCTTAGAATAGACAGATGTTAGAGCTGCATGGAATACCTTAGAATAGACAGATGTTAGAGCTGTATGGAATACCTTAGAATAGACAGATGTTAGAGCTGCATGGAATACCTTAGAATAGATAGATGTTAGAGCTGTATGGAATACCTTAGAATAGACAGATGTTAGAGCTGTATGAAATACCTTAGAATAGACAGATGTTAGAGCTGTATGGAATACCTTAGAATAGACATATGTTAGAGCTGTATGGAATACCTTAGAATAGACATATGTTAGAGCTGTATGGAATACCTTAGAATAGACAGATGTTAGAGCTGTATGGAATACCTTTGAATAGTCAGATGTTAGAGCTGTATGGAATACCTTAGAATAGACAGATGTTAGAGCTGTATGGAATACCTTAGAACAGACAGATGTTAGAGCTGCACAGACCAGGAAGGCTTGGGGTGTATTGGTCGAGGGGCGATGTCAAAGAAAGCTGCGACTCCAAACTTGAGCGAGATTTCCTTTAACTCCCTGCCATATATCAATGGAAACAGTCACGGAGTTTGATAATCAGATTACTGCTCGGGTTACACAATCAAGAACTGTCCGTGACACTGGGGCGTAGATGCTCTCCCCTCATGGGTCAAGGCAAGCGTTCATTGACAGGCACAATTATTTGTACTCCCACTACGCAATAATAAAGCTGATATAAAAATAATTAATTGAAACGCGGAATTCTCTTAATTGGCAAATGGATAATGTCCAGTAGCCTTTCATCTTGTCCATCACGCACGTTGCTCATCTGCACGATATGGCAAGCGGTGTGTTTTTGTTGCTCACTGATCGCACACACAAAAACATAAGTTTGTGTTTGCGCCATCAAAGAGCAGTTTTCATCAAGAAGCTTAAAGAGAAATATTTGGCACATATATCCATACATCTTTTTGTTCTATAATTATTTCTATTGGATTTGTTAAATCCTTTTTTTTTCAGCTCTGTTAGTGAGAGATCTGTCTGTATTAGTTTATACTTGCATAAGTGTACATCCGCTTCCGCTATTCCTATTGTTCACATATCTATCTGCATATGTGTATGTTTATGTGCATATTCTCTTCAGTAATTGTTATTGTTCACAGATTTATCAGTAAAGCTGTATGTCTGTCTGCGTATTCGCTTCCGCTATTGCTATTGTTCACAGATCTATCGACATATCTGTATGTATATGTGCATCTTCGCTTCCGTTATTCTCATTAGTTACAACTCTACCTCCGTGTGTTTATACCTTTGTAAGCACGATTTTTTTTTCTGATATGATATATTAAATCACAGTTCTAGCTGTATCATGTTATGCTTGTACATCTATATACCACTGGTCGCGTCACGTGAAGCAAATGACTCTTTGACTCGCTTTGGTCAGTGTCACGTGTTAGACCAATGTATTTATAGATCAATCGGTACTCAGTGGGTCATGTGGTCAGGTCACACCAGCCGCATTTACTTGCCAAGACATTTTAGGCTGGATGGAGCTGGAAGCGGATTCGAACCCATAATCATTGGAGCGGCCGTCTAACGACTATACTACGTCGGCTTCCATTACTTCTTGTACTTGATGGTAATTATGACATGTACGTCATTATAAACCTAAGTTTCCATAACAGACGTTCCCAGAGTCTACCCAAGAGGCTATATGTGCTTCTGTACATACATTATGTGTGCGTGTGTGTGTGTATGTGTGTATGTATTATATATATATATATATATATATATATATATATATATATATATATATATATATATATATATATATATATATATATATATATATAAACTGAAAATGGATAATGTCCATATAAATGGAATCCATCTTGTAGAGTAAATATAGACCCATATTCACCGTCATTAAATAGGTCACGCTAATAACTAAGTGGGTTCACGACTCCATCCACTTACAGAACCATTGGGAGAATCAACTACTGATGGCATCTTCTAGCTCAGGGTGCGTTTATTGGAGACTGCGTTTTGTACAATCCTCAGCGCATGGCACTATAGTTGAGAGTCGATTTCACGTAACTGTATATCTGTCGATGTATTATGATGCTGTTGTCAACCTCCTGCAACCAATTCATGAACAATATGTTTACTGAATGTGGTATTTTACCAGGAAGTTCTATTATATCTTGTGACCTCACTGTGTTGATAACGAAAATTGTGCGTTGTTATAAAAGGGAGGGGTGAATCAACGCAAATGAAAGGGGAAATTGCAGAGTGACCATTCTTCCCGTTATTTTCTATGTGTCCATGCAACTCGCTTCGTCACTAGTGAGATTGACCTTTTCACCCCATATTTCCCTAATATATGTCCAGTCAGCTGGCACATGGTGAGCACGACCCTCTGACAGATTTGTATGCTCAAGGACTGTTTTCTTTCAGTGTCCTCTCTGACGACTTGAGTACGTCCCACTTAGTAACTCGTGTATATATTTTGGTTTCTTTTTGCATCGGTGTCTGTTTGTGTGCCGAGGAAGGTTCTTGCCGCAACTTTTTGCATCAGTGTCTGTTTGTGTGCCGAGGAAGGTTCTTGCCGCAACATTTTGCATCAGTGTCTGTTTGTGTGCTGAGGAAGGTTCTTTCCGCAACTTCCATTCTATCACTTGTGATTGTGTTCTTGTAAAATCATGTATCATTTCCAGTTCTCATGTTCGTTGATTTACTCATTGTATTTTTATAGCTTTATTTCAGTTTAATTTCTTAAAGCTGGGAGGAGGGGGGAGGAGGGCGGGGAGTGGGGGAGGGGGTTAGAGGTTGTGGCCTAAGACCTCGCGTATGGCTTTGTCCAAAACTTCTAACTGCGGCTATCAGCGAATGGTGTACTGTCTCCAAGCCTCTTCAACCTATTTTTTGTGTGTGTGCATATCCTTTACAGGACATCGCTGTCAACAGCAGCATCTTTCAGCTGTCTGTTGATTTCTTGGCAAGATTACGCTCAGTAGTTTGCCATTGCTTTCTGAGCGGCCGGCTCAGTATCCCGCAAGTCACCAGCGGGGGTCGAACCGCTCCCAGTTCTCTCCTGCTACGAGACTCTGCGTGATAAACGGGATTACGGAGAAAGTGTTGTAACCCCTCAGCCAGAGAGACCGGCCTTCAACTTATACACAGAAATAATTTTTAAACAAGTTTAAATGCCTGGATTTAACATCAGTGGAAGAATCATAAACATTCTTAGGTATGCTGACGATACCGTGTTACAAGCAGAAAGTGAGCAAAAGTTACAAGACCTAGTGGAACATGTAAACAAGAAAAGTGCAGAATATGGCTTAGATATTTATCACCACCATCATCGTCATCATGCGAACCACAAATTGAAGAACCTACATTTGAAGAAATCCTATATGTAATCACACGACTTAAAAACAATAAGGCAACTGGGACTGATGGAATTGCTGCTGAATTTATAAAGGCAGGTGGCCATGCATTACATCTAAAGCTATACGAACTAATAATAAAAATCTGGAGGACAGAAGAATTACCCCATGACTGGAAAGAGTCATTATTGATACCTATCTTTAAGAAAGGAGACAAGTTCCAATGTGGAAATTATAGAGGAATATCACTACTATCCACAAGCTATAAGATACTATCCGCAGTATTACTAAATAGATTAAAACCATATTCAGAAGACATATTAGGTGACTACCAGGCGGGTTTTAGACAAAACAGATCAACAATAGATCAGATATTTATCTTACGACAAATAGCCGAGAAACATTGGGAATATAAAAGAGATCTCCATAACATTTTTGTGGATTTTAAAAAGGCTTATGATAGTGTCCATAGGAATAGTCTATGGAATGTTATGCAGGAATTTGGAATACCAAGGAAGTTAATTAACATGACCAAACTATGCATGGAAGATACTTATAATATAGTAACATATAAAGGCAGGAAATCAGACCCCTTCCAAATAACATCTGGCTTGAAACAGGGTGATGCACTATCGCCGCTACTCTTCAATCTGGCTCTAGAGAAAGTTGTAAGGAAGTTAAAGGAGGAATGTGATATTGGAGGAACATCCAAGCTGCTTGGTTATGCAGATGATATAGATATTATAGGGCAAAGTGAACAAAAGACATTAGAAATATTGACTCACTTAAAGGAAAAAGCCCAACAGATGGGGCTGGTTATCAACCAAGATAAGACAGAATATATGGTAATTTCAAGAGACGGAATGGCTAAAAACTCTGGCCACATACAAATAGATAATATGACCATTAAAAGAACGGAAACATACAAATACCTGGGTACAATCTTCAACTGCTCCAACATCATAAGGGAAGAAATACAAACTAGAATCAACTCTGGAAAAAGATATACTATGCACTACAACATCTACTAAAATCAAAGGCGCTATCTCGTAACACCAAAATCACAATATACAAAACACTGATCAGACCAGTGGTGCTGTATGGCTCTGAAACCTGGAGTACAACGAAAGGAGACGAAGCCTTGTTACAAACCTTTGAGAACAAAATTTTTAAGACGCATCTTTGGACCCATTAGGGATACACAAAGTGGAGAGTGGAAAAGAAGAAGTAACAAAGACATTTATGATTTGTTTAAGTCCCCGCTAATCACTGGTATCATGAAGGCTAATAGACTACAATGGCTGGGGCATATAGAAAGAATGGAAGATAATAGGGAAACAAAACTCGCTTACACTCAGGAAATAAATGACCGTAGACCCCGAGGTAGACCAAGAAGGCGGTGGAGAGATAATATACATACAGACCTACAAGCACTTGGAATCAACGACTGGCAAGAGAAGGTCCACCAGAGAGACGAATGGAGACAGATTGTATTTGCAGCAAAGAACCTCAATGGCTCGGAATGCTGAAGAAGAAGAAGATCATCATCATCATCATCTTCCACTTCTGCCGTCAAGCGTCGTGGGAAGGAATAATTTGCGTTCCAGCGCCCGGTAGGCGGCACTAGATAGTGTCATTCCGTGTGACTGTACAATGTCTTTGATGTCGTCAATCCATTTTCTTCTTGAACGTCCTCTTGGTCTCGTCGCAGATGATCTTTGATGTAAGGCAGTGATGGTAGTTGTTGGTGTTGCATTCTAACGACATGGCCAAACCACTTGATCTTCTGTCTTTCAATAAATGTGGCACAAGGTGTTGATCCCACTAGTCTGTCTGATAATAGCATTTCTTACTCGGTCTCGGATTGTTAAGTTGGCAGCTCTCCTCAGGCATCTCATCTCGCAGGTGTTGATTTTGCGAAAGTGTGATTTGAATTAAGTCCAAGTTTGAGATTGGTAGCATAGGGTTGGTGTGAATATGCTGTTTATTGTCTGTCGTTTTGCGGACATTGGTATATTTTGGATGTTTCAGTAAGGGTGATAGTTGATATGTAAGTGCACTAGCTTTTTGACATCTGATTTCGATTTCTCTGTCCAATCTGCCATCTTCTGTGATCATACTTCCAAGATATTTGAATTCTTTAACTTGTTTCAGAGTTGTGCTGTTTATCTGTATACTTAGTGGGCCCGGCGATCTCCTAACTAGCATTACTTCGGTTTTGGCTGTGTATCTGCTGCGGGCTTAGATATTAACATCCAAAAAACAAAAACTATGTTAATTAGCAGTGAAAAGGAAAGGTCATCAATGAACATCACAGTAAACGGGCCGATACTAGAACAAGTAACAAGTTTCTCTTATCTTGGACATATAATAACAGATGATGGCAGAAATGAAATAGGAATCAAAACGAGAATAGGAATGTCCAAAAATGCTTTCCACGGCATGAAATCAGTATTAACATCTAGAGAGATTAATCTCATCTCATCTCATCATATTCCTCTTGTACCTTGCGGTGTCGGGGTGAAGTATAAACTTCGCGAGAGTCCCCGAGTACGGGCTTCATGTATTGATATTCCATTCCCTCCGTCCAACGTTTACGTGATCGGCCTCTTCCTCTGTTTCCATCTGATTAATAACGCATTAAAAATGAGAATTGTCAAATGCTACGTATATTTAACGCTACTGTATGGCGTGGAAGCCTGGACATTGAACAAGCAACTAGAAAGTCGCACAGAAGCCCTGGAGATGTGGATATACGGACGAATATGTCTTATATCATGGAAACTTCTTCTTCTTTGCGTTCATCCAGAGTGTGTGTTTTTTTTTTCAGATATGATTGCGGTGTGCGTTAGGCACCCTTGGGTCGAAACCCTTAGGTCAACACATCCGAATTTTAGCGTGCATTTTTGACCAGGTTAGCATTCCTGGATTTCATGGAAACAAAAACAATCAAATGCAGAGGTTCTAGAAAAACTGGGAATGAAGAGAGAGTTGATGAAAGAAATAAAGAGAAGGCATGTGAAATATTTCGGCCACGTTAAAAGACATGATACTCTTATAAAAACCATACTGGAAGCAAGGTTGGGGGGCAAGCGAGCAAGAGGTAGACAACGATACAAGTGGGAAGATAACATCAAGAGATGGACGAATATCAACCTGAAAGGCAGAATGTATAGTCAAGGCGAGAGACAGACAGTGTTGGAGATCCATTGCAGCCAACCTGCGTTGTGGAGACGGCACCTGATTGATTGATTGATTGATTGATCAGCGAATGAGGCCAGCCAAGCTGAATATCTTTTCCCAAGAGAGAAGGGAGTCTTTAGGATTGATGTGCAAAACGAAAAGTTAGCATTTATAAGAAACCGTACCTGACCCAGACCAAGGCAGGAATTACCATATCCCCGCCGCCTGCCTGCAATTCTCATTCTTTAATTGTGCACTCGATTCATTGTGTCACGGTGAGTTTGCTGCTGTTGCCCCAGATGAGATGGGGTATTCACGGGATAGTCTCACTCAGCCAGTTCTTGAGAAAGTTATCATCTATTCCGCTCACTTCAATCACGTTGCTGTGCTTCACACTAAATATTCTACCACCACTCGATTCAGCTCGCAGTCTTTCCTCACACATGACAATCTTCGACCTCTCTACGCATTTACTTTAATATCAGTCCTCCCACTCAAGTCATTCGTCATTTTCCCCTCACACATGCCACTCTTCTACCTCTCTTTACACATTTACTTTAATATCAGTCTTCCCACTCACGTCATTCGTCAATCTCCCATCACACATGCCACTCTTCTACCTCTCTACACATTTACTTTAATATCAGTCTTCCCACTCACGTCATTCATCAAGTCATTCGTCAATCTCCCCTCATATATGACAATATTCTACCTCTCTCTACACATTTACTTTAATATCAGTCTTCCCACTCACGTCATTCGTCAATCTCCCCTCACACATGCCACTCTTCTACCTCTCTACACATTTACTTTAATATCAGTCTTCCCACTCACGTCATTCGTCAATCTCCCCTCACATATGACAATCTTCTACCTCTCTCTACACATTTACTTTAATATCAGTCTTCCCACTCACGTCATTCGCCAATCTCCCCTCACACATGACAATCTTCTACCTCTCTCTCTACACATTTACTTTCATATCAGTCTTCGTACTCACGTCATTCGTCAATCTCCCCTCACACATGACAATCTTCTACGTCTCTCTACACATTTACTTTAATATCAGTCTTCCCACTCACGTCATTCGTTAATCTCCCCTCACACATGCCACTCTTCTACCTCTCTCTACACATTTACTTTAATATCAGTCTTCCCACTCACGTCATTCGTCAATCTCCCCTCACACGTGACAATCTTCTACCTCTCTCTACACATTTACTTTAATATCAGTCTTCCCACTCACGTCATTCGTCAATCTCCCCTCACACATGCCACTCTTCTACCTCTCTCTACAACATTTACTTTAATGATCAGTCTTCCCACTCACGTATTCGTCAATCTCCCCTCACACATGCCACTCTTCTACCTCTCTCTACACATTTACTTTAATATCAGTCTTCCCACTCACGTCATTCGTCAATCTCCCCTCACACATGACACTCTTCTACCTCTCTCTACACATTTACTTTAATATCAGTCTTCCCACTCACGTCATTCATCAATCTCCCCTCGCACATGCCACTCTTCTACCTCTCTCTACACATTTACTTTAATATCAGTCTTCCCACTCACGTCATTCGTCAATCTCCCCTCACACATGACAATCTTCTACCGTCTCTCTAACACATTTTACTTTAATATCAGTCTTCCCACTCACGTCATTCGTCAATCTCCCCTCCACACATGCTAATCTTCTACCTCTCTCTACACATTTACTTTAATATCAATCTTCCCACTCACGTCATTCGTCAATCTCCCCTCACACATGACAATCTTCTACCTCTCTCTACACATTTACTTTAATATCAGTCTTCCCACTCACGACATTCGTCAATCTACCCTCGCATATGTTATTCTTCTACCTCACTACACATTTACTTTAATATTAGTCTTCCCAGTCACGTCATTCACCTGTCTCCCCACACACATGACAATCTTCCCTGTCACGCCATTCGCCTGTCTCCCCACATACATGACAATCTTCTACCTCTCTCTACACATTTACTTTAATATCAGTCTTCCCACTCCCGTCATTCGTCAATCTCCCCTCACACATGCCACTCTTCTACCTCCTTCTACCAAGTAACTTTAATATCAGTCTTACCACTCACGTCATTTGTCAATCTCCCTCACACATGCCACTCTTCTACCTCTCTCTACACATTACTTTAATATCAGTCTTTCCCACTTCACGTCATTCGTCAATTTCCCCTCACACATGACAATCTTCTACCTCTCTACAGATATTACTTTAATGTCAGTCTTCCCACTCACGTCATTCGTCAATCTCCCCTCACACATGACAATCTTTACCTCTCTCTACACATATTACTTAATGTCAGTCTTCCCACTCACGTCGTTCGTCAATCTCTCCTCACACATGACAATCTTCTACGTCTCTCTACACATTTACTTTAATATCAGTCTTCCCACTCACGTCATTCGTCAATCTCCCCTCACACATGCCACTCTTCTACCTCTCTCTACACATTTACTTTAATATCAGTCTTCCCACTCACGTCATTCGTCAATCTCCCCTCACACGTGACAATCTTCTACCTCTCAACACATTTACTTTAATATCAGTCTTCCCACTCACGTCATTCATCAAGTCATTCGTCAATCTCCCCTCACATCATGACAATCGTCTACCTCTCTACACATTTACTATTGTAATATAAGTCTTCCCACTCACGTCATTCGTCCTCTCCCCTCCACATGCTACTCTTCTACCTCTCTACACATTTACTTTAATATCAATCTTCCCACTCACGTCATTCGTCAATCTCCCCTCACACATGCCACTCTTCTACCTCTCTCTACACAACTTTACTTGAATATCAGTCTTCCACTCACGTCCATTCGTCATCTCCCCTCACACAATGCCACTCTTCTACCTCTCTCTACACATTTACTTTAATATCAGTCTTCCCACTCACGTCATTCGTCAATCTCCCCTCACACGTGACAATCTTCTACCTCTAAACACATTTACTTTAATATCAGTCTTCCACTCACGTCATTCATCAAGTCATTCGTCAATCTCCCCTCACATATGACAATCTTCTACCTCTCTACACATTTACTTTAATATCAGTCTTCCCACTCTTTCATTCGTCAATCTCCCTCACACATGCCACTCTTCTACCTCTCTCTACACATTTCTTTCATATCAGTCTTCCCCTCACGTCATTCGTCAATCTCACCCTCACACATGCTACTCTTCTACCTCTCTACAAATTTACTTTAATATTAGTCTTCCAGTCACGTCATTCGTCCTGTCTCCCCACACACATGACATCTTCCCAGTCACGTCATCGCCTGTCCCCCACACACATGACAATCTTCTACCTCTCTCTCTACACATTACTTTAATATCAGTCTTCCACTCCCGTCATTCGTCAATCTCGCCCTCACACATGACAATCTTCTACCTCTCTCTACAGATATTACTTTAATGTCAGTCTTCCCACTCACGTCATTCGTCAGTCTCCCTCACACATGCTACTCTTCTACCTCTCTACACATTTACTTTAATATCAATCTTCCCACTCACGTCATTCGTCAATCTCCCCTCACACATGCTACTCTTCTACCTCTCTGACACATTTACTTTAATATCAATCTTCCCACTCCACGTCATTCGTCAATCTCCCTCACACATGCACTCTTCTACCTCTCTCTACACATTGACTTATATCAGTCACATCAGATCCATTCTCACATCTCCCCTCACACATCGCACATCTCTACCTCTCTCTACACATTTACGTTAATATCAGTTTCCCACTCACGTCATTCGTCAATCTCCCCTCACGACTGACATCTTCTACCTCTAAACACATTTACTTATATAGTCTTCCCACTCACGTCATTCATCAGTCTCGTCAATCTCCCCTCACATATGACAATCTCTACCTCTCTACACATTTACTTTAATATCAGTCTTCCCACTCATTTCATTCGTCAATCTCCCTCACACATGCCACTCTTCTACCTCTCTCTACACATTTACTTTCATATCATCTTCCCACTCACGTCATTCGTCAATCCTCCCTCACACATGCTACTCTTCTACCTCTTTACACATTTACTATAATAGCAATCTTCCCACTCACGTCATTCGTCAATCTACCTCGCATATGTTATTCTTCTACCTCTCTCACCATTACTTTAATATCAGTCTCCCAGTCACGTCATTCGCCTGTCTCCCCACATACATGGTAATCTCCCAGTCACGTCATTCGCCTGTCTCCCCACACACATACAATCTTCTACTCTCTCTACACATTACTTTAATATCAGTCTTCCCACTCACGTCATTCGTCAATCTCCCCTCACACATGACAGTCTTCTACCTCTCTCTACACATTTACTTTAATATCATTCTTCCCACTCCCGTCATTCGTCAATCTCCCCTCACACATGCACTCTTCTACCTCTCTACACAATACTTTAATATCAGTCTTACCACTCACGTCATTCGTCAATCTCCCTCACACATGCCACTCTTCTACGTCTCATCTACACATTACTTTAATACCAGCTTCCCACTCACGTCATTCGTCAATTTCCTCCTCACACATGACAATCTCTACCTCTCTCTACAGAGAATACTTTAATGTCAGTCTCCCACTCACGTCATTCGTTCGATCTCCCGCTCACACATGGCATCTTCCTACGCTCTCCCTACACATATTACATTAAGTGTTAGTCTTCCACTCACGTCGTTCGTCATCTCTCCGCACACATGACAACTTCTACGTACTCTCTACAACATTACTTTATATCAGGTCTTCCACTCACGTCATGCGTCATCTCCCTCACACATGCCGACGTTTTACCTCTCTCTACACATTTACTTTAAGAATCAGTCTTCCCACTCACGTCATCGTCAACCTCCCCTCCCACGTGACAATCTTCTACTCTCAACACATTTACTTTAATATCAGTCTTCCACTGTCACGTCATTCATCAGTCATTCGTCAATCTCCTTCCACTATATCAATCGTCTACCTCTCTACACAAATTACTTTAATATAAGTCTCCCCACTCACGTCATTCGTCAATCTCCCTCACACATAAGCTACTTCTACCTCTCTACACATTTACTTTAGTATCAATCTTCCCACTCACGTCTCGTCAATCTCCCCTCACACATGCACTCCACTCTCTACTCTCTCTAACACATTTACTTGAATATCAGTCTTCCCACTCACGTCATTCGTCAATCTCCCCTCACACATGCCACTCTTCTACCTCTCTCTACACATTTACTTTAATATCAGTCTCCCACTCACGTCATTCGTCAAATCTCCTCTCACACGTGGACATCTTCTACCTCTAAACACATTTACTTTAATATCAGTCTTCCCACTCACGTCATTCACAAGTCATTCGTCAATCTCCCCTCACATATGACATCTTCTACCTCTCTACACATTTACTTTAATATCAGTCTTCCCACTCATTCATTCGTCAATCTCCCCTCACACATGCCACTCTTCTACCTCTCTCTACACATTTACTTTCATATCAGTCTTCCCACTCACGTCATCGTCAATCTCCCCTCACACATGCTACTCTTCTACCTCTCTACACATTTACTTTAATATAGTCTCCCAGTCACGTCATTCGTCGTCTCCCCACACACAGACATCTTCCCAGTCACGTCATTCGTCAATCCCCCTCACACATGACAATCTTCTACCTCTCTCTACCACTATTACTTAATGTCAGTCTCCCACTCACGTCGTTCGTCAATCTCTCCTCACACATGACAATCTTCTACGTCTCTCACACATTTACTTTAATATCAGCTTCCCACTCACGTCATCGACATCTCTCACACATGCCACTCTTTTACCTCTCTCTACACATTTACTTTAATATCAGTCTTCCCACTCACGTCATTCGTCAAATCTCCCCTCACACGTGACAATCTTCTACCTCTCAACACATTTACTTTAAGATCAGTCTTCCCACTCACGTCATTCATCAAGTCATTCGTCAATCTCCCCTCACATATGACAATCGTCTACCTCTCTACCACATTTAATTTAATATAAGTCTTCCCCACTCACGTCATTCGTCAATCTCCCCTCACACATGCTACTCTTCTACCTCTCTACACATTTACTTTAATATCATCTTCCCACTCACGTCATTCGTCAATCTCCCCTCCACCATGCCACTCGTCTACCTCTCTCTACACATTTTACTTGAATATATCAGTCTTCCCACTCACGTCATTCGTCAATCTCCCCTCACGACATGCCCTCTTCTACCTCTCCTACACATTTACTTTAATATCAGTCTTCCCACTCACGTCATTCGTCAATCTCCCCTCACACGTGACAATCTTCTACCTTTAAACACATTTACTTTAATATCAGTCTTCCCACTCACGTCATTCATCAAGTCATCGTCAATCTCCCCTCACATATGACAATCTTCTACCTCTCTAACACATTTACTTTAATATCAGTCTTCCCACTCATTTCATTCGTCAATCTCCCTCACACATGCCACTCTTCTACCTCTCTCTACACATTTACTTTCATATCAGTCTTCCCACTCACGTCATTCGTCAATCTCCCCTCACACATGCTACTCTTCTACCTCTCTACACATTTACTTTAATATTAGTCTTCCCAGTCACGTCATTCGTCTGTCTCCCCACACACATGACAATCTTCCCAGTCACGTCATTCGCCTGTATCCCCACACACATGACAATCTTCTACCTCTCTCTCTACACATTTACTTTAATATCAGTCTTCCCACTCCCGTCATTCGTCAATCTCCCCTCACACATGACAATCTTCTACCTCTCTCTACAGATATTACTTTAATATCAGTCTTCCCACTCACGTCATTCGTCAATCTCCCCTCACACATGCTACTCTTCTACCTCTCTACACATTTACTTTAATATCAATCTTCCCACTCACGTCATTCGTCAATCTCCCCTCACACATGCTACTCTTCTACCTCTCTACACATTTACTTTAATATCAATCTTCCCACTCACGTCATTCGTCAATCTCCCCTCACACATGCCACTCTTCTACCTCTCTCTACACATTTACTTTAATATCAGTCTTCCCACTCACGTCATTCGTCAATCTCCCCTCACACATGCCACTCTTCTACCTCTCTCTACACATTTACTTTAATATCAGTCTTCCACTCACGTCATTTCGTCAATCTCCCCTCACACGTGACAATCTTCTACCTCTAAACACATTTACTTTAATATCAGTCTTCCCACTCACGTCATTCATCAAGTCATTCGTCAATCTCCCCTCACATATGACAATCTTCTACCTCTCTACACATTTACTTTAATATCAGTCTTCCCACTCATTTCATTCGTCAATCTCCCCTCACACATGCCACTCTTCTACCTCTCTCTACACATTTACTTTCATATCAGTCTTCCCACTCACGTCATTCGTCAATCTCCCCTCACACATGCTACTCTTCTACCTCTTTACACATTTACTATAATAGCAATCTTCCCACTCACGTCATTCGTCAATCTACCCTCGCATATGTTATTCTTCTACCTCTCTACACATTTACTTTAATATCAGTCTTCCCAGTCACGTCATTCGCCTGTCTCCCCACATACATGACAATCTTCCCAGTCACGTCATTCGCCTGTCTCCCCACACACATGACAATCTTCTACCTCTCTCTACACATTTACTTTAATATCAGTCTTCCCACTCACGTCATTCGTCAATCTCCCCTCACACATGACAATCTTCTACCTCTCTCTACACATTTACTTTAATATCAGTCTTCCCACTCCCGTCATTCGTCAATCTCCCCTCACACATGCCACTCTTCTACCTCTCTACACAATTACTTTAATATCAGTCTTACCACTCACGTCATTCGTCAATCTCCCCTCACACATGCCACTCTTCTACCTCTCTCTACACATTTACTTTAATATCAGTCTTCCCACTCACGTCATTCGTCAATTTCCCTCACACATGACAATCTTCTACCTCTCTCTACAGATATTACTTTAATGTCAGTCTTCCCACTCACGTCATTCGTCAATCTCCCCTCACACATGACAATCTTCTACCTCTCTCTACACATATTACTTTAATGTTAGTCTTCCCACTCACGTCGTTCGTCAATCTCTCCTCACACATGACAATCTTCTACGTCTCTCTACACATTTACTTTAATATCAGTCTTCCCACTCACGTCATTCGTCAATCTCCCTCACACATGCCACTCTTTTACCTCCCTCTACACATTTACTTTAATATCAGTCTTCCCACTCACGTCATTCGTCAATCTCCCCTCACACGTGACAATCTTCTACCTCTCAACACATTTACTTTAATATCAGTCTTCCCACTCACGTCATTCATCAAGTCATTCGTCAATCTCCCCTCACATATGACAATCGTCTACCTCTCTACATATTTACTTTAATATAAGTCTTCCCACTCACGTCATTCGTCAATCTCCCCTCACACATGCTACTCTTCTACCTCTCTACACATTTACTTTAATATCAATCTTCCCACTCACGTCATTCGTCAATCTCCCCTCACACATGCCACTCTTCTACCTCTCTCTACACATTTACTTGAATATCAGTCTTCCCACTCACGTCATTTGTCAATCTCCCCTCACACATGCCACTCTTCTACCTCTCTCTACACATTTACTTTAATATCAGTCTTCCCACTCACGTCATTCGTCAATCTCCTCTCACACGTGACAATCTTCTACCTCTAAACACATTTACTTTAATATCAGTCTTCCCACTCACGTCATTCATCAAGTCATTCGTCAATCTCACCTCACATATGACAATCTTCTACCTCTCTACACATTTACTTTAATATCAGTCTTCCCACTCATTTCATTCGTCAATCTCCCCTCACACATGCCACTCTTCTACCTCTCTCTACACATTTACTTTCATATCAGTCTTCCCACTCACGTCATTCGTCAATCTCCCCTCACACATGCTACTCTACTACCTCTCTACACATTTACTTTAATATTAGTCTTCCCAGTCACGTCATTCGTCTGTCTCCCCACACACATGACAATCTTCCCAGTCACGTCATTCGCCTGTATCCCCACACACATGACAATCTTCTACCTCTCTCTCTACACATTTACTTTAATATCAGTCTTCCCACTCCCGTCATTCGTCAATCTCCCCTCACACATGACAATCTTCTACCTCTCTCTACAGATATTACTTTAATGTCAGTCTTCCCACTCACGTCATTCGTCAATCTCCCTCACACATGCTACTCTTCTACCTCTCTACACATTTACTTTAATATCAATCTTCCCACTCACGTCATTCGTCAATCTCCCCTCACACATGCTAACTCTTCTACCTCTCTACACATTTACTTTAATATCAATCTTCCCACTCACGTCATTCGTCAATCTCCCCTCACACATGCCACTCTTCTACCTCTCTATACACATTTACTTTAATATCAGTCTTCCCACTCACGTCATTCGTCAATCTCCCCTCACACATGCCACTCTTCTACTCTCTCTACACATTTACTTTAATTTCAGTCTTCCCACTCACGTCATTCGTCAATCTCCCCTCACACGTGACAATCTTCTACTCTAAACACATTTACTTTAATATCAGTCTTCCCACTCACGTCATTCATCAAGTCATTCGTCAATCTCCCCTCACATATGACAATCTTCTACCTCTCTACACATTTACTTTAATATCAGTCTTCCCACTCATTTCATTCGTCAATCTCCCTCACACATGCCACTCTTCTACCTCTCTCTACACATTTACTTTCATATCAGTCTCCCACTCACGTCATTCGTCAATCTCCCCTCACACATGCTACTCTTCTACCTCTTTACACATTTACTATAATAGCAATCTTCCCACTCACGTCATTCGTCATCTACCCTCGCATATGTTATTCTTCTACCTCTCTACACATTTACTTTAATATCAGTCTTCCCAGTCACGTCATTCGCCTGTCTCCCCACATACTTGACAATCTTCCCAGTCACGTCATTCGCCTGTCTCCCCACACACATGACAATCTTCTACCTCTCTCTACACATTTACTTTAATATCAGTCTTCCCACTCACGTCATTCGTCAATATCCCCTCACACATGACAATCTTCTACCTCTCTATAACACATTTACTTTAATATCAGTCCTTCCCACTCCCGTCATTCGTCAATCTCCCCTCACACATGCCACTCTTCTACCTCTCTACACAATTACTTTAATATCGTCTTACCAATCACGTCATTCGTCAATCTCCCTCACACATGCCACTCTTTTACCTCTCTCTACACATTTACTTTAATATCAGTCTTCCCACTCACGTCATTCGTCAATCTCCCCTCACACATGACAATCTTCTACCTCTCTAACACATATTACTTTAATATCAGTCTTCCCACTCACGTCATTCATCAAGTCATGTCAATCTCCCTCACATATGACAATCGTCTACCTCTCTACACATGTTACTTTAATAGTAAGTCTTCCCACTCACGTCAGTTCGTCAATCTCTCCCTCACACATGACTACTCTTCTACCTCTCTACACATTTACTTTAATATCAATCTTCCCACTCACGTCATTCGTCAATCTCCCCTCACACATGCCACTCTTCTACCTCTCTCTACACATTTACTTGAATATCAGTCTTCCCACTCACGTCATTCGTCAATCTCCCCTCACACATGCCACTCTTCTACCTCTCTCTACACATTTACTTTAATATCAGTCTTCCCACTCACGTCATTCGTCAATCTCCTCTCACACGTGACAATCTTCTACCTCTAAACACATTTACTTTAATATCAGTCTTCCCACTCACGTCATTCATCAAGTCATTCGTCAATCTCCCCTCACATATGACAATCTTCTACCTCTCTACACATTTACTTTAATATCAGTCTTCCCACTCATTTCATTCGTCAATCTCCCCTCACACATGCCACTCTTCTACCTCTCTCTACACATTTACTTTCATATCAGTCTTCCCACTCACGTCATTCGTCAATCTCCCCTCACACATGCTACTCTTCTACCTCTCTACACATTTACTTTAATATTAGTCTTCCCAGTCACGTCATTCGTCTGTCTCCCCACACACATGACAATCTTCCCAGTCACGTCATTCGCCTGTATCCCCACACACATGACAATCTTCTACCTCTCTCTCTACACATTTACTTTAATATCAGTCTTCCCACTCCCGTCATTCGTCAATCTCCCCTCACACATGACAATCTTCTACCTCTCTCTACAGATATTACTTTAATGTCAGTCTTCCCACTCACGTCATTCGTCAATCTCCCCTCACACATGCTACTCTTCTACCTCTCTACACATTTACTTTAATATCAATCTTCCCACTCACGTCATTCGTCAATCTCCCCTCACACATGCTACTCTTCTACCTCTCTACACATTTACTTTAATATCAATCTTCCCACTCACGTCATTCGTCAATCTCCCCTCACACATGCCACTCTTCTACCTCTCTCTACACATTTACTTTAATATCAGTCTTCCCACTCACGTCAATCGTCAATCTCCCCTCACACATGCCACTCTTCTACCTCTCTCTACACATTTACTTTAATATCAGTCTTCCCACTCACGTCATTCGTCAATCTCCCCTCACACGTGACAATCTTCTACCTCTAAACACATTTACTTTAATATCAGTCTTCCCACTCACGTCATTCATCAAGTCATTCGTCAATCTCCCCTCACATATGACAATCTTCTACCTCTCTACACATTTACCTTTAATATCAGTCTTCCCACTCATTTCATTCGTCAATCTCCCCTCACACATGCCACTCTTCTACCTCTCTCTACACATTTACTTTCATATCAGTCTTCCCACTCACGTCATTCGTCAATCTCCCCTCACACATGCTACTCTTCTACCTCTTTACACATTTACTATAATAGCAATCTTCCCACTCACGTCATTCGTCAATCTACCCTCGCATATGTTATTCTTCTACCTCTCTACACATTTACTTTAATATCAGTCTTCCCAGTCACGTCATTCGCCTGTCTCCCCACATACATGACAATCTTCCCAGTCACGTCATTCGCCTGTCTCCCCACACACATGATAATCTTCTACCTCTCTCTACACATTTACTTTAATATCAGTCTTCCCACTCACGTCATTCGTCAATCTCCCCTCACACATGACAATCTTCTACCTCTCTCTACACATTTACTTTAATATCAGTCTTCCCAATCCCGTCATTCGTCAATCTCCCCTCACACATGCCACTCTTCTACCTCTCTACACAATTACTTTAATATCAGTCTTACCACTCACGTCATTCGTCAATCTCCCCTCACACATGCCACTCTTCTACCTCTCTCTACACATTTACTTTAATATCAGTCTTCCCACTCACGTCATTCGTCAATTTCCCCTCACACATGACAATCTTCTACCTCTCTCTACAGATATTACTTTAATGTCAGTCTTCCCACTCACGTCATTCGTCAATCTCCCCTCACACATGACAATCTTCTACCTCTCTCTACACATATTACTTTAATGTTAGTCTTCCCACTCACGTCGTTCGTCAATCTCTCCTCACACATGACAATCTTCTACGTCTCTCTACACATTTACTTTAATATCAGTCTTCCCACTCACGTCATTCGTCAATCTCCCCTCACACATGCCACTCTTTTACCTCTCTCTACACATTTACTTTAATATCAGTCTTCCCACTCACGTCATTCGTCAATCTCCCCTCACACGTGACAATCTTCTACCTCTCAACACATTTACTTTAATATCAGTCTTCCCACTCACGTCATTCATCAAGTCATTCGTCAATCTCCCCTCACATATGACAATCGTCTACCTCTCTACACATTTACTTTAATATAAGTCTTCCCACTCACGTCATTCGTCAATCTCCCCTCACACATGCTACTCTTCTACCTCTCTACACATTTACTTTAATATCAATCTTCCCACTCACGTCATTCGTCACTCTCCCCTCACACATGCCACTCTTCTACCTCTCTCTACACATTTACTTGAATATCAGTCTTCCCACTCACGTCATTCGTCAATCTCCCCTCACACATGCCACTCTTCTACCTCTCTCTACACATTTACTTTAATATCAGTCTTCCCACTCACGTCATTCGTCAATCTCCCCTCACACGTGACAATCTTCTACCTCTAAACACATTTACTTTAATATCAGTCTTCCCACTCACGTCATTCATCAAGTCATTCGTCAATCTCCCCTCACATATGACAATCTTCTACCTCTCTACACATTTACTTTAATATCAGTCTTCCCACTCATTTAATTCGTCAATCTCCCCTCACACATGCCACTCTTCTACCTCTCTCTACACATTTACTATAATAGCAATCTTCCCACTCACGTCATTCGTCAATCTCCCCTCACCCATGCTACTCTTCTACCTCTCTACACATTTACTTTAATATCAGTCTTCCCAGTCACGTCATTCGCCTGTCTCCCCCACACACATGACAATCTTCCCAGTCACGTCATTCGCCTGTCTCCCCACACATATGACAATCTTCTACCTCTCTCTACACATTTACTTTAATATCAGTCTTCCCACTCCCGTCATTCGTCAATCTCCCCTCACACATGACAATCTTCTACCTCTCTCTACAGATATTACTTTAATGTCAGTCTTCCCACTCACGTCATTCATCAATCTACCCTCGCATATGTTATTCTTCTACCTCTCTATACACACATACTTCATATCAGTTCTCCCACTGAGATCTTCAATCTCCCCATCACACTCTCTGCAGTTGTCAATCCTCTTAAATGCTCTTCAATCGCCCCACTTACAATCACTTCAATTCACAACCTATTCAGTCTCCTCACTCCTTTAATTCAGCAGTCTCCTCCTATGCACGTATTAATGATTACACTCATCACTATCTTTTGAACATACCCATTCAACTAATTCACCAGTCCCCCCTTATACCCATTTTTATTATCGCAATCCTCACAAAATTGTCTATCTCCCCACTCAACCTATTCATCAAATTGTTCCGTCACACTCACTTAAAAGTGGCAATGTCGTACATTATCCGTCCTCCCCCCCCCCCCCCCTCCCACTCAAGTCACTCATCAATTTCCTCCCTCACACTCACTTTACAGTATCAATGTCTTTACATTATCTTTAATCTCCCCCACTCAAGTCACTCATCACTTTCCTCCCTCATACTTACTTAAAGTGTCAATGTCTTTACATTATCTTTAATCTCCCCCACTCAAGTCACTCATCAATTTCCTCCCTCACACTCACTTTACAGTGTCAATGTCTTTACATTATCTTTAATCTCCCCCACTCAAGTCACTCATCAATTTCCTCCCTCACACTCACTTTACAGTGTCAATGTCTTTACATTATCTTTAATCTCCCCCACTCAAGTCACTCATCGATTTCCAACCTCATACTTAAAGTTTTCTTACATTATCTTTAATCTCCCAACTGAAATCATTCATGATTCTGCTCCCTCACACTAACTTTAATTATCACTCCTCACAATGTCTTCTACACTTACTGCATGCATCAATCCTCCCCTACTGCAGTTATCAGTCTCCTCTCATTCCCTTTCATCTCTACATTCAGACATTCAACAATCTCCTCCGTCACTCCCACTTCAACATCAAATCCTTTACTCACGTAAATCTACTCCCTCCCTCCCTCCTCTCACCACAACGACCACGGCCATCACCCTCAACGTCTGTATTGACCATCTGTCTGAATACGTTTTTTTTAATTTCCATTTCTCTATTCATATTTTCCATGCCGCTATGCCCGAAACAAAAAGGGGCGCTTCTATTTTCAGCGTGCATGGAGATGTGAAAACACAGCTAATGAGCGGGGAATCCAATCGGTGGCCAAGACATCCATGTTTAGCACCGCGTGGGGTGCCATTGATTTGACGTATCATTTGCTTTTTGCCAGTTCATTCCTCAATTAATGTAAGTGCCAGCTCAGGGACGGGGCGCAGAAGGAGAAATGCAAACCACTAACTCTCGCTGGGTCTTTCTCTATCACAAATAAATGTCTCGAGTATGCCCAAGCACATAATGAGTAAATGCATTCATTACATCTTTCACACATCTTTGTTTCTCTATCATAAATAAATGGTTTATTTATGTCCAAACACATGTTGAGTAAATGTATTCATCACATCTTTCACATATGTTTGTTTCTGTATGTTGGTGCGTTGTAATGCACGGCTAATTAGTCCGGTTGAATGGTCTGACATTTCTGTTTACATGTCCGTTACAGCGGATAGTGGGTAATGATGCTGGGCCCAAACTGGCTGTGGCCACACGGCACGAACGTTTTTTTTTAAATATTTAATTCTTCGCAGGACGCTGTGATAAACCCCAACCCTATGTTGATTTTCTAGGCAGTTTTACGTACAGTAGTTTGCCATTGGTTTCTGAGCAAGAAATTAATGTTTAAAGCAGCTGACTCGTGTAGCGGAAGGTTAGCGTCAGCGCATCGGAAGTTTAAGGGATAGAGCGCTCTTATCCTGTCACACATGTAGATGTGAATAGTTAAACCTGTGTCTGCATGGCAAAATGTTTCTCAAGATCCAGCAAAACCTAATAAAATACCCCCTCTGCTTTCATATTATTCGCTGTTTTATTTCTCAACTATGATATCAATTTGCTTTCATCTTCTTAGCTGTTTTATTTCTCAACCACCGAACCGACTCTCCATACAGAAGAACAGGCCTCACATAATCGTTCAATAAGAAGATATTTGTAAATTCTTGTAGCATTTCCGTTTTTCATGAGGTTGTTCAGTCTTAAAGGATTTGATTGATTGATTGATTGATTGATTGATTTAGGAACCGACATCACAGCATTCGGGGCATTCCCATAAGTGCTCCGTCCCCATCCTCAGCAACCAGCGAAGAGTTCCAACACTAATAGTTCCAGTAGCAATCTGATTATATGTCCGTCTCGCCTTTCCTCTGAGCGTCGAGCGTCGGCCAGATCCTCTCGTCACTCCTCGCTGCCTCATTCTAACCAGACTATGGTGATCCATTTGCTCCTACGAGGTGTACACGTGCTCCCACAAGGCCGCAACCACATCTGCCTTGTCATGCATCAATACTCCACCAAGTTCTGCCGAGCCAGCCAATCTGTCCGCCTGTTCATTCCCCAGCACACCGGCATGCCCAGGAGAAAAGATCCAGGTGATGCTTGCTACCCGTGACCTCCGAAGCGAAGCAAGCCACTCTGCACGATGCTTGCCTGTTCTCACCCTTCTCATCATGCTTTCTGAGTCAGTTACAATCACAATGTGTGTATGTATCGTGTTTTCTATCCAGCGGAAAGCTGCACTGACCGCATCCACCTCCATTCTTAAGCAAGATGTAGTGTCATCATACGCCAGGCTCTCCTGCACCAAACGCTGACCATTAGTTTTTGCCAAGAACCCCCAGGCACTTCTCCTACCTCTCAACACCGACCCATCCGTGTAGATAATCACATCACCCGGGCGAGAATTTTCCTGAATTAGTTGCTGAGTTTCCACTTCCGTGGTCCCTGCTGGCCACTCCCTGCACTCCCGGCTTAATGTGATTATAACTCTGCACAAGTCTGACTGCTCGGCTGGCACTCTGACCCACTCCTCTCCTCGCCTGATGTTCTCCAAGGGGCACACCTGTCTGATCGTATCCTCCGCTTGAGCCATCCATGATTTCCCTCTTATCAGTCTCTGACCCTTAACTACGTCCAGCGCCTCATGCAACGGGTGATCTGTGTCTGCAGCTACTCTGAGGTATGCCTTCGCTTGCATCACCTTGTGCCTACCAGCAACAGTAGGCAGACCAAGGATGTAACGCATACACACTACTGGAGTGTCTCTGGTGCATCCCAGAATGACCCGCATAGCTTCATTCTGTATGCGCTCTAATTTCACCAGCTGACTCTTTGAGACAGTGAGCAGTCCTAGTCCATAATCAATCACTGAGAGGATCAAGTGCTGGTATAGTGTGAAGAGCATTCTCTGCTCTGTGTCCATTGCAGCCATAGTTTTAAGTGCATTGAGTCCCTTTTGAGATCTTGTCACAACCGTCTCCACATGGTCCTTGAAGGACAGACTCCTGTCAAATGTGATTCCCAGATACTTCAGTTTGTTCTCTCTGTTGACGCTTCTACCATCTATCGTGAGGCTTGGGGCATCATCTCTCACAATCCTGTTGTCCAGAGAGCACCACAACACAGCCGCCTTTTCCGGGTGGATGACAGCACTCATTTCAGCGCACCAGTCAATCACTTTGTCTACTGTCACCTGTAGTCTTAAAGGAGACTGTAGTTATGGTGATCAAGTCAGTTGCGTGTGCTTTACAGGACGTCACAGTCAAGCCCAGCATTTTTGGGGCTGTATGTGACTTCTTGGCAAGTTTACGTTCAGTAAGTAGTTTGCCATTGCTTTCTGAACGACCGGCACTTATACCATTGAATGGAAACTAACGCAGGGCGGTCTGCTTCCAAATCACCCGCAGTTGTGTTTCGAAAGCGGTATTATTGGTTACGATTCATAACCCCTTAGCCACAGAGCCGCATAATGGCAATGAGACAGACTTAATGAGATAGCCGGACAGGAATACCACATATACATAATGGCAATGAGACAGACGTAATGAGATAGCCGGACAGGAATACGACATATACATAATGGCAATGAGACAGACGTAATGAGATAGCCGGACAGGAATACGACATATACATAATGGCAATGAGACAGGCGTAATGAGATAGCCGGACAGGAATACCACATATACATAATCACAATGAGACAGACGTAATGAGATAACCGGACAGGAATACCACATTTACATAATGGCAATGAGACAGACGTAATGAGACAGCCGGTCAGGAATAAGACATTTACATAATGGCAATGAGACAGACGTAATGAGATAGCCGGACAGGAATACGACATTTACATAATGGCAATGAGACAGACGTAATGAAATAACCGGACAGGAATACCACATATACATAATGGCAATGAGACAGACGTAATGAGATAACCGGACAGGAATACGACATATACATAATGGCAATGAGACAGACGTAATGAGATAACCGGACAGGAATACGACATATACATAATGGCAATGAGACAGGCGTAATGAGATAGCCGGACAGGAATACGACATATACATAATGGCAATGAGACAGGCGTAATGAGATAGCCGGACAGGAATACCACATTTACATAATGGCAATGAGACAGACGTAATGAGACAGCCGGTCAGGAATAAGACATTTACATAATGGCAATGAGACAGACGTAATGAGATAGCCGGACAGGAATACGACATTTACATATTGGCAATGAGACAGACGTAATGAGATAACCGGACAGGAATACCACATATACATAATGGCAATGAGACAGACGTAATGAGATAACCGGACAGGAATACGACATATACATAATGGCAATGAGACAGACGTAATGAGATAACCGGACAGGAATACGACATTTACATAATGGCAATGAGACAGACGTAATGAGATAGCCGGACAGGAATACGACATTTACATAATGGCAATGAGACAGACGTAATGAGATAGCCGGACAGGAATACGGCATTTACATAATGGCAATGAGACAGACGTAATGAGATAGCCGGACAGGAATACGACATATACATAATGGCAATGAGACAGACGTAATGAGATAGCCGGACAGGAATACCACATATACATAATGGCAATGAGACAGACGTAATGAGATAGCCGGACAGGAATACCACATATACATAATGGCAATGAGACAGACGTAATGAGATAGCCGGACAGGAATACGACATTTACATAATGGCAATGAGACAGACGTAATGAGATAGCCGGACAGGAATGCGACATATACATAATGGCAATGAGACAGACGTAATGAGATAGCCGGAAAGGAATACCACATATACATAATGGCAATGAGACAGACGTAATGAGATAGCCGGACAGGAATACGACATATATATAATGGCAATGAGACAGACGTAATGAGATAGCCGGACAGGAATACCACATATACATAATGGCAATTAGACAGACGTAATGAGATAGCCGGACAGGAATACCACATATCATTGAATGTTATGTTTACAGAAGTAACTGGAAGCTGGTGAGATGTGGTGTTATCGCAGGATATAGAAAGTGGCTTGGACAGAAAATATCAATATACAAACAAAACAGTTGTCTTGGCTATGGTCACAATAGGAGACATGGAAGTTCATAACTGAAAATATATGCGGTGAGGCTCAATGGCAAGAGAAACAGGGGACTCCAAGAAACAACTACAATACACATGCTGAGCTGAGCTCAGTCGCCGCGAGCAGGTGACAGTGGATGGATGATCAGAAGAATTCAACAGCAGTCCTAGGAACTCACTAACCCTGTGCTAAGATGTTTGTCTTTCCTCCAGACATGCTAGAGTGGAGGGCAAACCAGCAGGCGACAGTGGATAGATGATCAGAAGAATTCAACAGTAGTCTTAGAACTCACTAACCCTGTGCTAAATGTTTGTCTTTCCTCCAGACATGCTAGAGTGGAGAGAAATTAGCAGGTGACAGTGGATAGATGATCAGAAGAATTCAACAGCAGTCTTAGAACTCACTAACCCTGTGCTAAATGTTTGTCTTTCCTCCAGACATGCTAGAGTGGAGGGAAACCAGCAGGTGACAGTGGATGGGTGATCAGAAGAATTCAACAGCAGTCTTAGAACTCAGCTAACCCTGTGATAAATGTTTGTCTTTCCTCCAGACATGCTAGAGTGGAGGGAAACCAGCAGGCGGACAGATTGGCTGGGTCTGCACCGCTGGGTCGGGTATTGGTGCACGAGCAGGTAGACGTGGTCAGGGTTCCCATTGGGATCATGTGAATACTTTAGCAGAAAGAATAAATCACCATGACCTAGAGAGAATAGTACAGCAGGGAGCAACCAGAGGATCTGGCCCACACTCAGTGCTCAGATGGGACCAGAGGATCTGGCCGACATTCAGTGCTCCGATGGGACCATGTGAATACTTTAGCAGAAAGTATAAATCATCATGACCTAGAGAGAATAGTACAACAGGGAGCAACTAGAAGATCTGGCCCACACTCAGTGCTCAGATGGGACCACAGGATCTGAACGACATTCAGTGCTCCGATGGGACCAGCGGATCTGGCCGACATTCAATGCTCCGATGGGACCATGTGAATACTTTAGCAGAAAGTATAAATCATCATGACCTAGAGAGAATAGTACAACAGGGAGCAACCAGAGGATCTGGCCCACACTCAGTGCTCCGATGGGACCAGAGGATCTGACCCACATTCAGTGCTCCGATGAAAGGCCAGTCGGACACATAATCAGACTGAAACTGGCACCATTAGTATTGGGACTCTTCGCTTGTTATTGAAGATGAGGACGGAGCACGTATGTGAATGTCCAGAGTGCGGTGATGTCGGTTCATAATTCAACTCAACTCAACCCAATTTATTTGTTAAGAAAACTGTATAAGAATTCTATTCGCATTTTTCACATAAATATTCAATATTCAGTCGTGTAATTTCGACAACTACCAGGAGACTGAAGTAAACATTGAGCCATCTTGGCATGTTTGAGTCTGGTCCTAGTGATTTGTGTAATAGAATAGAAATATGGCACCGTAGAATCCACACTAGTCTTGGCTTTCTTTATAGTGCGATTAAATAGATAACAGACCAGATTTTTCTGCAGGGAAAGTCAAGACCTGGTCTAAACAGACTGACACCTTACTAGATGTGGATTGGTTGTTTGTAGAGACTTTGATCGCAGAGCAAATACGTATAAGAATAGAACAGTACATGACTGCCGCATTATTGAGTAAACACTCATTTGAAACATTGGCCAATATCCTGAACTATGATGGTAAAGTGGAAGACGAAACGGAAAAGGGGAGTAGAAGAAAGAAAGAAAGAAAGAAAGAAAGACAGAAAGAAAGACAGAAAGGAAGAAAGAAAGAAAGAAAGAAGATCGATTGATTGATTGATTGATTGATTGATTGATTGATTGATTGATTTAGGGACCGACATCACAGCATTCGGGGCATTCTCATAAGCGCTCCGTCCCCATCCTCAGAAGCCAGCGAAGAGTTACAACCCCAATAGTACCAGTAGCAATCTGATTATATGTGCGTCTCGCTTTTCCTCTCAGCGTCGAGCATAGGCCAGATCCCCTCGTCACTCCACGCTGTCGCATTTTTGCCAGACCATGGTGATCCATTTGCTCCTCCGAGGTGTACACGTGCTCCCACAAGGCCGCAACCACGCCTGCCTTACCATGCATCAAAATCTCCACCAAGTTTTGCAGAGCCAGCCAATCTGTCTGCCTGTTCATTCCTCAACACACCAGCATGCATCGGAGAAAATATCCAGGCAATGCTTGCCACCCGTGACTTCCGAAGCGAAGCAAGCCACTCGGCACGAAGCTTGCCAGTCCTCACCCTACTCAGCATGCTTTCTGAGTCAGTTACAATCACGATGTATGTGTGTATCGTATTCTCCATCCAGCGGAAAGCTGCACTGACTGCCTCCACCTCCATTCTTAAGCTAGATGTTGTGGTATCATATGCCAGGCTCTCCTGCACCAAACGTCGACCATTAGCCTTTGCCAAGAAACCCCAGGCACTTCTACTATCTCTCAACACCGAACCATCTGTGTAGATAATCACATCACCCGGGCGAGCATTATCCTGAATTAGTTGCTGGATTTCCACTTCCGTGGCCCCTGCTGGCCACTCCCTGCTCTCCCGGCTCAATGTGATTATAACTCTGCACAAGTCTGACTGCTCGGCTGGCACTATGACCCACTCCTCTCCTCGCCTGATGTTCTCCAAGGGGCACACTTGTCTGATCGTATCCTTCGCCTGAGCCATCCATGATTTCCCTCTTATCAGTCGCTGGCCCTTAACTGCGTCCAGAAGAAGAAAGCTGGTCTACAATAACGACGACAACAAAATAAAATAAGGCTTTTCCTCTTTCAGGTCATCGATTATCAAATTTGAGGTATGTGTGTGAGTGGCTGAGTGTTTTTGTGTGTATGTGTGTAAGTGTGTGTGTGTGTGTGCGCGCGCGCGTGTGTGTGTGTGTGTGTGTGTGTTTCGTGTGTATATATGATTAATTATTAATGTAATCTAGAAGTGAGCTACTAGAAAAACCCCACCCTATTTAAGCCAGTTAGAACACTTGAGATGGGTAATGAATGAACTAAGGGACTCTCCAAGACGACATCCATAAATAGACTGCGGGAATTACTGCAAACTAGGTCCTCCTGCAGACATCTCGTTCTGGAAACATCAGACTTCAGAAACAGATGAGTGATTATTTACACTCGATTACATTTCTAATTGCTGAAAAATCAATAATAGTAGAACTTCTATATCTGTTGACAAACTATATTCCTTATATTTTAATAACTTAATCTGAGCACATATTCTTTGAAATCTACAAAATCCGAGCAACGACAATGACCAGAATATTTTTTTTTTTAAATAGCTAGGAATTTAATTTAGCAATATGTACTTTTCAACAACGTTTGTTTAAGTTTCACAATAAAATTACCCCTTTTAGCATTATTATTTAGCTATTGTAAACAATATAAAATAACACAAAGTAGTGCAGATTTACATTATAGAATTACGATACATACAGGACGTTTCCGCGATTAGCCTTCATCAGCAAACAAATACATGCACGAAACACAACATATAGTGCAGGAGAAGATCCTCCGGTACAGCTTCGGACTCTGAGTTAAGTACTAACATTGTTTTCATATTTTCATTTTCTCTTCATTGCTTTCATTTTTTTCTTCATTTTATTTTTCTCATCCCGTCCTAAAGCCTTATTGTAGTCACCGGAGGATCTTCGACTTGGTCGAGTGTGCAGACTAATATTATAATCAAGTGTACATCCTGTTACATGTGACTGTGTGCATGCTGTAACATAATAAGGTAATCGACCGGCCCGGCTGTCACAAGATTATTAGGTTTTCCTTACAAACAAACAGTGCACAATATGCCACTATTACCATTTCCTACATACATCTGTCCTTGCGCAAGTAGAGTTGCGACTTAAAAAGACGCCGATAATGTACTGACAGACACAAAACTTCGACTGGCTCTCTCTGCCAGTCTAAACTCATTATGTTCAAACATGTACCCAAGTGTAGCACTCAGCCTGTCACTGAGGTAGTCATTCTCAGATGCTACATTAGCTGCACTCCGCCGTCACAAGACTTGCAGAGATGTTTGTATTTGGTGGACTTCCTGCTGCTGCCAGTGGTTGGGTTGGTACACTTCCTTCCGGACATCCGAGTTGCGTTACTTGTCATGATGTTCTGTGACGCAGTTCACTTGTCCTAAAGGTCGATGTGTACATTCTGCTTTAAAATGTTCTGCTTGCAGTGCTCCACCACCCGTAAACTACCTGATGGTTGACGTATGCTCGTTGAATAGGTCGTCGTGTTTACAATACATTACTTGTCATTATTTCAACGCTCATGCATGACTAACATTACTGGTATAATTACGTGGTACATGCTTGACTTACATTACTGACATCATTAAGTGGAACATACACGTCATATGGGCGTAAGGACGGATGGATGGGCATAGCCACAGACAGACGGATCGAACAAATTAACGAACTTCAGTTTCAAAGGGTTAATAGCTGGACAGCCGTGCTATGTGGCGAAGGGTTTACGAAGGCGGTTCTTAATCCCATAGACCTGCGTTTAAAACACAGCTGCGCACGATTTGGCAGCAGGGTGTGGTACTTCCGAGTACACTTGAACACAAAAACACTATTTTAGTTAGGGCTTCTCTTGTACTATCTAGTACTTCTATGGTCAGCCAGACATGTGGATTAGAGCAAGCGGTACTTCCGAGTACAACTGAGCACAATAACACTCATTTGGTTAGTGCTTCTCTTGTACTTCTGTCATGGAGGTCAGCATAACCGAATAGATAAGAGTGCTGGTTTTTAAACTTCCGGTGTGCTGATGCCGAGGTAGTGGGTTCAACCAGTAGACCTGACAGTTGGACTCGGATGTTGACTTCTCGACCTTGACTTGTGGACTTAAATTACAAGTACTTCAGAAGTCAGAGTGGGTTCGGCTGATGACGATAGGGAAAGCTAATCCACGAGCAAAATTCACTCCAGTACACTAAAAGTAGTAGCTCGTGTATGAACTACGCCAGAATTAAAAAGGGGACGTTAAACTTAAGCTTCGTTCATGGATTTCGTACAGCAGTGGTTCTCAACCTTTGTGGGCCCGTTCCCCCCTTCACCATATTTTCAGAACGTCATCCCTCCCCTTCCTATCAAAATTTGGCCTGTGTCCCCCCCCCCCCTTCATCGTATTTTCAGAACGTCATTCCCCCCCCCCTTTCATATTTCCTATCTAAAAATCCCCCCACCCCTATACAGTATACGTAAAAATGTAAGGTAAATTTAATAGCACATACTAAAACAAGTCTAGACATCCACATAAAACATGATTTGTGGGTCTACTGACTTTATAAAATGAATTTTCGAAGGATGAGACGTACATAACTGTAAAGTATGAAGGGAAAAACAATATCAAGTAATCGGTTCTTGTATTAACGCGATCTTGAAGTGGTCTTCATTCCCCCCCCCCCCCTGGAAATCCGAAAATTCCCCCCTGGGGGGGGGGGGGGGGGGATTCCCCACCGGTTGAGAACCACCGGTTGTCGTAGAGATTTGATTTCATTACAGACATAAATCTCTATAGGTGCTCGAAGCTCTCCCCTCAGATCACACAAGGGGACTCTCAGTCCGTGCACGAACTCGACAGTACCGACGAAGAACATTCGTAGAGTTTTACTCTGTTCTATGAATGCTGTTCTTCGTTAACCTTGTTCTTTTGTTGTTCTGCTGTCTCAGAGTTCGTGCACACTTGACAGATGACATGTCTGACATGCCTGGCTAACTCCATCCTCATACCTCATCTAAGAAATGATCAGAAGCCTAACTGAAGGAGGCCCTGTAAAGTTAATTGAGAATTGGTATGTCTGTTATTGGCTCTCTATTCTTTTTCTAGTATAGAAATATTTCCTCGTGCTCTTGTGTGCAACTTTCGCTTTTAATTAAATTAGCAAAATAACTTCTATGCATGGGTTGGATTCATATAAATGACTTCATATATAATAAATAAATGAACTCAATCAGAATGTGATAAGGTTGTGAATTTGTAATAGGCAAAGAAATACAAAATTGCAGTCGTCAGCAGTATAAGAACACGATCAGATATGACAGAATGACTCCATATCAGCAAAGACAAGGCTGGGACTGCCTCCGTGGCTGAGTGGTCAAAAGGTCCGTCTCGCGCTCTGAAAGCCATAGGTTCATTTCCAGGCTCTGTTATTCGGTTTAGGGGCAATATTTTCGGAGGCTGGTGGAGGATCGTTGCTGAAGCTACTGAGTTAGTGAGGTGTGCGACGCTTCTGTCAGGTGACTCTGCAGACAGACACCAAGTGTAGCAGGAGCGCTATATACTCAACAGTAGATGATCCGCACACTCAACAGTAGGTGACCCACATAGACAACAGTAGGTGACTCTCATACTCAACAGTAGGTAACTCATATACTCAACAGAAGGTGACTCTCATACTCAACAGTAGGTGATGCACATACTCAACAGTGGGTGACTCTCATACTCAACAGTAGGTGATCCACATACTCAACAGTGGGTGACTCTCATACTCAACAGTAGGTGATCCACATACTCAACAGTGGGTGACTCTCATACTCAACAGTAGGTGATCCACATACTCAACAGTGGGTGACTCTCATACTCAACAGTAGGTGATCCACATACTCAACAGTGGGTGACTCTCATACTCAACAGTAGGTGATCCACATACTCAACAGTGGGTGACTCTCATACTCAACAGTAGGTAACTCATATACTCAACAGAAGGTGACACTCATACTCAACAGTAGGTGATCCACATACTCAACAGTGGGTGACTCTCATACTCAACAGTAGGTAACTCATATACTCAACAGAAGGTGACACTCATACTCAACAGTAGGTGATCCACATACTCAACAGTAGATGATACACATACTCAACAGTAGGTGACCCACATACTCAACAGTAGGTGACCCACATACTCAACAGTAGGTGATCCACATACTCAACAGTAGATGATCCACATACTCAACAGTAGGTGACCCACATACTCAACAGTAGATGATACACATACTCAACAGTAGGTGACCCACATACTCAACAGTAGGTGACCCACATACTCAACAGTAGATGATACACATACTCAACAGTAGGTGACCCACATACTCAACAGTAGGTGACCCACATACTCAACAGTAGGTGATCCACATACTCAACAGTAGGCGACTCACATAGCCAACAGTAGATGACTCACATAGTCAACAATAGGTGACCCACATACTCAACAATAGGTGATCCAATACTCAACAGTAGGTGGTCCAATACTCAACAGTAGGTGACCTACATACTCAACCGCAGGTAATCCAATACTAAACAGTAGGGGACCCACATACTCAACAGTAGGTGATCCAATACTCAACAGTAGGTGATCCAATACTCAACAGTAGGTGATCCAATACTCAACATTAGGTGATCCAATACTCAAAAGTAGGTGATCCAATACTCAACAGAAGGTGATCCAATACTCAACAGTAGGTGATCCAATACTCAACAGTAGGTGATCCAATACTCAAAAGTAGGTGATCCAATACTCAACAGAAGGTGATCCACATACTCAACAGTGGGTGACTCACATAGTCAACAGTAGATGACTCACATAGTCAACAGTAGGTGATCCAATAGTCAACAGTAGGTGATCCAATACTCAACAGTAGGTGATCCAATAGTCAACAGTAGGTGATCCAATACTCAACAGTAGGTGATCCAATACTTAACTGTAGGTGATCCACATACTCAACAGTAGGTTATCCACATTCTCAACAGTAGGTGATCCAATACTCAACAGTAGGTGATCCAATACTTAACTGTAGGTGATCCACATACTCAACAGTAGGTTATCCACATTCTCAACAGTAGGTGTTCCATATACTCAACAGTAGGTGATCAAAATAATCGACTGTAGGTGTCCAAAATAATCAACAGTAGGTGACCCACATACTCAACATTAGGCGACCCACATACTCAACAGTAGGCGAGTGGCATACTCAACAGTAGGTGATCCACATACTCAACAGTAAGTGATCCACATACTCAACAGTAGGTGGTCCACATACTCAACAGTAGGTGATCCACATACTCAACAGTAGGTGGTCCACATACTCAACAGTAGGTGATCCACATACTCAACTGTAGGTGATCCACATACTCAACAGTAGGTGATCCACACACTCAACAGTAGATGATCCACATACTCAACAGTAGGTGATCCACATTCTCAATAGTAGGTGATCCATATACTCAACAGTAGGTAACTCTCATACTCAACAGTATGTGATCCACATATTCACCAGTAAGTGACCCACATACTTAACAGTAGGTGATTCACATAGTAAACAGTAGGTGACCCACATACACAACAGTAGGTGATTCACATAGTAAACAGTAGGTGATCCACATACTCAACAGTAAATAATCCAAAATAGCAACAGTTGGTTACCCACATAATCAACTACAGATGATCCATATAATCAACAATTGATGACTCATATAATCAACAGTAGATGATTCACATAATCAACAGTTGTTGACCCATATAATTACAAGTAGATGATCCACATAATCAACATTTGGTGACAAACATAATCAACAGTAGACGATCCACATAATCAACCGTTGATGACAGACATTAAAAAATGTGTGGTAGAGACAGTCAGTAATAGGTATCAGAGACAATCAACAAAAGGTTACAGAGACAGGTAACAGAGACAATCAACACTAGGTAACAGAAACAATCAACAATTGGTGATATGGACAATCAATAATAGGTGACAGCGACAATGAACAATAGGTGACAGGGACAATCTTTAAAAATAAAAAGTTACAAAGACAATCGGTAGTAGGTAACAAAAACAATAAACAAAGATGACAATCATAAATAGATGACAGGGGCAACCATAATTAGATGGCAAGGGCAACCATAAGTAGATGACATGGACAACCATAATTAGATGACAGGGACAACCATAATTAAATGACAGGGGCAACCATAAATACATGGCAGGGTCAACCATAAGTAGATAACAGGGACAACCGTAATTAGATGACCCGGGCAACCATAAGTAGATGACAGGGACAACCATATTTATATGACAGGGGCAACCATAAATAGATGACAGAGGCAACCATAAGTAAATAACAGGGACAAACATAAGTAGATGACAGGGAAAAACATTATTAGATGACAGTGACAACCATAATTATATGACAAGGACAACTATAAGTAGATAATAGGGACAAAAATAGGTAGATGACAGGGGCAACCAAAATTAGATGACAACAATAATTAGATAAAAACGATAACGATAAGTAGATGTCAGGAACAACCATAAGTAGATGACAGGGACAACCATAAGTAGATGACAGGGACAACCATAAGTAGATGACAGGGACAACCATAAGTAGATGACAGGGACAACCATAAGTAGATGATAGGGACAACCATAAGTAGATGATAGGGACAACCATAAGTAGATGACAGGGACAACCATAAGTAGATGACAGGGACAACCATAAGTAGATGACAGGGACAACCATAAGTAGATGACAGGGACAACCATAAATAGGAGACAGGGAAAGCCAATAGCAAGTGACAGAGACAATAAATAGTAAGTGACAGGGATATAACAGATATGAAAATGGATAAATCATACTCAATCAATCAATCTTGTGCCATGCCGGAAAGCGTGGGAGGTCATGACTCGCCATTTCACTCGATCACCAGAGTCGTGGATCAGCTCAGTGTTCCTGTCTCGTCCAAGCCATGTGGCCAAGCCATCCAGGTATTTTCCTCTGGGTCTTCCTCTTGGTCTGTTCCCTTCGATCTTGCCAGTTGTCACTAAGTTCTCCAATCCATTTCTTCTCATAACATGTCCAAAAGATTTTGACTGTCTACGTCTAATTTCTCTAATCAATTTACGATTTTCATTTGTCTCCTGTAGTACTTGGTCATTGGTTTTTCTGTCTGTCCATGGTATTCTTTGCATTTTCCTCAGAAACCACATTTCTGCAGCCATCAGATGTTTTCCAGCTTGACTGCTCATTGTCCAAGTTTCACATCCATACAAAAGAACAGGCTCTATGTATCCCCTCAACACTCTTTTTCTCGTTTCAATTGACATCTTTTTATTGGTCAGAATGTTTTTCATCTTGCTAAAGGCTACTTTCGCCATGGCGATTCTTGTTCTAATCTCTTCAAGGCATCTCCCATCAGATGTTATGACTGTTCCGAGATAATTGTACCGATTCACTTGTTGAAGAATATTCCCATTTACTTGTATATTACATTGTGGTACTTCGTTCTTCCTAGTGACGACCATAACCTGTGTCTTCTTACAATTTAATTCCATCCCCAGCTGCTCACTGTGTACAACAACTGCGTCTACTAATTGTTGTAGATCTTGTGCATTGTCTGCAATCAATACTGTATCATCTGAATATCCAATGTTATTGATGTTTCGTCCTCCAATGCTGCTTCCATTTATATCTTCTACATTCCTGAAAATATTTTCACTGTATAGGGAAAAAAGATCTGGAGACATTACACATCCCTAACCTAACACCTCTCTTAATAGGTTGATATTGTCCCACTTCATTATCAATCCTTATGGCAGCTTGTTGTTTCCAATATATGTTTTTTATAAGTCTAATCTCTTTCCCATCAATTTGTAGATCTGCAAGCATATCTACCATGATGACATGTCTTACTATATCAAAAGCCTTTGTGTAGTCAATAAAGCAAAGATGTATATCCTTGTTTACTTCTATAGCACGTTCAATAACTGTTGGCAGCATATACACAGCATTTACTGTACCCTTTCCTTCTACAAACCCACATTGTTCTTCCCCTATTTCAGGTTGTATTTTCTTCCTCACTCTTTGCATGATAATTCGTAGCAAAATCTTTGTGATGTGGCTCATTATACTAATTGTTCTATGTTGATCACATTCTAAGGTTCCTGATTTCTTTGAGATTGCAATAAATAAATACAGTTACATTATCCAGTATCGTATAATGTGTTCAGCAGTCTTTAGAAATCATACTAGATAACAATACATGAACTTCTGTTTGAAGACGGTCACTGCCTGCTTTATAGCGACGAGGGTAGACTGCAAAATCATATTAATAATATGATTTCAGAATGCAGCAGATCCAATAGGAGTATAAATATAGCCAAAACCGAAGTAATGCAAGTTAACAGATCTCCTGGTCCACTAAGTATACAGATAAATGGCACATCTATGAACATGTTAAAGAATTCAAGTATATTGGAAGTATGATCACAGAAGATGGCAAATTGGACAGAGAAATCGAAATCAGATGTCAAAAAGAAAGTACACTTACTTATCAACTATCACCTATACTGAAACATCCAAACAAATCTATGTCCGCAAAACGACAGATAATAAACAGCATCTCCAATCCAACACTATGCTACCAATCTGACATTATCCAAATCACACTTACATAAAATCAACATCTGTGAGATGAGATGCCTGAGGAGAGCTGCCTACAATCCGAGACTGAATATGAAATGTCATCAGACAGACGGTGGGATCAACAACTTGTGCCACATTTATCGAAAGACAGAAGATCAAGTGGTTTGGCCATCTCGTTATAATGCAACCATCAACTACCAGCACTGGCCCTACACCAAAGATCGTCTACGACGAGAGCAAAGTGACGCCCGAGACGAAAATGGACTGACGGCATCAAAGACATTCTACAATCATACTGAATGACACTATCCAGTGCCACCCACCGGGTGTTGGAACGCCACTTATTCCTCCCCACGACGCTTGACGGTAAAAGTGGAAGTTGATGATGATGATGATGATGATGATGATGATGATGATGATGATGATGATGATGATGATGATGATGATGATGTGATGATGATGATGACGAACAAGTGTGTAATTTTTGTGACTATTTTGTAATTCTTTGCCTATTCACAACCTTATCACATTGTAATTCAGTTCATTTATTTATTATAAATGAAGTCATTCACTTATACCCAACAGTATTTGAATCACACGGCCCAGCATGCGCGACAGAAATCCACAGAATAGGTGACGTCATCCAACTATAACATCAAAGCGCATACACACCGTGTAATATCTGATGCATCACGTGACAATGTGGCACTTCCAGGGACACGCCTGACATACAGTCTATGCACGCTTCTCACGGCCAGGCCCTAACCCCAGCTGACTGCTAACAATGTGTTTGCCCATAAGGTGATCTCTTCACTGTCAATGCACATTTCTCGTGGCTCAATGAATTCGTTTATAGCCGATTAGTTTCAGGACAATATAATCAATGAGATAATTGAATGTATGGATCAAAAATGCAAATACGACGAACAGAGGCAGGAATGCGCTCGCATAAATGTACATATATGTTATAAGTGCGCACACGCGCTTGCACGCATATTTTATAGGATAGAAAAACGACAGCAGTGGTTTGTATCTCCGTATATTTTAATTATGGTTTATCCTTCACGTCATTGCGTGCCTACAGTCGTTTCATAGACAACGGAATTTATATCGCTTACTTCAAAGAGTAGCTTCATCTCTGACGAAGGGGTTACGAATACAAATCGCAATTCCGCATACCGCTTTCGAAGCACACACGCGGCATACCACCTTCAGCTAGTTTCCATACAGTGATCAAAGCAAAGGCAAACTACTGAACGTAAACTTGCCCAGGAATCACAAACAGCTAAAATATACTGTAGCTGACTGCTATGTCCTGTAAAAGATATGCAACAAAATACTTGTTTACTTTGATTACTATAGGATAAGTAACTCTCGGGTTATTTCTAAACCCTAATAAAGTAGCGACAACAAGCAACAAGGAAACAGAATGGCCACGGAGAAGACCTAGATGGATGCGTCCACATGGATAACTATTCAAACGACAACACATCAGATCAGATCAGCTGAATGTTGCACATGGTTGGTCTGTTGCTCTAGACCACGCGTGATACTGCAGTCTGTGTCTAAAAACATTGGTTGCAGCAGACATAGGAGGTCTACCCACAACTTAAAAATAATCATTTATTTATACAAGAAATAAACGTTTCTAAAAATACATAACTGGGAAACATGGTACAGTTAACGTTTGCTACGAAAATAAATCTACAAGAAAATACCATTAAGTAAAAGGAATTATATTATGTAGTGCACGGAAGAGAATGGATAATTGAAAATCTTATTTCAGGACACAAACTGCTTCTTAAGCAATACACTTTCTAAGGGTCGTGAGGATCGAGCATTTTTGGGCATGCGCAATAGCGATTACAAAATGGCTGCCCTACTATTGATCTGCACCGTTAAAGAACGAGGCGTTATTTTATTGTTTTAGTTTGTTTTGTTTTGTTTTTTTGTTTTTTAAATCAGAAAGTGTGAAAACTTTCGAAATCTACAACAGAATGTTGGTTTAGTATGGAGACAGTTGTTTGAGTCTTGGGAGAGTATTTAAATGGGTAGAAATATTTCAAAATGGAAGACAAAACGTCAAAAACTTCAATAAGCAGAAATCCGCCGGGAAAGTCATGATGATCATCGTTTGGGTTATCAAGAGCCCTCATTTTCAGGAAATGAATACCGCGAAATGATCGAAACGCCGGGGACTTCTCTCAAAATAAGTATTGCTGCTGCACGACAACGCCCACTCTCATATGGCTGCGCATACAGTGGGTAGACTACCTGCTCTGAAATGTGAAGTCTTGAGAATCCAGCATACAGTTCAGAATTGGTGCATCGGACTTTTCTTCTTCTTTTTTTTTTTTTTTGTAACCTTTGAAAGAACATTTGCTGGGTCAGAGGTTTGCTGGTGAAAACGAGGTAATGGCGGCAGTGCAAAATTGGTTTAAGGCCACACCCAGAAACTTTTTCCCAGAGGTCATCAACAAGTTAATGGACAGGAGAACCAAGCGTGTTGCCAGGGGGAACTATGTTGATAAATAATACACAAAATTCTCTGGTTCGCATTATTGTAAGAAAAGTTATTGGTAAAATGCGTTACTTAACGACTTCGCCTAGTATGATTTATAATTATTGAATGACTGACTGACTGACTGACTGACTGACTGACTGACTGACTGACTGACTGACTGGCACCATTGCCGTCTTGACAGACGATAGTTTGTAAAATGGAGTTATACATCTCCATAACACAAAGTCGGGGCTGAGTTTAGAGACCATGTGTTGCCCATGCAGCATAATCCCATTTTCGGCTTGCCTAGTTTACTCCTGAGGAAATGTAACACCAATACGTCTGGAAAAGACAAGCTTCAAAAGCTGTCGAATCAGTAAAGCAATGCTCTGTCCACCTTTCGGAACTTCAATCCTAGATCAGTTGCCGACCAAGGCTTGGGGCCTGGTCTGCCCCGCCATGACATTTAGTCTTTAGGTTGCATTTCCTCGCACTAGTGTAAGGCATGTACCTTCCCAATAGCATTCCTCCGACCGAAGCCGTTGGCACAATGTGGGGCTGTCGGGTTTGGTGAGCGCCGCCCAATTTTCGGCGCCAACAGAAAGCAGATAGTACCGTCTACTGTCATACGGATACGGTAGCTCAGTAATATTATAGTAATTACAGTAAGCACATACTGTACACAATACTGGCAATATACAGTAGATCTATATATATAAAAGAGACTGTCTGTCTGTATGTATGTATGTATGTCCTTTATGCGTTCTCGAACGGTCCATCCGATTGAGATGAAATTTTCTACACGTCTTCCTCTCATTCCCGTGCTGCCAACTGTCATAGTTTGTTAGTGTAAAAACAGTTATTTACTTAATATTATTTAATATTTCAATTTACATTATAATGTATATATAGCGAGGGGACATAACTTCTAATAGCATTGCTATATATGTAAAATTGTTGCATATTTCTCAAATAGGTGGACCCTTTCGCTACAGTTATCTACAGGCATAAGCGTTATACTCCTCCACCTAAATCCTCCTCCTCCTCTCTCCTCCTCCTCCCTCCTCCTCCCTCTCCCTGCTCCTCCTCCACCCTTCTCCTCCTCCTCCTCCCTCCTCCTCCCTCTCCCTGCTCCTCCCTCCTCCGTCCTCCTCTGTCCACCTAATCCTTCCCCTCCCTCCTCCTCCTCCTCCCACCTCCTCCCCTCTCCTCCTTGATCCTCCCTCCGTCCTTCCTCTACTCTTCCTCCTCCTCCTCCTCCCTCCTCCTCTCTCCTCCTCCTCCCTACTCCTACTCTCTCCTCCTCCTCTCTACTCCTCCCTCCTCCTCTCTCCACCTCCTTCCTCTCTCCTTCTCCCTCCACCTCCATCCTCCCTCTTCCTCCTCCTCCTTCTTCCTCGCCCTCCCTCCTCTCCCTCCTCCCTCCTCCTCCGCTCTACTACTCCCTCCTCCTCCCTCCACCTCCATCCTCCCTCTTCCTCCTCCTCCTTCTTCCTCGCCCTCCCTCCTCCTCCCTCCTCCCTCCTCCTCCGCTCTACTCCTCCCTCCTCCACCCTCCTCCACCCTCCTCCCTCCTCCTCCCTCCTCCTCCCTCCCCCTCCCTCCTCTTCCTCCCTCCTACTCTCTCCTCCTCATCCTCCCTCCTCCGTCCTCCCTCCTCCTCCTTCCTCCCTCCTCCTCCTTCCTCCCTCCTCCTCCCTCCTCTTCCTCCCTCCTCCTCCTCTCTTCTCATCCCTCCTCTTCCCTCCTCCTCTCTCCTCCCTCCTCCTCCCTCCTCTTCCTCCCTCCTCCTCCTCTCTCCTCCTACTCCTCCCTCCTCCTCCCCGTCCTCTTCCCTCCTCCTCCTCTTCCTCCTCCTTCTTCCTCCCCTCCCTCCTCCTCCCTCCTCCTCCTCCCTCCTCCTCCTCCCTCCTCCTCATTCCTCCTCCTCCCTCCTCCTCCCTTCTCCTCCCTCCTCTTCCCTCCTCCTCCCCCTCCTCCTCCCTCCTCCTCCTCCCTCCCGTCCCCTCCTCCTCCTCCCTCCTCCTCCTCCTCCTCCTCTCCTCCTCCTCCCTCCTCCTCCCTCCTCCACCTCCCTCTTCCTCCTCCTTCCTCCTCCTCCTTTTTCTTCTTCTGCTGCTGCTGCTGCCGCTCCATTTACCCAAGTTAATTGTTGGGAGAAGATGTAAAGATCTTTCAAGTGCTCTTTCTAATAATAGACAGACAGCAGACAGACAATAGATAGTCGGGAACGGGAACGGGAGCTTATATGACTACTTATGTGAATTAAATGAGATGCTCCCCACCAGGGACTGGGCGAAGCCGGGCGGGTCAGCTAGTGCTAAATAAATACATATTGTTATGAATGCATTTTTAAAATATTTTTGTTGTACTCGTATACTGTTTTTGTTAATGGTAGATAATGTTTGATACATTGATTGTACTGAACATTCTGCACATTGAATGGTAAACTTCTCGTTTGCTCGAGACACTTCAGAACTCATTCTTTGTTGTATCATATTCTTCATAATGTGGATTAACATATTTTACTCATGTAGCAAGTCCACCATGGCCTTTACTGTAAGCCTTTCCTACTTGTTCTAATTGCTTTATTCTTTGAGTAGACTTGTTCTTCACTGTAGAGATGTGAACTTTGACTTCGGGGTCATATTTTGCCATCAACTGGTCTACAGCTGCACATGTTGCAATGAGTCTGAACCTCATTGTCCAGAGTGTCGGATGATTCATTCATATGACCTCGACAAGTAAGTGCTAGTTTACTTGACTCATTTTCTCTTAGTAATGCTCTTTCTGCCAGTCTCTCTGGCTGAGGGGTTACAACACTTTCTCCGTAATCCCGTTTGTCACGCAGAGTCTCGTAGCGGGAGCGAGCTGGGAGCGGTTCGTCCCCCGCTGGTGACTTGCGGGATAACTGAGCCGGCCGCTCAGAAAGCAATGGCAAACTACTGAGCGTAATCTTGCCAATAAATCAACAGACAGCTGAAAGATGCTGTTGTTGACAGCGATGTCCTGTAAAGGATATGCGAATTTAAAAAAAATGCTCTTTCTATTTCTAGTTTATTCAGAATGCCTGTACTTCTCATTTTACCTCTCTGCGATATACATTCCCTTTGTTCTGGATATCCATATGTCTTTGGCATCACATCTGTAATCCAACTAAGTGTTCAGTGCCCACTATTTCCCACCGTATATTAACTTATGTGTTCAAGTTGAGTGTACACAGCATGTAATGACTCACATATGCCATCGCACACTGTTAGTCTGAGGTGAGCACTGAAGCTACAAACACATCCAACGCCACACAACAAGTACCTGAACATAATCCACCAACTACACACTCGACAAGGCCAGCAATTCGCATGCCTCAATAAAACTATTGACCCATACCTTGATTAATGCCCGGGGTTTTATGATATTAGGAACATTCTTCTGTCTGCACCGCAAGTCAACAGAGCAGCTGATTCGGAGGCTAACAGCAAGCCCTGGAATACATGCTATCCTGGTTCTGAATATGCAGGCTTGAAATACAAACTCGCCAACGACAATGAAAAGAACAACAACAATCGACTTTTCGAGCGGAATGCTTATTGACATTTCCATTACTTTTGTTGTTTTACTCCCGCTAGGGCCTTTTTATGTACCTGCAGTTTATTTTTTTTTACATCGGATTATTGTTTAATGCACACTGCAACTGAAGTCGCGGAAGCGAAGTGGCTAGCCAGCTGCCTGCTGACTCGGTGGTCACATGTTCCAGTCCCCATCGAGGTGGATCTTTTTTCGTAAAAATAGAGCTGGGGTCCCAGAGCGACCCAGCCGACCATGGGTGTCAGGACATACCGCGGGAAGTAAAGTCGGCGGGGAAATATTGAGCCACACTAGCCACGGAAGGCCGATGGTTCTGTACAGATATATGGGTAACACCAAATACCCGATATGCTTCAATGCTTGTAAAGCGTACTTTAATGTTGACACTGTTATAAAGGGTCCTTTAATGTTGACATTGCTATAAAGGGTCCTTTAATTTTGACACTAATTTAAAGGGTCATTTAATGTTGACACTGTTGTTAAGGGTCCATTAATGTTGACACTGTTGTAAAGAGTCTTTTAATTTTGACACTGTTGTAATGGGTCCTTTGATGTTGACACCGTTATAAAGGGTCCTTTAATAGTTGACATTGCTATAAATGGTCCTTTAATGTTGCCACTGTTATAAAGGGTCCTTTAATATTGACATTGCTATAAAGGGTCCTTTAATGTTGATATTGCTATAAAGGGTCTTTTAATGTTGACATTGCTATAAAGGGCCCTTTAATGTTGACACTGTTATAAAGGGGTCTTTAATGTTGACATAGCTATAAAGGTTCCTTTAATGTTGACATTGCTATAAAGGGTCCTATAATGTTGACATTGCTATAAAGGGTTTTTTAATGTTGACATTGCTATAAAGGGCCCTTTAATGTTGACACTGTTATAAAGGGGTCTTTTAATGTTGACATAGCTATAAAGGTTCCTTTAATGATGACATTGCTATAAAGGGTCCTTTAATGTTGACATTGCTATAAAGGGTCTTTTAATGTTGACATTACTATAAAGGGTCCTTTAATGTTGACACTACTGTAAATGGTCCTTTAATGTTGACATTATTATAAAGGAATTTGTAATGTTGACACTGCAACTGAAGTTAATGAAAACGGCGTGGAAGAGTTACAGCCACTATAAATAATCACAACGTGGATCCCCAGGGTACGCTTTCTTGTTGCTATGTGTTGTTTAACATTTGACATGCCATTCATGATTGTATATCACCTGCAAAGAAGGGGCATTCGGGAAATGCAGACGAAACGCGATGTGTGCGGTAGAAAACCAAGACTTGCGTATATAACTGGAATAAAATACTCGTACAACATGGTGAAATGTTTCAGAAAATCTCAGGAACTTTTAGGACACATCACGCAGCAAAATCAATGAAGGCATTCTAGGACTTTGTTTGATTTGTTGCGACAAGATAGAGGACCTGAGCTAAAATCCTAACTCTCCAGAAAGTAGTCCTGGAAGAAAGATTTACGGTTAGGTTGAGAGAGTGAGACACAGACAGACAGACAGACAGACAGACAGACAGACAGACAGACAGACAGACAGACAGACAGACAGACAGACGGACGGACGGACGGACGGACGGACGGACGGACGGACGGACGGACGGGCGGGCGGGCGGGCGGGCGGACGGACGGACGGACGGACGGACAGACAGACAGACAGACAGACAGACAGACAGACAGACAGATATAAAGTGAGAGAGTGAGAGAGAAGGGGAGACCTGGAGAGTGTGGAGTGAGAGATAAAGTGAGAGAGAGAGGGAGAGACATGGAGAGAGAGTGAAAGAAAGAGAGAGATAAAGAAAGAGATGGGTAGACGGAGAGGCAGAAAAAGAGTGAGAGAAAGAGTGAGAGTCAGTTAGTAGTTAGTGGGGGGGGGGGGGGGGGGGGGGCGAGAGGCTTGACACTGAAATCTGTAATTTTAACTACTTCTCCAGACGAGACAATCACTTACCTTGGCTTGAAACTGAAGTCCATGTTGGAAGGCCTCATCATTGTGTAAAGGTATGCGGCTATCATATCCATCATCTGATACCAGATCGTAGGCCTTCTTTGAGGGCATGGTGGTTCCTGTAATGTCTTCTTATGCAACAAGCAGCATTCAGGGATGTCTATACACGAACATTAAATATTTAGTAACACCATTCAGACATGTCCGTTTGTGGGCACCCAATATTCAGCGAGATCATTTATCGATGTATTCAGTGAGAAAGGTCAGAAACGTCAGTATGTTGGTTGCCAATTTTCCGCGAGAGAACTCAGAGAAACTGTATGTGGGCAGTCAATGTTTAGCGATATTATTCACAGGTGGCTGTATGTCGACATATAATTCTTAGTAAGAACACTCAGAGACATCTGTATGTTGGCAACCAATATTCAGCGGGACCATTCAACGATGGCTGCATGGGAGCAACCAATATCCAATGGAAAAATCCAGACTGCTGTATGTTGACAAGCAGCATTCAGTGAGACCCTTCAGAGATTTCTGTATGTGATAAATCAACATTCAGTGGGATCGGTCAAAGACGGATTTATGTGGACAACTAATATTCAACTAGACCATTAAAACACTTCTGTTTGTGGGTATCAATCCCTCAATGAGAACATCAAAGAATGTATTCCTAAAATAAACATTTTGTGAGACTATTGTCTGTATGCAGGTATTACACATTCAGTGAGCACCTATATGTGAGTGCGGTGCTTCCTTTGATTCACGATGCGATGTCCATACTCTCCAGGTCAGCTCATCTTTCCCATGTAAATGTAGTAAACAAAGCAAGTTCTTGTTGCACAGACCATCAGCTGGGTGTCTTTTGAAGGAACGATGGCGAATTCAGTTGAGATGTTATGTGGAGAAAACGTACATTTGTGGATAGAAGGGCAGGTTTTAAATGTTGACAGAGAAGGCAGCTTTGAAATTATGTGGCCTTAATAGATGTTTCCTGCATTGGCATAGAGGAGTAGAGATACCGTGTCTAAGAGCTCCACTTTCGTCACTTGATACGGACTCAGCAGCGATGCTAGTATACTGCTTTGCTTCACTTAATCAACTTTGCTGTCAATGCTTTACGATACTGCCTGGTCCACTGAATCAGCTTTATTGGCAATGCTTTACGATACTGCCTGGTCCACTGAATCAGCTTTATTGGCAATGCTTTACGATACTGCCTGGTCCACTGAATCAGCTTTATTGTCAATGATTTAGGATACTGCCTGGTCCACTGAATCAGCTTTTATTGGCAATGCTTTACGATACTGCCTGGTCCACTGAATCAGCTTTATTGGCAATGCTTTACGATACTGCCTGGTCCACTGAATCAGCTTTTATTGGCAATGCTTTACGATACTGCCTGGTCCACTGAATCAGCTTAATGGCAATGCTTTACGATACTGCCTGGTCCACTGAATCAGCTTTATTGGCAATGCTTTACGATACTGCCTGGTCCACTGAATCAGCTTTATTGGCAATGCTTTACGATACTGCCTGGTCCACTGAATCAGCTTTATTGGCAATGCTTTACGATACTGCCTGGTCCACTGAATCAGCTTTATTGGCAATGCTTTACGATACTGCCTGGTCCACTGAATCAGCTTTATTGGCAATGCTTTACGATACTGCCTGGTCCACTGAATCAGCTTTATTGGCAATGCTTTACGATACTGCCTGGTCACTGAATCAGCTTTATTGGCAATGCTTTACGATACTGCCTGGTCCACTGAATCAGCTTTATTGGCAATGCTTTACGATACTGCCTGGTCCACTGAATCAGCTTTATTGGCAATGCTTTACGATACTGCCTGGTCCACTGAATCAGCTTTTATTGCAATGCTTTACGATACTGCCTGGTCCACTGAATCAGCTTTATTGGCAATGCTTTACGATACTGCCTGGTCCCACTGAATCAGCTTTATTGGCAATGCTTTACGATACTGCCTGGTTCACTGAATCAGCTTTATTGGCAATGCTTTACGATACTGCCTGGTCCACTGAATCAGCTTTATTGGCAATGCTTTACGATACTGCCTGGTCCACTGAATCAGCTTTATTGTCAATGCTTTACGATACTGCCTGGTCCACTGAATCAGCTTTATTGTCAATGCTTTAATATACTGCCTGGTCCACTGAATCAGCTTTATTGGCAATGCTTTACGATACTGCCTGGTCCACTGAATCAGCTTTATTGTCAATGCTTTACGATACTGCCTGGTCCACTGAATCAGCTTTATTGGCAATGCTTTACGATACTGCCTGGTCCACTGAATCAGCTTTATTGGCAATGCTTTACGATACTGCCTGGTTCACTGAATCAGCTTTATTGTCAATGCTTTACGATACTGCCTGGTCCACTGAATCAGCTTTATTGTCAATGCTTTGAGATACTGCCTTACTTCATTCAATCAGCTTTATTGTCAATGCTTTGAGATACTGCCTTACTTCATTCAGTCAGCTTTACTGTCAATGCTTTGAGAATATGCCTTACTTCATTTAATCAGCTTTACTGTCTGTGACAAAGTGGTTTTCTTTCTATACCAGATATTGGACCGCTATAATATGACGGCTGAAGAGAAGACGATGCTTACTCGTGTTTGTGGTACATGTCATTGTGTGGACTGCTTGCTTGCTGGATACATTCCGTGCTTCCTGGATGTCCTGGGGAAAATGAAAGACACATGACACATTACACCATGGTCTTTACTAATGTTCTTGTTGAAATGAAACATTGTTCTATGCCAACTACAATGACGGCATATAAATTACACAGGAACAACATGTAAACAATAGACAAGCCCACAACGAAACAAGTTGTACACATTAGGATGGCCTATGTCATTATTATTGTTCTATTATTATAATTATCATTAGGAGCAGCAGTAGCAGCAGCAGCAGTAGTAGTAGAGGTGGTGGTGGTAGAATTAGTAGTAGTAGTAGTAGCAGCAGTAGTAGTAGTAGTAGCAGCAGCAGCAGCAGCAGTAGTAGTAGTAGTAGTAGTAGTAGTAGTAGTAGTAGTAGTAGTAGTAGTAGTAGTAGTAGTAGGAGTAGTAGTAGTAGTAGTAGTAGTAGTAGTAGTAGTAGTAGTAGTAGTAGTAGTAGTAGTAGTAGTAGTAGTAGTAGTAGTAGTAGTAGCTTATTGTCATTTATTTATAAGGTCAATCCTTGCTGCACAATTCTCTCCGGGCAATGATGATGCATCTGTTCCTCCACATCATACACTGATCCCCAAAAGCCCTGACCACTCCTGCCTTATCGTGCAACAATACCCTTATCCAGAGGTGGGCTATGACCATCGAGAGTCGCGTGTGGCAACTCACAAGTATGTTTATAGCGCATTCATGAACTACACTTCATCATGATGATGATCACGATGATGCTGATGTTAGCGATGAAGCTGATGATAATAAGGAACATATTTACATATCATCTTCAGTGTAACCTTCCATTTTTGCCGTCAAGCGTCGTGAGGAGGAATAGCTGACATTCCAGCGTCAGATGGATAGCAATGGATAGGGTCATTCTATGTAATTGAACAATTTCTTTGTTGTCGTCAATCCATTGTCTTCTCGGGCGTCCTCTTACTCTTGTAGTACTGGTAGTTGATGATGTTGCATTCTAACAAGAAGGCCGAACCATTTGATCTTCTGCTTTTCAATATAGTGACAGAAGGTTTTGATTCCACTGTATGTCTGTAACACACTTCTTACTAGGTCTCGGATAGTTAAGTTGGCAGCCCTTCTCAAGCATTTCATCACGAAGATGATTTTGCGTAAGTGTGAGTTGGATAATGTCCAAGTTGACATTGGTAGCTTAAGATTCGTGTGAATATGCTATTCATTAGCTGTCGTTTTATTATTTATATATCAATGGTGTAAAACTAACAAGACCGACATGGTTGTTTCGTGTGGAGCCGCAAAAGTCTAGTGGCTGTTTTTTTTTTTAATTGACCAAAAATGCCTAAAATGGGTACCAGAAAGTACCAGAAAGGACTTTGGAAGTAAAGACGGCCAGCGCGGTATTGACTACATCAGGCACCGAGTGCCGGTTGGTATATACAAACACGGCTCTGACATAATATGCCGAATGCGCTTAAGACTAATAGGGTTCTTTACTTGGTTATGTGCCTTCATTGTCTTCATTGATCATACGAAGGCGTTCAATAGCGTAAACTACACCCACAATATACACAAGCGCGCAGATCGTGCCAATCGATGGGAGAGACATTAGTATTGTAAATAAATATATTGGAAACAATATGCTGCCATAAAAATTGATAGCGATGTAGGTCAATATCAGTAGATGGAAAGAGGTGTGCCACAAGGCTGTATGTACAATGTCTCCGCGCTGTCCGTGTCTCTACTGTGAAGAAATGAACATGATAACTGACAGAGGCATCGTAATCGGGGGACCAAAAAAGTTAGTTGCATATCCTAACAGGACGTCGCCATTAACCCCCGTATTTTTGGCTGTTTATGATCTCTTGGCAAGTTTACGTTCAGTAGTTTGCCATGCCATTGTATGAGAACTAACGCAAGGTAGTCTGCTGCCAAATATCCCGCAGCTGTGCTTCGAACGCGGTATGCGGAATTACGAATTGCGTCCGTAACCCCTTTGCTATAGAGCCGGTCGGAGGGCAAAGCACCAACGATGTCAGTTAGGCAGATGATGAGACATTGTTGCAGAAAATGGCAAATATCTTCATCGTTCAGATCATGTTGTATTGTGCATAGTGAGCCAATAAGTAGGATTATAATTACATTTTATGAACACATAAATTATCGTCTTCTCCAAACAGCAAAAGGTACCAATATTTACATTTTTTAAAAATATGACAAGAAGCTTAAACGGAGGGGCATGTCAGCTGTCTTGGGGCGGTCGTAATATCAGATGGAAGATGCTTTGTATATAGGTGTTTGTTTGTTTTTTAGCGTAGTCCATACACGTTTTTACTGCTTTTAGTATCACTGGACTGAATTTTGCGTGTTGATAGCTTTCCCTATCACCAGTGTCCCTGGCCATTAGGTGAACCCACTCCGACTTCAGAGGTACTTGTAATTTAGGTCCCCAAGTCAAGTACGAGAGGTCAACATTTTAGTCTACCTCCCGATGAAGGAACTGAACCCGCTACCAGCACACCGGATGTTTAAGAATGAGCGGCCATGCTGACCGCGGTATAGAGTCGATAAAAGTGGCATTTGCTAGGTGGACAGATTGCTCACCAATTGAGAGCCGTCAACTGCTGTGAGAGGTATGTTAAAATTATATACGGAAACCATACTGTTGTAAACGTGTGAAATATGGACAATATGTAAACATGTGAAATATGGAAAATATGTAAACATGTGACATATGGATAATATGTGAACATGTGAAATATGGATAATATGTAAACATGTGAAATATGGATAATATGTAAACATGTGAAATATGGATAATATGTAAACATGTGAAATATGGATAATATGATATATGCAGCCAATACTGTTGCAAACATGTGAAATATGGACAACATAATATATGCAGCCAATACTGTTGCAAAAATGTGAAATACGGGTGAAGATAATATGATATATAGAGACTATACTGTTGTAAACATGTGAAATATGGACAATGTGATACATGAAGACTATACTGTTGTAAACATGTGAAATATGGACAATATGATACATGAAGACTATACTGTTGTAAGCATGTGAAATATGACAACATGCAGACGTGTGAAAAATGGACAATATGTAGCATTGACATGTACATCTGATATGACTATGGAGACTTTTCTCGTTGGAAAACTATGATATGGACAATCTGCATCTAGGGGACTATACTCTGTCAAACATGTGAAATATGAACAATATGATATATGGAGACTATACTGTTGTAAACATGTGAAATATGGACAATATTATACATGGAGACTATACTGTTGTAAACATGTGAAATTGGGACAACATGTAGACATGTAAAATATTGACAATATGTAAACATGTGAAATATTGATAATATGCTATTTGGAGACTATATGGTTGTAAACATGTGAACTATGGACCAATATGACCACATGTGAGTATGGTAATTAGCCGTGTTTCTGCAGGCGTTATGAGAAGCCTGATGCGTTCGTATGTCATGTGAAACGGTCGTCTGTGCGTAGTAAAATTTACGTTAGTGTTCTCTCGCGGACTATTACAGCGTATGTCATATGAAATAGTTGTCTGTGCGTACCTTTGCTTAGTTTTCTCTAGCGGACTATTACAGCGTATGTCATGTGAAATAGTTGTCTGTGCGTAACTTTACTTAGTTTTCTCTAGCGGACTATTACAGCGTATGTCATGTGAAATAGTTGTCTGTGCGTAACTTAGTTAGTTTTCTCTAGCGGACTATTACAGCGTATTATGTCATGTGAAACAGTTGTCTGTGCGTAACTTTGCTTAGTTTTCTTAGCAGACTTTACTTATTTTTCTTAAGCAGGCTATTAAATCGTATGCCATGTGAAATAGTTGATATATGTACTTTACTTAGAACTCTTTAGCGGACTCCTAAAGCTTATGTCATGTGAAATAGCTTTCTATAAGTAACTTTAGTTTTCTTTAACGACTCCTAAAGCGTAGTGCCGTTATAGCACGGTTCCCGAAGCACTGCATGGAGAGCACAAATCTATCGTCACCTCCTATCTTAACTAAACCAAGCAAACATCTCCAGTGCACGGACACTGCATCTATATGAGGAAGCATTTTTCCTGTGAATGTATACGCCTTTTAGATTATCATTTTTACTCTCTTCATGCCCCCGATTGCTGCGCGCGTTATCTTTTCCCCAGTTTTATATGTTTGCTATTTATCCTTGTCTTCATTGTGGGCCTTTCATTTTTGTTGCGTAAATACTTCTCGCCTGTCTAGAATCCCCTAGAAAACCAGTATGCATTAGGATCAAATGTGATATGTGTTTGAGAACTTGAATAACGCCATAATCCCCAGCACAGACTTGGCACATTCAGCTCTCCAGCACAATTCGGCTGCATGGCCATAAACTTCCCATGACTGGAGATAATGGATATTCTATGTCTCAGATCTTGTTAGAAGCCCTTTCAGGCAGTTTTTAACAGAGGCTAGAGCGTCTCTGTGATTCATATTCTGTTTATCAACGCAAAAGTGCAAGATCATTCCATGCAGCACACTCATGGATGCCAGAGATTTTGCCAAAGAAAGATAACAGACTTTTTTTTTTTGTTTGCAACAATATAAGCCCGGGGATGTAGGCAAGCGCTTATGGCAGTCACGTGGGACAAGATACATCACACACGCTTATGTGTGGATATATATATATATATGAGTATGTGACCCGCAGTAGCGCCGTGGCTAGCGCACTTGTCTGACGGTCATATGGTCGAATCCCCATCGAAACAGAAACTGTTTAAATTAACCTAGGTCAGTGGTTCTCAACCTTTTTGGCACATGCACCCCTTCACCATATGTTCAGAATGTCATTTCCCCCTTTCGTATTTCCTCCCTATAAATCTCCCGCCGCCCCTATACAGTATACGTAACCATTGAAGCTAAATTTAATAACAAATACTAAAACAAGTCTAGACGTCTACATAAAACGTGATTTGCGGTCTTTTTTATGTTGCATATTCCCTTTACAGGACGATGCAGTCAACACCAGCATCTTTCAGCTGCTTGTTGATTTACTAGGCAAGATTACGCTCAGTAGTTTGCCATTGCTTTCTGAGCGGGTCTACTTACGTTATAAAACGAATTTCAGAAGAGCGAGAAGTACAGAAATGTAAAGTATTAGAGGGGAAAACAATATCAAGTAATTGGTTCTTGTTTGAACGCGATCTAGAAATAATCTTAATCCCTCCTCCTTCCCCCCCCCCCCCCCCCCCCCCCGAAACTCTAAAATTCCCCCAGCCCCCCTAAAAGGGGGAGGTGGCGATCCCCACTGGTTGAGAACCACTGTTCTAGGTCATTCCAGCCTGACATGGGCAGCAGAAAATGACGGAGCCGCGGTAAATAACTGCCTGCTGGTAGAGTAGTCCTGGCTCAAATAACGGAGCCGCGGTAAATAACTGCCTGCTGGTAGAGTAGTTCCTCGCTCAAATAACGGAGTCGGGTAGCTAACTGCCTGCTGGTAGAGTAGTCCTGGCTCAAATAACGGAGTCGGGGTAAATAACTGCCTGCTGGTAGAGTAGTCCTGGCTCCAGTGACAGGGCCGCGGTAGCTAACTGCCTGCTGGTAGAGTAGTCCTGGCTCAAATGACTGAGCCGGGGTAACTAACTGCCTGCTGGTAGAGTAGTCCTGCTCAAATGACTGAGCCGGGGTAACTAACTGCCTGCTAGTAGAGTAGTCCTGGCTCAAATAACGGAGTCCGGGGTAAACTGCCTGCTGGTAGAGTAGTCCTGGCTCAAATAACGGAGTCGGGGTAGAATAACTGCCTGCTGGTAGAGTAGTCCTGGCTCAAATGACAGGAACCGCGGTAGCTAACTGCCTGCTGGTAGAGTAGTCCTGGCTCAAATTTCTTTCGAGGTGAAATATGGTTGGTGATCCCGTGGTACACGCGTCCACCAAGCCGCATGGATAGCTTGAACACTGCGTGGCGATGGCAGGGAAAACACGGCCTTTTTACCCTCGGCACTTCTGCATACTGTTGTGGTTATTGTGAAGTTGTGGTGGTAGTGAAGCCCTGATGATAGTTAAGGTGTGATGTTAGAGAAGGTGTGATATTGGAGAAGGTGTGATATTGGAGAAGGTGTGATGATAAAGAAGTTGTGGTGGTAGAGAAGGTGTGGTGGTAGAGAAGTTGTGGTAGTAGCGACGTTGTGGTGGTAGTGAAGCCCTGGTGGTAATGAAGCTGTGGTTGTAGTGAAGCTGTGATGGTAGTGAAGCACTGAAGCTGTGATGATAGCGGAGTTGTGATGGTAGTGAAGGTGTGGTTTTAGAGAAGGTGTGATGTTAAAGAAGCCGTGATGGTAGTGCAGTTGTGGTGGTAATTAAGCTGTGATGGATATGAAGGTAATCAGTAGTGAGGATCAAAGTCAAGAAAGCCATTCATATGTTAATACTGCATACTGGGAGTAGCCTTAGCAAAAACTTCACTGGTATCGATCCCCAGTTGTGAGTTTGCCATCTCAAGTATTGAGGATTCAATCCCCAGTAGTGATTTTTATGTCAATGGAAGCGAGAATGCGATCCTCGGTCGTGATGTTTTCACCCCAGTAGTGAGATGTTGATCCCCTGAAGTGAGGTTTTGAGCCCACTAGTGAGGTTTTGGCCCTCTCCGTGGCAAAGGCGTTACGGACGCGATTCGTAATCCCGTATACCCGCGTTCGAAATACACTTGCGCGCGATTTGGTAGCAGACCGCGTTGCACTGGTTTCAAGTTGGTATCGGTACCGGTCATTCAGAAAGCAATGGCGAACTACTGAACGTAAACTTGCCAAGAGATAGCAACAGCAGAAATGCCGATGTTGACTGCGATATCATATAAAGAATATGCACACACAAAAAGGTGAGGTTTTGATCCCACCAGTGAGGTTTTGACCCCAGTAGTGAGGTTTTGACCCCAGTAGTGAGGTTTTGACCCCAGTAGTGAGGGTTTCACCCTACTAGTGAGGTTTTGACCCCAGTATTGAGGTTTTGACCCCGGTAGTGAGGTTGTAACCCTCATAGTCACGAGTTTCATTTCCAAACCTGTACGGTTCTAAGGTCAATCTAGCATCGTAAACTTTAGCACTGGATAATTGTAAGAATGTTCAAGGTCATTATCTAAGGAGGAAAGGTGACAATGACGGTTACCCATCTCGTGATATATCACGACCTAACACAGATAAAGGCCTACCTCTTCACATCCCTACAGAAGTTTCTGCTAGGGGATTGCCTTCACTTTACGGCACAGTTGGCTACCTGGGTTTCGGTCGGAAATTGTGATGGTCAAATGGTGCACGGGGATTAACATGAATAATATTGCATCTCTACATTCGCACTGGGAATTTCTGGTGTTCATATGGTGAGGCTGGACACACCAGGATGGAAGTAATGGCGACAAACTGGGCGATACAAAAGCTGGGGACCAGTATGTTAGTAGGCGAGTAGTGAAAGCGAATTTTGGAATTAATCACGACACTTGGGGGGACTGATGCCAAAGACCGAAATTCGCGGCGTACATCATTACGCAAGGGTGTAGTCACGTGTGAAGCAAACAGGACTGTGGAAAAAAAAAAGGCTGGGCAGAAAAACTACTACGGGAGATCACCCTCCTGGAACATCAAGCATTCTTTGCCCATATTGTCAAAGAACATTTCGAGCCACAATAAGCCTTATCAGTCATCGTAGAACTCACGGCTCCATACTTTCAACCCCACTGGATGAAATGAATGGTCATCATCATTCCTGATGGACAAACACCAGTGAAAGCGAGAAGGGGGGAATAGTGCGGCAGTACTTGAGCTGAGTGAACGTAAATGAGCTCATTTTGCAGCACGATGACATCGAGACTTCGTGAATATTCCTGCCAGTTGATTAGTCCGGTGCACGTTTTCCAGCATTCTAATCATGTCACGCCAATCGGTCCAGTCTCCTACGGGTCTCCTAATACGCCGTGACACATCTGACAGGTCTCAGCATGTCTCAGTCACGAGAGTGCCCATTTGATGGCTTCTTCCGTGCTTGCCATGGGTTTTTTACTTCAAGACTTCTCATTAGTGAAACTTCTGGCATAAATTATAATCAAGCCAAGACAACATTTTCTGCAATACGGTTTGAGTAATTGCAAATGTGCTTTTATGTCTTCCGTGGCAATATCGTTGCCTTTTATTTGATCCAATTAATTCTAGCATGTCTAAATCTGATATTAGCTTATGATCTTGACGTTCAGCATGCCATTGGTAGACCGTAT
>JACEFZ010006212.1:330000-572594 GCA_014155875.1 Cepaea nemoralis | reverse complement strand
TTTAACTCTCTAATCCATACATTTATTACATAATAAAGCAACTGCCTGGAATAGAACAATGTAAGAAAAGTATGTGATGAATTATGTGTTTATGAGATGTGTAGGAGTTCAAGAATCAACACCACTGCTGTCGGTATATTTCCCACAGTGCTAGTAAGGTGGAGAAAGGAATGTTTCATGTAGATTGGCCTTGCCTTGCTTCAGAGGTCAAAGATAGTGAGAATTGTACAGATTTTCTGCTTCTGCTCATGCGGGAAATGAAGAGGGCTGATAGGCTGGCAGGGAATGCACCTCTCGGTGGTAGATTACAATATGGACAAGGGAGAGGTGTCTGGCGCATGTGGGTCTAGGTGGGGAAAGCGTGGCAATAGATTGATAACTGTATGCAGAGAGGATGATATGGCAGGGAGTCGGGAAGGGTTCTGGACGAATCTCAAAACAGAGGGAAGACCAGGAGAACTGTCAATCAGATGCTAGTTGTAACATATGACTCTTCACTGGCTGTTGAACAAGGGGGCGAAGCAAGCGTGGAATGTCCTGAGTGCTTTAATGCCGGTTCTTAGCTCAACTCAAACCTGCGCTCCGTCCCCTTCTTCAGTAAAAAAGAGTACCCATGGCTGCTAGTATGCATGAAGAATCAAACAACCAACAAACTCATGGTCATTTATTTGGTATAGAATCATCATCAGGTGAATTGCATTGCACTATCATCAAGCCTGTGGCCCAGTCCATCCGATGTCAACAAGCATTTATTCAGGTTTTGCTTTCCCTAGCAACTTGAAGACGCTTTCACTGATACACAGAAAATTGTACAGTAAATGAAAAGTGGGGTCAAATTAAGGAAACTCTTTATAAAAACTGCCGTAGGGGTTTACGGCACTGTGGATCATAAGAGGGCGGACTGGTTTGCGGCCAACAGCGAGACTCTGCAGCCCTTGATTGATAAGAAGAAGAAAGCTCTCTTAAGAAACAAGGAAAGACCAACGGTAACACTCTGAGTGAGGCTTAGGCAAGCTAGGAAGGATGTGCAAAAGGCCTGCCAGGCAGTGTGCAAATGATTATTGGATCAAGTTATGTGAGTCCATTCAAATCGCAAGTGATAAGGGAGACATAAGAAGCATGTATGAAGGAATAAAGAAAGCCTGCGGTCCAGTGATCAAAAGAAGTGCACCATATGAAAACCTTGACTGGAGAAATCATCACTGATAAGAAACAGCAGATGGACAGATGGGTAGAGCACTATTTGGAGCTTTACTCAAGTGAGACCAAACTACGGACTGATGCCCTAAATGCATAGAGGCTCTACCAACTCTTGACCACCTGGACACACTTCCCACCATAACAGAAGTTAAGTGTGCTATAAATGAACTTGCATCTGGCAAGGCTCCAGGTAAGGATGGGATTCCAATAGAGGTTATCAGGAGTGGGCAAGACACACTCACTATACAGATCCACCAGCTAATAGAGCTATGCTGGCGTGAAGGACAAGTCCACAGGATTTCAAGATTCAAGCATCATAACACTGTACAAGAACAAAGGGCGATCGGAGCGACTGCAACAACTATAGGGGTATCTCCCTTCTGTGTATTGTTGGAAAAGTATTTGCCAGAATTGTTCTGCGCAGACTTCAAGTCCTAGGAGATCAAGTCTACCCCGAATCACAGTGTGGCTTTCGACAGAACCGGTCTACCACTGATATGATATTCTCATTGCGACAAATGCAAGAAAAATGCCGTGAACAGAATCAACCACTGTTTATTGCCTTCATCGACCTCACAAAGGCATTTGATTTGGTCAGTCGTGAGGGTCTGTTCAAGGCACTAAAGAAGATTGGCTGCCCACCAACTCTTCTGTACATTGTGGAATCATTCCACACAGACATGAAGGGTATAATCAAGTTTGATGGTGCAACTTCTGAAGAATTTGAAATCAAGAGTGGAGTTAAGCAAGGTTGTGTACTAGCTCCCACCCTCTTTGGAATATACTTTTCACTTCTACTGAAATATGCATTTCATGATCAGGATGATGGTATTGGTGGTATATACATTCACTCACGCTCAGATAGCGGCCTCTACAATGCTCAGAGATTGAAGGCTAAGACCAAAATTAGGAGGGTACTGATAAGAGAGTTGCTTTTTGCAGATGATGCTGCAGTTACGACCCACTCTGAGGAAGAATTGCAATGTCTACTATCTGCATTCTCCAATGCTTGTTCTGAATTTGGTTTAACAATTAGCAAAAAGAAGACACAGATTATGTCACAAGGTGCACATGGGGTACCATCAATCTTTATTGACGACGCCGAACTAGAGATAGTAGACCATTTTACATATCTAGGATCAGTGGTAAATAGCAAATTATCCCTAGATCAGGAAATCAACATCCGGATTGGTAAGGCAGCAACAACAATGAACAGGTTAAGAAAAAGAGTCTGGGAGAACAGGAAGCTTACTGCCAAAACAAAAGTCCTTGTCTATCAAGCCTGTGTCCTTAGTACTCTTCTCTATGGCAGTGAAACCTGGACAACTTACTCACACCAAGAGAACAACTTAAACAGCTTTCATATGCGGTGTCTGCGAAGAATTCTTGGTATTAAGTGGCAAGACAAAATCACAAATACTGAAGTATTGGAAAGATCAGGTTGTGTGACAGTTTATTCCATGCTCAGTCTTCGTAGACTTAGATGGATATGGACATCTTAGGAGGATGGATGATGGTAGAATACCAAAGGATATCTTTTTTGGTGAATTACAGATGGGTAAGAGATCTCAGGGTCGGCCTCTACTACGATACAAAGATGTGTGTAAGCGGGACATGATTGATACAGGCATTGATAATGCACACTGGGAGCAAGACGCCGCTGAACGTGTTGCATGGAGGGCAAATATCAGAAATGGAATAAAGTCAAAGGAGAAAATTATTGCAGAAAAGTCACACATCAAGCGTTTGAGACGTAAGATGGTGCATGATAGTGGAAATGACCACGTGTTCACATGCACCCACTGTGAACAGACATTTACAGCGCAAATTGGCCTTATCAGTCACACTCGCTACCGCCATAGTAAAAGTTATTATGCCTTTTTAAAGCACAAACTATCGTCTGTCAAGACGGCAAGGTGCCATTGTATGCTTTCCCTAGCCTTTTACTGTCTCCAGTCTCCCTACAAGACAGCGGGTTTGTGTCTCTTTTCATTCGGTTAATATCACTTGATATGTCCAACATGGACATGGACCCTAACAGTAGATTTGCTATCTTTGGCATAGCTCTTGGGGTCACTGAACTTGCAAGCCCCTTTACCACTTCAAGGGTGAGACACAACAAAGGGGTTTTGGTACTGAAGTAGTTAAGAGGCTTTGTTTATAAATAACATGAAATTTAAATAGTATATCAAATTTCCTGTAATTTCACATAAGACAAATAATAAAATGACATATCTTACATTATGCGTTTTTGGTTGTTCTTCCAGTATGAACACATCCTGCCGAGGATCAGTACACGGTCGGCATGGGCCTCAGGACAGGCTGTCATAGTTCCATCCTCAGCTCTTAACAGGTAATCCTTGGCCAAAGGATTCCCAACTTTATTGTGATCACCATCCTTTCAAAACAGCAGGAATAATACTATCACATATCATGTCATAGACAAATAGCTGCACATGATTTGATACATTTTGTTCAGAATCGAGATTGTGGAGAAGCTTGTTCACTCATGGCAGTTGACAAGGCACTACTCAGACGTGCACACACACACAAATGCATGCTCACATTCACACGTGTGTGTGCCTGTATGGATTTCTTTTGGGTGCTTTGAACTCAAGTGTAGTCCATACACACCACTTCTAGTAGTGCTGGACTGAATTTTGTGTGTGGATTAACTTCTCCCTTAACAATGTCCCTCGCCATCAGGCGAACCCACTCTGACTTTCATAGGTACTTGTAATTTACATCCCCAAGTATAGGATGATAGGTCACATTTTAGTCCAACTGTGGTGTAGGGGTTGAACCCCAAACCTCGGCTTCAGCACAAAGGATGTTTAAGAACACGTGTTTTTATCCATTTGGCCATGCTGACTTACACCTATATGGATGAAATGAATGGTCATCATCATTCTTGATGGACAAACACCAACATGTGTGTGCATGTATGTATTTGTAAATATACGACTGAGTATGCATGGATTCATGTGCATGCATGTGTGCGTGTCATCGCATGTGTGTTTGAAATGATACAGCATCAATTAATCAGCTTCAATTAATACACATTAATCACCAATGTGTTAATAGGACCCAACAGGGAAGCAAGTAATAGTAACACTGTAGCTGACCATGCAAGCCTAAAGAGGTTGTCTCATAAAAAAAACTTTAGCTGAAAAATCCAATCAACCATGAAGACATCTAAAGAAAAGGACAGAAACACAACCCAGCCAAACCATGCCATGATGAAGAAGGCCCTTCTCCTAGAAGTTGTGCTGTGTGATGCTGAAAAAAACTTGTCTAGATTAACTGACCTCCTTTCACATAGGACAATTTCTAGAAACTGCACCTGAAATGCTAGAACTATGAATGATTGGGAAAGACAGCACAAGTGGTAAGGGCAATGACATATTATAAGATAAGTATTTTTGTGATTATACAAAACAGGATGGAAGGGAGCAGGTAGCTTCTAAACAAGGTGAAAATGGTGCTATTCTCAGGCCATATAGAGGAAAAAGCCCCTTACAGAGACGGAGCAACCCTAATGCTATTTAAAGACACAGAGAAAGCACTAACAGAGTAGGAAGCAGCGAGTTCTAGAACCACAAAAAAGAAAGTAGACATGAGCGCGATCCAGTGTTATGCACCAACAGCTGATGATGTTGAACCAGGCAAGGAAGAATTTTACATGAAACTTCAACTATTATGGGTATTAAAAGAAACAGCAATATAATTTGATAGTTGACCAAAATACTCCTGGAATGGATAAAAAGGGATATGGAGAGATAACGGGGAAACATGGTCTTAAGTCATGAATTAAAATGGAGAATTATTCACACATATTTGTGCCGTGAATAAATATGTCATATAAGGAAGTGTTTTTCCACATAAAAGAATACACAAAACAATGTGGGTATCACCAGACAACCATATGGAAAATTAAATTGATTGTATCTGATTTAATGAAAAAATTTAGATCGTCTCTACGACATAATTTTAGAGGTTGCAGATGTAGATTCAGACCATCATCTACTATTAAGCAACATTAAGTTGCAAGTTAAGAGGTGTACATCTTATAAACTTGGAAATCAATACAATATAGTATAGTCCAGAAATCAAGAAACTAAGGCAGCAGCAGCAGCAGAAGAAAAATAAAAATATTATTTGCACATTTGATATTTTAATTTTGCATAATCAAAAGTGTACAAAAGGTTAAAAAAATACCCAAAAAATGGTTTTGTGATTGTTGACTGTATTTATATGACTTCAAGTGTATACTAGACTAGTTTGATAGTATGGTGCAGTAGCTGTGCCTACTTGCAGTCAGCCGGTTCCATTGCCAGGAACCCACAGCACCAGACACAGTAGGTAGATACTGTGTTACCTATCACTATTATTATTGTTATTATTATGGTTATATGTAATATTCTTTAAGATAACATGTGTAAAAGTGTTTTTTTGCATGTCTGGTATTATTGCTTTGAGTTGTACTCTGTATACTTCAGTTATCAGTTGGGGTATCTTCATTGCACTCCGGACATGTCCATAGGTACTTGTTCTCATGCATAATGTTCACATTAAGAGTGGGTCGATCTGTTACCCCTGGATCCCCTTCATAACAATGTGTGTGTGTGTGTGTGTGAGAGGGAGAGAGTGTGTGTGTGAGAGTGTGTGTGCATGAATGAGAGAGAGAGAGAGAGAGAGAGAGAGAGAGAGAGAGAGAGAGAGAGAGAGAGAGAGAGAGAGAGAGAGAGAGAATGGGAAAGAGAGGGGGAGGGAGGGTAAGGGGAGAATGTGTGCATGCACGCGCATATACTTATGTGAATATATATCTATGACAGATTATACAGATTTGGGATTTGAGGTATAAGATAAAAGAGACATTATAATTAATTAATAAACATGTAACCAAAGTGTTTAAAAAAAAAAAAAAACATTATGTCACTATCATGAATGTAATAAAATAACAACACAATTAAAAAGACTGAGAAAAGAGAATAAAAACAATATATTTCATGCATTAGTAAATAATAAAGAGCACAAAACAAATATTACCATTGCATTTGACCAACAAAAAAAATAAGACCTTTAAATTTGCAGCTGGGTTCTGGAAGACTCTCAAAACTGAGAGGGAAGACCAGGAGAACTTTTAATCAGATAGTGGTGGGAACGATTAGTAGTATGAACTCTTCGCTGGCTGTTGAATGAGGGGACTGAGCACGTATGGGAATGTACTGAGTGCAGTGATGTCGGTTCTTAGCTCAACTCAACTCAACACATTTGCAGCTATAAACCTCAGTGGAAATTCACACACAGAAGGAAGAAAAAAAAAAAATTACTTCACAGAAATTATTGTTACCTTGTGTGAATTTTATAGAAACGGACACCTGGTATTCCAATATCATATGGTCCGACACCAACATGTTCTGGGATTTTTCTCTGTGAAAGCATTAAATATTCACATTTTAAATATAATAATGCCACAAATTCATCTTTAAAAGAATGTTCTGTAGTGTGAATAACGACATCAGTTTAATTTGATATATATCACTCTCTCAAAAGTCACTTAACAGCATTTTAACACCATATTTGGTGTCTGGTAAAAGAGCTGAAATCCTGCGTCTGGTAAAAGAGCTGAAAGGACTGAGATATAAAGGTCAGTGGCTGTTACTGTATGTTGTGTAGACTACATATTTACTAACTTCTGACAGATAAAATCCGTTGATTTGAAAACTCATTTTTACTGATGTGAAAGTATCCCAATGTATGTAAATTGAAACGACATGTATGTATGTCAATTGAAACGAGAAAAAGAGTGTTGTGGGATACATAGAGCCTGTTCTTTTGTATGGATGTGAAACTTGGACAATGAGCAGTCAAGCTGAAAAACATCTGATGGCTGCAGAAATGTGTTTCTGAGGAAAATGCAAAGAATACCATGGACAGACAGAAAAAACCAATGACCAAGTACTACAGGAGACAAATGAACATCATAAGCTGATTAGAGAGATTAGACGTAGACAGTCAAAATTTTGTGGACATGTTATGAGAAGAAATGGATTGGAGAACTTGGTGACAACTGGCAAGATCGAAGGGAACAGACCAAGAGGAAGACCGAGAGGAAAATACCTGGATGGCTTGGCCACATGGCATGGACGGGAAAGGAACACTGAGCTGATCCCCGACACTGGAAATGGCGAGTCATGACCGCCCACGCTTTCCGGCATGGCACATGATTGATTGAAAGTATCCTAAACACTAAGTTTTCTGCTTCTCATATTTAAAAAAAAAACAAACAGAAATTAAGTCAAATTTTCATACGACTTTTTCTGCTGATAGAATGCAAATCTGAAAAATGTATTTTGTTTTCAAGGGTGGTGCTTGACTTAAAAGAAATACAATGCTTTGTAATTTTAAAAATTATTCCATCATATATTTTCTAATAGGTATGTGTATTTTGTGACAGAATGATTGAATTAACAATTTAATGAAAATAAAATGACAGGACCATGTTTACAACAAATATACAGCACATTAACAGGAATAAGATTAAATATTTAAGATATAAGAAAAATTACTTTAATGAGACTAAATAAAATAAATTTAATGATTAAGAAATATTATATACATCACTTTAACACTAAGGAAATGCAGGGAGTCTCTGTGGCGAAGTGGTCAAGCCGTTTGACTCGTGCTCCGAAGGTTGTGGGTTCGATTCCAGGCCACGTCCTTCGGTTTACGAGTTAAATGTTTTGGAGACTCCTGTGGGTCATCGCGGAAAGAGACCGAGCCATATGGGATAAAACCCTGTGCAATGAAGTCAACCTTGTCGACTTTTAAGCGACTTTTTAAGGAAATGCATGTAACGATATAAGAGATATTTACGTTACTATAACAACATGAAGGCAAATACAGTTAATGATATCAGAAACATTACACAGAATTAACAATTGATACAGAATCAACATCACTGTACTTCAAGCAAACCCTAGTCTCCCCTAGGAATCATCACAAAATGTAGAAGCTCATTGCTCCAGTAAAAGACTGGCCGCAAGCATTTTGGAATCATCTTCTCATGTTTCCCTCCTTATCAGAAATAAAGCCAAACTCAAGACACGAACTCCTTAAACAGCTTGTTTCATCTGTTATTGTGTCTTCACTCAGCAGTTGGTTATAACTATCTTCAAGATATTATTCTTGTACAGTTTAAGTGTTCTGTTGAATAGTACTCTTGAAGCCAACAAATCTTAAGCCACAGCAACATCAGGATAGTACATTAATATAATCCCTTGGCAAGAATAATACTGTGTTCACTGAAGACAAAAACACAATTAACTTGAAGCAGTCACATTTTAATAATTAAATCATTAAATTCATGCCTCCTCTTCTTCACTCTTACAGATTAAATAAAGTAATTACCAGTTTCTTATTTTTTGCTGCTTCCAAAAGTGGCAATTTTTCTTCCAGTTCCATAGCATTTGTATCAAAATCTCCCCCTAGCCAGTCCATGGCGTCACGTGATACCACTTCACTATGCAAAGACCCATGCTTTTTGGTTTACTATTCTGAACAAAATTCCAGGAAAGCCCTGTGAAGAATAACAAATGAATTAAAACTTCTGGTTTACATTCATATATTGAACAAAATTACTGTTACATGCGGAACTACAGCAGGGCTATGACAGAATCACTGATGCTTGTGAACACAAACTAGTAATTCCAGCCAATCAGGAAACACATATGCTAAATTGGACACATATTAAAAAAACCTGCTAACAGCATTAACAGGAAGTCCTCCTTCTGGAATCGACAAGGAGAAAGAAGCATAGGAACACCAAAAAACACACCACCCATATGCTAATGGGGCCCTTAAGTGAAACAAAGAACAGTAAGTAACACTGTAATCTACTAAGCATATCATAACAGATGACGTAAGGATGGTATAAGCCAGCATAGGACTGGCTACTCCATCCCGTAAAAAACTTAACTCTTTCGCTACCGTGCTCCCATCTGTGGACAGAATTGATTTGCTGTAATGGCAGTCCGCCCTTTTTCGTCCCACAAAATGATCAGTGGTTTATTTCACATATTTCTGCTCCGTTTCGGAATTTTAAGTTACTGTAAACTAAAAAGTAGTACAACCGGAAGATCTCTACGCCATCTTGGAGCGGTCAATGGTTTTCTAATTTTTGATTCTTGTGAATTTTCAGTTTTAAGGTAGTGTTAATTTGTTTGTTTTGGTTTTTTCACAATGGAAACGCCCACCAGTATGCGTCCACGTAGAATGACTTCAGATCAAGCTAGATTATTATTCGAAACTGTTTTAAACAATAGTGATTCCGATAATAGTGATTCAGACAGCAGTTATATCTGTGAATCTAACATTTTAGCACGTGGTGATAAAGATATTACTAGTGGAACTTCGTCTTCAGCTGAGATGTCTGATGAATGTTCGTCTGACAATGAAAGTCAGGATGTCACAATCACTTCTCAGCGGAAAGGAAAGCAAACAGTACAAAATAAGAATAAAACTGGAGGAAAAAAGTTGAATCTACAAGCTTCTGTACAGCGTGATGCACCTATCCCATCACCATCGACATGGCAAGATGTGTCAGAAGGAGAAACAAAACCGAAGTTTGAATTTCGTCCTCGAAGATCTCACGTCAACTCTAAACTTTATCATCTGCAAACACCTATGGATTTTCTCAAAGTTTTTTTTGATGATGACATAGTGGATTGTATAATTAAAAATGTAAACAAATATGCAGAAAAGATCTTGATGCAGAACACTCCTAAAAGAAAACATTCTAGTCTGTTATCCTGGACCCCACTCACGAAGCATGAATGGCTGAAGTTTACGTCTGTCATTATTGCTATGGGACTTGATCCAAGACCATCTATCAAAGACTATTGGTGTACAAGTGCACATTTATATACTCCTTGGTATGCCACTATGTTTCCCAGGAACAGATTTGAATCTATTTTTCACACCATGTTTCACGTATGTGAACCAGAAGCATCACGTGAAAAAAAAAATTGATCCTCTTGTTGACATGGTCCTGAAGAGATTCCAGGAAGCATTTTACCCATTTGAAAATGTGTCCATTGATGAAATGATTATTGGATGGAAGGGCAGATTTCAGCACAGACAATACAATGCAACAAAACCTCACAAGTACCACATCAAAACATTTGGCCTTTGTGATTCTGCGACTGGCTATGTGGTGAATTTAAAAATTTACTATGGACGAAACACCGAATACAGTCCAGATTTAGATCTCACAACTGCTCATGCAGTGAAAGTGTTTGCCACACTACTGAATGTTCTCGGAGCTGGCCATCACATCTTTGCTGACAGATTCTACACTTCGAAAGCTCTGATTGATTATCTGCATTCCAACAATTTCAATTATACAGGAACACTGAATGTCAACCGAGTAGGCTTCCCTCCTGAGTTGATTATGGATACATGATTCAGAATCTGCGGCAAAACTTCTTTTCGGATGGTTGATTGGAAGCAATGGTGTTTATAGTTTAGAATAGTGTTGTTTGTTCAGTAAATTCAATTGGATTAGCAGTGAAGAGATATTGGATAACAACGCCCCCTCGGTAAGTACAATGTTTACATTATTTTTACCTACTTTTGTCCAATTATTTTACAAATTATATTATTATTTTTATTTTATTTACAACCTAAAGCAGAAATTCTCCTACCAACATATTCCTTGTCCAATCCCCTTTATTTTGATATATAATACAACATTTCTTCTACAATTTTAACCATTTTCATAACTTTACTGTGAGAGACCCCACCTTCCAGATTTCAGCCATTATTTTTTGTCATTTTTTGTTAAAAAGACATGGTTCAGAATATGAACCAAAACTTCTTTTTGGGTTACTTTAATGAGCAATACTGTTTATATTCTTGAAGACAAGTGGTGTTTGTTTGATTATTCAGTAAATTAAACATGATTAGCAGTATAGGAGTGTAGAAAACACATTCTAAGTGCAATGTTTACATTATTTTTACCTACTTTTGTCCAATTATTTTACAAATTATATTATTATTTTTATTTTATTTACAACCTAAAGCAGAAATTCTCCTACCAACATATTCCTTGTCCAATCCCCTTTATTTTGATATATAATACAACATTTCTTCTACAATTTTAACCATTTTCATAACTTTACTGTGAGAGACCCCACCTTCCAGATTTCAGCCATTATTTTTTGTCATTTTTTGTTAAAAGACATGGTTCAGAATATGAACCAAAACTTCTTTTTGGGTTACTTTAATGAGCAATACTGTTTATATTCTTGAAGACAAGTGGTGTTTGTTTGATTATTCAGTAAATTAAACATGATTAGCAGTATAGGAGTGTAGAAAACACCTTATAAGTGCAGTTTTTTTAATAATTTTTACCTCTTTAATTTCAGTTGTTATTATTAAACCTCTCATTATTGTCATAATATTTGTAACCTATCAATTAATTATTAACACTGTCATGTTCCTTGTGCAATCCTCTTTAATTTGATATGTAATACAATAGATCTGCTACCATCTTAACCATTTTAAAAGCATTATTGTAACACACCCCTAGTTCCAATTTTCTGCCATAAATTTCTGTTTGGTCACAGCCCAGTTTTTGTTTGGTAGTGAAAGAGTTAAGTGGAAAATCCAATCAACCGTGAACAAGATTAAAAGAAAAGGAAAGAAAAATAACTGGGCCAACCAAGATGAAAGGACAAAAGAAGTATACAATTGTAAGGAATCTGGATCACCAACTTACCTCTTATTCGTCAGTATCATGTGCCGTACAGATAAGCTTGGTCAGTCATGGATCACTATCTCACATGATGACCAGAGTCTTAGATCAGGTCTGTGTTCGTGTCTTGATTATGTCATGCGACCAAGCAATTTAGATCATTATCTCATTGTCTCCCCCTTGTTAATTTTCCTATTGAGTTTACCAGTTATCACAAATTTTTCAAGTTTATTTCTCCTCCTTATGTGTTCAAACAATCTTAACTGTCAATGGTAATTTCTCTAATAAATTTACTGTTTTCATTTACTATTTGAAGGAATATTTTATCATTTGTTTTTCTGTCCATCATTGCTATTTTTTTGCATTTTCCCCAGACATTACATTTCCACGGCCATTAGATGTTTCTCAGCTTGTCTGCATGTATATTTCACTTTACAATCTTTTCTCAATGCAACTGACAACTTTTTATTGGTGTGTTACTTACTTTTGTCAAGGTGATTCTTGTTCTAATCTCTACAAGGCATCTTCCATCAGATGTGATTGTTCCAAGATAGTTTACTCATTCACAAATGTAAGAATTGTCCCAGTTACTTGGATACTGTGGTATTTCTTTCTGCTTGGAAATGACCAAGCTTTATGTTTTCTTACAATTAAATTCCAATCCCAATTGCTCAGAGTAAAAATTTAGCATCCATCAAATGCTGCAATAAACTTTTTAGCTGGTGTATTTATTCCACACAACTGTATTATGTTAATTCACCCAGAATCATCACTGTTTTTTTTGTGTGCTCGCTCGCTTATATGTATAGTAGTGATGGACTGAATTTTGTGTGTGGATTAGCTTTCCTTATTAACAGTGTAAATAGCTCGTCATAAGGCAAACCCACTCTGACTTCAGAGGTACGTGTAATTTACATCCCCAAGTCAAGGATGACAGGTAAACATTTTAGTCCAGCTGTCCAGTGTAGGGGTTGAATCGCTTACCTCGGCATCAGCACAACAAATTTTTAAGAGCGCATTCTTACCATTCAGTCATGCAGACCTGCGTCACTGTTTTTGTTTTTATATCTGTATCCTGAATACAACATAAAACAGGAAGTTGTGGTAGCACAGTGAATAGTGCATTGGCTTACCAGCACAGTAATTAGGGGGTTCAGTCACTAATGTAGGTATTCTTATTTAATGCATCCAGCTTTAATACTGACCAAGTCATGGAAAATTAATACCAGAGATTTCTTAGAGAAGAAAAGCAGCTGGTCGCCATAGATCTTGTGACCTAATTAAGTGAAGTCCTACCACTCCAGTTTCCAACACAAATCAATGGCATGGGATCACCTTTATTTTTGCCACAAAACAGCTACGCCATCAACCAACAAAGCTCAAGTTTGAGACATGCATGGTCTCAGCTCACTAGTACACAACAAACATGGTATACTCCTGCATTAGACCTTGTTTTTACAGTAAACCATTAGAATACTCTTCACGTCTAAGTATTCACTGGAGGGTCCTCTCCATGATTACATGTTGTTTTGTGTATGTATTTGTTTGCTGATGAAGGCTTGTCGCCACAACATCCCGTATGTTTCGTAATTCTGTTCTATAAAGCTGCATTACTTTGTGTTATTTTATATTGCTTACATTTCTAGCTTTACCAGTTCCCCTAATTTTATTCATATTTTCACTTCTAAGACCATATTTCTCAGACACTATGAAACAAGTCAACAACCAGTAAACGCTTAGAATTACCATTAATGGCAGTGAGATAAAGAGTGAGAGTCCAAAAAACTTAGTTCCACAACATCATCATGTAGCAGCTCCTGTGCAGAATGTTGCCTCATCACAGCCCTAAAAAGTCTCTTGATCTCTTGCAATTTCCTTGCCTCATGCACTGGTATGCCAAAGTGCCTACAATGTCCTGGATCCTTCCGCATGCTGCTTGAACCCGGCCTCATCTTCCAGGAACACTTCCCTCCAACAGTTATTTCTAAGCCTCTGTGGTATTTAACCTGGCCACAGTATTTCAGTCTCTGAGACACCGTGCTGTTTATGAACCAGTCTTCTGTGATGCAGTATGTTTCTTTTTCTTGGTCCACAATATTCTAAGAACTTTTTTTTAACATTTAATATCAAAAGCCCCAAATGTCTTCTTTAGTTTGATTGTGAAATGGTCCACAAGTCACTTCCATATGCTTTTGCAGGAAAGATGCATGCTCTCAAATATGTTAATGTAACTTGTTTGCTGGAGTTGTGACAGTGATTCTGAACACTGTTTAGTCTCTAATTTGATATGAACAGTCAATGTCTGATTCTGTTGAAGAATCCCCACTGGTATTGATTATGAGCCAAGATATTCAAAGTGTCTTCATTGCTGACTGTCATCTTTGGGTGGCTTGTAGTCTTGCCCATGGACATTACTATTAGCTTCCCCAACAGCAATAATAATAAAACCATAAACAATCAGCTAATCCTGCCAATGCAATAATTTTTAATCACATAGTTTTATTCTCCTATCTTATAACCTGATCTGTGTGTTGCACAGATGACACAATGGGTACCCTCGTAGTCAAGTGCTTTCACTGTAGTAGATAAACTCCTTAGTGGAGCAGGCACAATAGGTTTCTGATAATCAGAAACAGTCCCCCTCCCCTTTCCATGAACGCTGTGTTCTCTATATCTTATTTACACTCTCGGAGGGCAGGCTAAACAGTCTTGCCCCCTAACCCAGTGCTTTAGCTATCATTCCACAAACTTGCCTCTATGTATGCCTACCTGACAGCTACCCTGCCCTCAGGAAGGCCAATGTTATGCATCAGGTGCATTGTGGTCTGCTTATTTCTCATTGCACCTTTGATTCGCTTCTGGCACCTAGCTGCGTGGCTTTGTTGCCACTTCCATACCTGAGGTTTGCTATACCAAGATGGATGCCCTTGCCACCATGTTACCTTCTCTACACCCCATCCGCGGATGAAGAAGTCACATTCGTGTGGGTGCCAGCTCTTCTTCTAGGCTATTTCCAATGATCTCTACTTCAAGTACAAAAGAAGCATCAATTAGCCTCTCCATCTTTTATGTTACTAATCCAGGATACTTTTTATGTTTCTTCACTGCTTGCTTTCAACTGACTCTTCAGAACTTTGATAATAAATTGTGGTAGCACAGCCAGCCATGCAAGATTTTAACATCTTATTTCTGACAAGATGACACTAAATGACCAGCAAATTTATTTATTCTGTTCATAGCAAAGACATTTATTTTAAGCTCTATTTATCTTCTATATTCTTACTGCAAAGGAAATCTGTGCTGTTCTTGAGGATCAGTCTCCTGACTTCTCAGCTCAATTTCCACTGGACTCAGCTCTTCTTGATGGGGCACTAAGTAACCCCAACCACGTTTATCATCATAATGAACAGGATATCCTGGCAAACAAATGAAAGGTCAAGTGTAGGTCATGTCATTATTCTCATCATAAGGCCAGTTCCATGACAACAACATTCACAATACTGGCTTCATATAGAAATAACTATTCACATAATCACCTGTTGAGTCACCAACAAAGGCAAGATTAGTGAATGGAGCGTATATAAAGCTTTTTTTTTTTTTTTAAATTTGCATATCCTTTACATGACATCGCTGTCAACAGCAGCATCTTTCAGCTGTCTGATGATTTCTTGGCAAGATTACGCTCAGTAGTTTGCCATTGCTTTCTGAGCGGCTGGCTCAGTTATCCCGCAAGTCACCAGCGGGGGTCGAACCGCCTCCAGCTCTTGCCCGCTACGAGACTCTGCGTGATAAATGGGATTACAGAGAAAGTGTTGTAACCCCTCGGCCAGAGAGACCGGCACATAAGGCTTAGTTTAAAAAAAAAACAACTGAAATATGTCTTTTCTTTCAAGCATTCATGTTTTTTTTAAATCACAGTTTTCTAACCTCAATATTTTATACTGTTTTAAAAAAAAATCTAAATATAGTCACTCAAGTAACCATGGGAGAGTCAGAAATATTCTCCAGTACATTTCTTAAGTGCCTGTGTGTTATCAGAGCCCTGGGATGATTAATCTTCTTAAGCGACTTCCTGTTTCTGCCATGGGCTTACATACCGCTGAAATGTTGTCACTGTGTTATACAACATACCAATACCGTATTAACAAATTTTAAGTCATAACTGTAACACACCCTACATCCCATTTTCCGTCATTTTTGTTTGGTCCAAACCTACTTTTTTTGGGGGGGGGGGGGGGGGGGGGGGAACGACAGAATTTGTTCAAGGATGCAAAGAACAGTAACACTGTAACCTATCCAGCATGTTGCAGGAGGTGACTAAGGAAGGTTGGGATGGGAAGGCATCCCAGAGAAAACTTAAGTTGCAAACTCCAACCAACCATAAATAAGTCTAAAAAAAATAAAATAAAAATAACTCGGCCAACCAAGATGAAAGGAGACTTCTAAAATCAGTATGATGCAATGTGAAGAAAGTGGTGAGGAGTGTGGATAATTTTCACCTAGAAAAATCTCCCAAAATGGCACCTGAAATGTTAGAACTATGTATGAATTGGGAAAGATGGCACAAGTTGGAGGGAGATGAAATATAAGAATAGCAATATTGGGATTATGCAAAACAAGATGGAGTAGAGCAGGCAAGAAGCTTCTAGATAGGTGAAATAGTTCTGTTCTTAGGCCATACAGATACCGATGAAAATACCCTTTATAATGCTGTCTATAATATAAATATCAATATATAACAAATAAAATAAAACAAGAAATTGGTGATAAACAGTGTGGATTTATAGAAGGTGAAGGCACAGGTATACATACTGAGAAAAGTAACAGAAAGAAATAGCAGAGTTGATCCAGAAAACCAAAGACCGAAATCTGTGGAAAGTCCTGAACGCCTAAGCCAGCTGCCATGGCACTTGATGATGATCAACAGAAAGAATGATTGACATGAACAGAGATCTATATTTATGATTTATTGACTACACTAAGGTATTTTATCAGGTTAAACATGAAGAAATTATTCGGATGTTGAAAACAAACACTGATGGCAAAGATCTGAGAATAATAAAGAACATGTATTGGCAACAAAAGCAGCCATAAGAAATGGCAACCTATTGGGAACTTTTCAATACATTAAACAAGGTGTTAGGCTAGGTTGTGTACTATCAACCGATCTATTTAATTTGTAGAGTTAAATAATAGCGAGATCCATACAAAACATACCAGGAATATCAGTTGATGGGGCATAATGTAAACATGTGCTATGTTGATGACATGGTTTTGGTCATTGAAAGATCTAGTTCAAGAAATCAAATAAACAAGAAATTAAAGCATCTAGTTCAAGAAATTATAGATATAATTGCAACAGAAAGTCAAAACAAAGGAGTCAGTCTAAATAACAGAAAAACAGAAGTAATGGTTACTGCAAAGAAAAACTATATTCAAGTGCTGTATCAAAGTGAGTAGAACCAATATGAAACAAAGTCAGTGTATTGAATTTTTGGGGTACTTTAATAATTAACAGTAAATATAAGATGTATTAAGGAAGGTAAATGTAGAATAGCCCAAACAAAGACATTTCACAAGATGAAGAATATTCTCTGCAATTTATCTTTATCAATCGAGGTGATGAAAAAAATGTTCTTAAGAGCTATATTGAGCCAATCCTTAAGTATGAAAGCAAATCATGGACAATTGGCAGACAAGTGAGGCATTATGTGGAGGCTGCGAAGATGTAGTTTTATAGAAAAATAATGAGAACACCTTGAATGGATAGAAAGAGCAATGAAGATATCTTGAAAGAATTTAACTCACACAGAGAATTGGCTACTTGCATAAGAAACAGATAGTCCACATTGTTTTGGCAAGTCATGAAAAGGAGACAGCTGGAGTATGTCATCACAATGTGAAACTGAAGGGGAAGAGTAGCAGGGGGAGTCCAAGAGAGAAGATGTGGGACAGTTTGACATTATGACACAGAGGAACATCAGTATAAGAAATAATTGGCAGACAAAGGGCTGTGAGACAGACATGATCACCAACACCACACAACATTGACTATAAGAAGAAGAATGCTACCTAATGAGGCAGAATGCAGCACCTGCTACTTGGCAGAAAGCAATAATAAGCTGAGAGTTAATGAATTCTACATTAATAACAGCAACTTTAGAATCACAAACAATAAAGTAAACATGATTGTGATCCAGTGTTGGGCACCTACAAATGATACAGATGAATCAGTTAAGACGGAATTTAACATGAAACTTTGAAGTACTACAAGTAATCAAAGAAATGACATTTATGAAAAGTAGGATGGGTGACCTGAATTCAGTGATAGGACAGAATAATTCAGTTTATGAAGAGATCATGGAGAAACACAGACTTTAGGTGATGCCGGTGTGCTGCGGAATGAACAAGCGGACATACTGGCTGGCTCTGCAAAATTTGGCGGAATATTGATGCATGACAAGGCAGACATGGTTGTGACCTTTGGGAGCACGTGCACACCTCAGACGAGCAAATGGATCATCATGGTCTGGCAAGAAAGAGGCAGTGGGGAATGACGAGGGGTTCTGGCCAACGCTCGACACTTAAGAGGAAAGGCGAGACGGATATATACTCAGATTGTTACTGGCACTATTGGTGTTGGAACTTTTCGCTGGCTGCTGAGGATGGGGACGGAGCGCTTATGGGAGTGCCCCAAATGCTGTGATGTTGAATCTTAAATCAATCAAAGAGAAAAGATCCAGGTGATGCTTGCTACCCGTGATCTCCGAAACGAAGCAAGCCACTCTGCGCGAAGCTTGCCTGTTCTCACTCTTCTCAGCATGCTTTCTGAGTCAGTTACAATCACAATGTGTGTATGTATCGTGTTTTCTATCCAGCGAAAAGCTGCACTGACCGCCTCCACCTCCATTCTTAAGCTAGATGTAGTGTCATCATACGCCAGGCTCTCCTGCACCAAACGCCGACCATTAGTTCTTGCCAAGAACCCCCAGGCACTTCTCCTACACGTGCTACCACAAGGCCGCAACCACATCTGCCTTGTCATGTATCAATACTCCACCAAGTTCTGCAGAGCCAGCCAATCTGTCTGCCTGTTCATTTCCCAGCACACCGGCATGCCCCGCAGAAAAGATCCAGGCGATGCTTGTCACCCGTGACCTCCGAAGCGAAGCAAGCCACTCCGCACGAAGCCTGCCCGTCCTAACCTTTGTCAGCATGCTTTCTGAGTCAGTTAAAATCACAATGTGTGTGTGTGTCGTATTCTCCATCCAGCGGAGAGCCGCAGTGACCGCCTCCACCTCCATTCTTAAGCTGGATGTTGTGGTATCATATGCCAGGCTCTCCTGCCCCAAACATCGACCGTTAGCTTTGGCTATGAACCCCCAGCCACTTCTCTCACCTCTTGACACCGAACCATCTGTATAGATAATCACATCACCCGAGTGAGCCATCCATGATTTCCCTCTTATCAGTCGCTGACCCTTAACTGCGTCCAGCGCCTCATGCAGTGGGTGGTCTGTGTCTGCAGCTATTCTGAGGTATGCCTTTGCCTGCATCACCTTGAGCCTGTCAGCAACAGTCGGCAGACCAAGGATGTAATGCATACACACTACTGGGGTGTCTCTAGTGTATCCCAGAATGACCCGCATAGCTTCGTTCTGTATGCGCTCCAACTTCACCAGCTGACTCTCTGAGACAGGAGCAGACCCAATCCATAATCAATTACTGAGAGGATCAAGTGCTGGTATAGTGTGAAAAGCAGTCTCTGCTCTGTGTCCATTGCAGCCATAGTTTTAAGTGCACAGTCCCTTTTGAGATCTTGTCACAACCGTCTCCACATGGTCCTTGAAGGATAGGCTCCTGTCAAATGTGATCCCCAGATACTTCAGTTTGTTTTATCCGAGGTTGATAAATGGTACTAACTCAGGAGTTCTGGAGAGGCACACCAATTGGTAAAACACTTGATTTTTATTATAATAATGACATAATGTTTATAAACAATAATGTCACATTATATATTAACTCTTAAAACTATTTCTATCATCATAAGAAAAACATGGAAGTAGTACCTACCATCCCATACCAGACGCATGAGTTTAGGTGTAACCCGACACTGAGTGCTGATGCGACTAGGACCAGGATAGAAATCATCATCTTTGGGTCGAGGACACAGTTCTCTGTACCACCTGATAGATGTTTAACCAGTTTGCAATGATAAACTTTGTCAGTACAAAAGAGTTCTTACTGCTACATGCATGTGAAACACGCTATGACATTAAATGTAGTCTAAACCAGCAGGAGTGGGTAAACTTTTTGTGCTTAGGGCCACATTGACAAATGTAAAGCTATTTGGGGGGGGGGGGGGGGGGGGGGGGGGGGGGGGATATATATTATGTCCACTTGTTTACAGCAACCTATCACAATACGTAATTATGAATAATTTATAGGTTATTAAACAGTACAAATAACTAATTATTGCAATAGTATAAAATAGAAAATTAGAAAGAAATTTTATCAAAAATGTTTAAAACAATCATAACGGCACATGAAAATCTGTAAAATGCAACAAAACTTAAAAATTAACTAAAAATTTTTGTTTCTAAATGCCCTCGAGGGCCGCATAATATCAGTTGCCGGGCCGCTTGCAGCCCGCGGGCCGTAGTTTGCCCACCTCTGATCTAAATGATTGCATTGTTACTGATTTGTGTGTAATAGGCATATTCTGGGAGCCTTTTGAAGCATTGTCATATGAACACCGAGTTCTGAGTGTAGACAGATTACAGATTATGTAACAGACTATATAATACATGAATATACATCTAAATATATGCACACACATACATATTCACACAATGAAAACCTGGCCAACATTGTGAACAGGTTGGTGAATCGGGGAGATCTTGAAGAGCTAATTGTCCTGGTGTATGGTTTGCTAGTGCATTTTCCCATGTTTGCACTTGCTGGACTCAGTTTCACTGCACAGCTATTGAGTTAAATGCTTGATTTGACACTGTGAGTTGTGAATTTCTTTTGTAATGCTCTTTTTTTGTGTCCATGGTGGCTATGTTGTAAAGTGCAGATTAAGAAAATGGCGGACAACTAGTTGTCTGCAGTCTGCCATTGCCTTATGCAATGAGTGTGTGGGCTGCTTGTGTTTGTTCAGACTGCTGTCTTTTTCAACAATGAACTGCATATTCAAGTGAAAGATGGTTTGTTGTCAATGCTCTGGCACTTTGGTCTTGTCAAGGCTATGGTTTCCTTCACAATGTCATGCGGGACAATGATGAGCATTTTGTGGTTTTTGCTGGCACAGGAATGGAGCAATTATGGGGTGACCCGCTGCTATGACTGCTACTACATTCCCACTCATGCATACACACATACGGTGTCAGAAAGCTTTTATTTAATAACTGTGCCAACATAACTGTTACAGTATTAAACATGACATTAACAGCTTAACAACGGCTTACTAGCTGAATAATAATCAAAATCTTCATAAATATTTTCCAACCCAAATTTTATTATTTCTTCTAATAAATAATCTTAATTTTAACTGATTCAGTGTCAAACAAAAAGTAGGTGTTGATCCGACATGATACACAACCAAATAAACAAGTATTATAGTGTAAATACTTGTTCAATGAGCACTGGAATTGCGGAAGATACACAAAACAAAACAAATGACACAATGACCCTAGTATGGCAATATATCGTCCTTCTGTTAAAATGGGAGGTTACATTTGGTGACATATTATTCAGTACCGAATTCAGCAAAAAAATTTTCATGGATATTGTTTAGGTTCTAAACACTACTTTAGATCTACAAAGATTTCTGCAAGTAGTGGAAGTAATTTGTTGTTGTTTGTCTCATTCTTGATGAAATTCACAGACAAACAACATCTAAGTATTTTATTTTGCTATAATGAACAGATATTTTTGATTACAGCTATATCATAATTCCATTAAATATTGCTTGAATAGCAAATCCATTACGTGGAAAGCCCGAATCAAAAGCTCACCGTGTGGATGTCATCTGCAGTCTACTAGTTTCCACAGGAACAGCCTATGGTGAACTGAAGGTCCAATATATGAAAGTTAGGCTAAGCAGCCATGTGCAGGACGCGACAATTTCTTGGGTGAGCCCAGTACTAGAGCGCTATGTGTCAGCTCTGCAATTATGGAAGCCTCCTTGGATGGCAGGGAATGCCCATGGTCTGCACCTGCCTTCTCTTGAGGGCTGACCAGGATGTCTTTGGCTGTTGGAAGGTTAACCCGGTCAACAAATGCCCACAGAAATCGGATGTGTCTGCCTAACGGCACAAGAACACAGCTCTGCTGTAAACAGGCACAACGCAATCACGTCCAAAAAAACAACTCTAGATGAATGCAGAAGAAGAAGATATAATTCCATTAAATGAAAAATTGTGAATGGTTAATATAAAATGTTTAGCCCTCTGTTATTTGTGTAAGACTCATCCCATAGACCACAAAAAAGAGGTTGCAGTGTGTAGGAAATAGTTGCTTGAACTGATATATCATGACAGTGGGGTCAAATGGTCAAAGATTAAATCTCCACATGAGCTTTATAAATATCCCCAAAAATATAGCTTATTCAGTCATCACATAGTTAAAACTTATAATATCAAGAAAACAGTAATAGTTATACCAAAGAAACTATTATACAAATATTATAAGCCTCGACAAGTCAGTTTCCAATAAATATGAATGCAAGGTCATTTCATAATCAATTAAACAAACACACAAAAAAGAATATGGCAAGCAGACGGGAGTGAAAGACTCACTTTGGGTAGCCTGCCATAAAGGTTGGGTTTTTAGGAACTCTTGCGGCTGTAGCATACACTCTTCTGACCACTTTCTTGTACTCCTCTATTGCCTCCTTGTCCTGAACAAACACAATGACATAATCAATTCACTGAACTGAAGGGGATCAGACACCACCAGTAATGTTTTGTTATGATCACGTCCCATCTGCAAAGACATAGCAACCCCACAAGCATGGATGTCTTGCTGTAACATTTTAGATTATATTCAAAGTATAGATTAAAAAGTACAGATATAATACATTATGCAAAGTGTACATGTTGTTTTAGTCATAAAATAAGAGCATAATGGACTGTCACTATAGTAGCGATCTGTGGAGTCCTGCTAGAAGGATGCACAAGGATGAGCAACCACTGCGCTAATGAGGTTCCTTGATGAAGTCACATGTTTAAAAAAAAAAAACATCTTCTGACTAAACACTATAATGAGTTATGTAAGATTATTTCTACATTAATGCAACGTAGGTAGTGCACTGATTATAATTCAGCCAGAAAAAGTATTATTAAACTTTCATAACAGAACATCCAGTGTTAATGTTTTTTTCAGAGCTGAGTTAACGTACACAAACCAGCTGATGATGCTTTCTCAACAGATGCTGCAGTATGAGTATCCTGCATTTATTTCTCAATTGCACCCGTCAGTGTAATATTTGATTCCAAACCCCAACAGCCTTAGATGTGTTTCATTGATTGCCTATGAACGTAACACTTGCCTAGTACATCAACAGCCGCTGGAAAATGCTGGTGTTGACTGCTATGTCCCGTAAGGGAAACGCAACAACTAGTATTTATATAGGCATAATTATGTTCTCAAACATGGCTGGTAATACCTCTTCACATTGCCTTTTTTTCCCTTGACTTTAAGAGTTCTTGAAGTTCTCTGGTGCCAGTATGATCCATAGCCCTCTACCTGTGGTGGTCTCAAATCAGCCAGACAATTTTACCTCATCAAAAATATATCCCTACATCTTCCATCCCTTAGAAAACTATTATCTGTCTGGTTTTTTATTTCTGTCTTTACCACTAAAAACCTTTACCACTTCTGCTTTCTTGTTTATCATGTCAGCTTTATTATAATTATTTGTTGTTGTTGCACTGTTGAGCACACATCTGAAACTTGCTGACAATGACCAAGCATTTTGTTCATCATCAGAGGCAATCCAAAACTATCTGTAGCACTTCATTGTGAATGGTTCCTACTGAATGAGTATGCCTAATCCCAATCTATCATACACAGAACTCTATTGACAATGCAGAAAGACCAGCAGATTATGTGGAGATGCGGGGCAACCACAGGATAATATTTAAAAAAAACTCATTTACTGCCTATATAGTATAGTACCTTGTGGTGTATGGCAGGGGGGATCTTGAGCCTGAGGAATTAAGTCCGCCTGGCTAGTGCAGTCGCCGTGAACTGTGCAGGTTAGGGTTTTCTTTTTGCCCCCGATAGAAAAACAAGCCGCACTTTACCGAGGATTCAAACCCGGGTCTCCCAAAGGATAATCTGACTTCTAGCCACTCGGCCAGCCGCTCCTCTTATAGATAATGTTATGGACTGAATTAATTAAAACAATAAAGGAAAATACTACATCTAACAGTCTCTGTTAGAGACTCTGTGGCGAAGTGGTCAAGTCGTTTAACTCGTGCTCCGAAGGTTGTGGGGTTCGAATCCGGGCTGCGCCCTTCAGCTTACGAGTTAAATGTTTCGGAGACTCCTGTGGGTCTCGCTAAAAGCTATGGAGTTCGTGCTTTGTGCGACGCTTTCCGCGCTGCGGAAAGAGACCGAGCCATATGGGATAAAACCCGGTGCGATGAAGTCGACCCTGTCGACTTTTAAGCGACTTTTTTAAGCGACTACATCTAACAATTTCATTCAACAACAACTGAAAAAAGACCCTGAACTGATTATTGACTGATCAACTAGAAGCAACATCATTGCACTCAGGACACAACTCTCCCACGATTTTAGTGAACTTGCTGCCAACCAATCAGTTCAAATGAAAACAAGATCAGAAAGAAGAGTTTACTATTTGTTTCAGTAAAGGCTAGCATTTGCTGGTTGCAAAAGAAGTATTCTTTAGAGCACAATGATTTCTACTTGGTACAGCTTCTGATATCTTCTCGAGTGAATTCATACAGGTGAAGCCCACAGTTCTACTTAAAATAATCTACTAACCATTTTGATGAAATGTAAATGAGAAAAAGATGACTGTATAAAACACTAAACTGAGATGAACTTATCTGCAAGACGACTTTCACATTATGGACAGACCAGAACAAGTCATTATTCTGCACCTCAGAACAGGACATAATAGATTACGCAACCACATGTATACAAAAATTCAAGATTGGTGGATCAGCCATGTGCACATGTGGATTGGCGTCACAGACAGCAGAGCACATACTCCAAGACTGCCCATATTACAACATGTCTAGACAAACCTGTGGAAGATATAACTCTATGGGCCGCTGAGTGAACTAATAAAGACAATTAAATTCATACAAGAGACAACATTGCAGTTATAGACATATTTCAAGCGAATGAAAGAAGAAGAACAGGAACAAATTTCTGATTTCACCATTAACCAACAAAATTTTACAAACACAAAAACATATTTTAATTTACATGCAATTCTTGAAATAAATACCTATCAATATACACAAATACATTAAAGAACATTTTAAAAGATCTATTAAATTCAAGGAGTCTATTTACCCCTCCATAAAGCAAATAACTTGGAAGCTTATCGCAGTCTTCTTTTCCCTCAAATGGATCAATCACATTTTCTAGATTTCTTGCAGTTTTGTTGAGGCGAAATGCAGATACGGACCAATCCAGATCCCAAAGCCAAGGATCATTCTTATACCTGCAAATTAAGATATATATAGAATTATTTGTTGTTGTGATTATGTGGATTGTTTACAAAATAAGAAAAGGAATGATTAAACCCCCCTTTATTCTGAGGTACTGAATTGGACATCTAGTCTTCTCAGACAATGGTAGAGGATCTGTATGTATGGTACATGATGAAATTCCTCAGCAGTTGGAAGCACACACACAAAAATTGGTCAAACCGACCACTGCCCAAGTGAAAGTTAAAAATTAGAAAAGCTACACATAAATATGGGAACAGTGGTGGTGTAGCAGCTAGCAATCTTGCCTATCCACATGGTGATATTTCCATTCTGGCAGAGTTTTAAAATGGACCCGGGCTGCCAGTTCAACCCAGCCTAAAATAGGTACTAGGAAATGTTCTGGAAAAGTAAAACTATTGTTGACATGATATTGACCAAATCAGCAGATGATTGGTCTATAAAAACATGGAGCTAACACCATGTGCTCAATACATCTCAAGGTATGTAAAAGGGTCCTTTACGCTGACCCACAAAAGAATATTTATAGTATGTGTCATTCAGGTATACACATATTGGGATCCTCAAGGAACTACAGAGTGCATGCATTCTGCTGAGATTCTCCTTAATGTGATCCATGAGGAGACGGAGCACTTAATGGAGACCTCTGGGTACAATAAAGTGATACCTAACCCAAAAAAAAAAAGAAAAAAAGTTCTTAAAAGTTGAGAGGATCGACTTCATTCGGGTTTTATCCCATACGGCTCGGTATCTTTCTGATGGGCGGCCTACTCAAAGCGTCACACAGAGCACGAACTCTGTAGTTCCAGCGATGAGCTCCAGGAGTATCAGAGAAAAATGCACTTGTGAACCGAAAGACGTCAGCCCGGAATTGAACCCACAACCTTCGGAGCACAAGGCAGACGATGGTGGGGATACTTACTATTATACAACCGAGAATGGTGATACCTAACCAAAACCAAACCAAAGAAATTATTGCTAACCGCTTCTTTCTTCTGTTTTGCCTAAATTTAATTCCATGGCACAGTCATATCTTAAACCTTTTTATTCCCCCCCCCCCCCCCCCCCCCCCCCCCCAGAATATTACCGGACTCTATTAGCACATCTAAGTTTAATGGGTTATGAAAGTCAAATTAGCGGACCAAGGTTCACTATCCTCACATGGTATATCACCATTTCTGTTATGATGATCATCAGCTTCATCCTCATTCTTATCTCTTAGTTGTCATCCGATATGTAACTGTCAACCTGTTTACTATTTTCCAATTATATATGTGAACTATAAAGAAGCTTCAGGAAACAGATTAATTCTAGTTTCAGATGAGGTGTTTTTTTTGGTTTTTTTTTTTTACAAAAGTCTCTCAGAAATTAATTAAATTTTTGTGGCAAGATTGTCTTAATGCTTTCAGTGTCTTAATGCTTTCAGCACTATCTTAAAAAATATGGTTGCCTGAATGACAAAAACAACACTCTCAGGTACAAATAGGTCCTGTGGTTATGGTTTTAAAAACATAGTACTAACCAAAAATAAATTGTGAAAAAATTAATGAAACAGTTTGTACTGAAAATGTGCCATTGCCATAATCATTGCAGGTGGTCTGATAATTACAATTTAAAAATAGAAAACATAGTATAGCAATTTCAATACTATAAGAAAATAAAGACAAAAAGCACAAATAGATAAGAGTATACATTAAAAAAAAACACACACACATATAGCTTGTAATGTAACTCAAAGATTTTTGGGAAACTTTAAGCTTTAGGTTGAATCTGAATTCTAAATTTGAACTGTTCACTCCCTTGCAAGGAAACATAATAGATTTGTCTTAAAATAATAAAATAAAAAATCTGTTATTAGATCTGTTTTTTAGGTGCCCTGTTTGGAGCAGACATTGGTGATCATGATTATCCACTTCTTGCTGTCATCTGACATTTAGATGAAGTTGGTGCTGCTTATATTATTTGCTGCCCAGCTATTTAACTGTTGCCAAGCTATTTAACTTTGATTTTAAATCTCAACTCTTTTTCCACAAAGCATTATGTTCAAGACTGTTGACAATGAAACACCTAAAACCTCTAAAGGAAACATGATCAAACTAGGTCTAACTCCAGCCATTTTGCTTGAGCTGTGCTGAATCATGATCTGATTACATCCTAATGTGCCTCTCTGCAGATGTGAAGTTCCAGAAACACCCTGCACACCCCACTAGTTTCTGGCTTGGAATGGAGAAGGACAACAGTGAAGCAGTCCCAGTGGAGATGGTACTTTCCTAATGTATTGGGAGAAGTCTCTACACCAACCTCACTCCAATAGATGCAAGTCCTTTTCTTGGGGTTAGACCAGTGGTTCTCAACCGGTGGGGAATTCCCCCCGAGGGGGGAATTTTAGGGGCTTCCAGGGGGGGAATGAAGATTATTTCAAGAACGCGTTAATACAAGAACCGATTACTTGATCTTGTTTTTCCCTTCATACTTTACAGTTCTGCACGTCTCACCCTTCTAAAATTCATTTTATAAAGTAAGTAGACCCACAAATCACGTTTTATGTGGACGTCTAGGCTTGTTTTAGTATGTGCTTCCATTATACGTATACTGTGTAGGGGCGGGAGGGGAGATTTTAGGTAGGAAATACGAAAGGGGGGGGGGGGGGGTAATGACTTTCTGAACATATGGTGATGGGGAAGCATGGGCCAAAAAATGTTGAGAACCACTGGTTTAGACAATCTGAATGTCAATGGTTTGGACTTAAAGTTTAAACAGTCTTCCAGAGAATCCACAACCAACCATCTTAACTCTTTATACCTCAGAAAGTGGTTACTTCTAAATAACAAATGCTCCAGTAAAAAAAGAGTTAAAATATTATCTGCCCGAATTTCTCTCAAGGAGGCTATGTAGCAATCATCTGCGTCAGGGAGAGTTGCAGTTTATTTTAGTCAATGGATGAACATCACGGCACACAGGTGTAACCCATAAGAGAGTTACAGTAATTAGTAGAAGGAGTGCTTAAAGTAGCAACAATCAAGCTTAAAATAGCAACAATCAGAAACAGAAAGACTAAAGTTTTCCACATATTCTGTTAACACAATAATGACTTACAAAAGTCTTTATATTTCTATTATGAATTATTTCTTTTGCAATATGTGTTCAGTTTTTTAGCAAGTATTCAGTGTGACTGAATGCTGATACCCCAGATATTTATATCATGCGCGTGCGTACACTCATACAGAAACAACTAAGACTATTAGTCTCAGAGAATGATCTAATTCGCATATCCTTTACAGGGACATCGCTGTCAACAGCAGCATCTTCAGCTGTCTGTTGATTTCTTGGCAAAGATTACGCTCGATGGTAGTTTGCCATTGCTTTCTGAGCGGCCGGCTCAGTTATCCCGCAAGTCACCAGCGGGGGTCAAACCGCTCCCAGCTCTCGCCCGCAACAAGACTCTGCGTGATAAACGGGATTACGGAGAAAGTGTTGTAACCCCTCGGCCAGAGAGACCGGCATAGAGAAAGATCTACTAAAAATTAATTAATTTTACACTCTCATTAAATAACTAGAGACAGCGGAGATGTGGTTTTTCAGAAGAATGATGAGAATATGTTAAACAGGAAGAAAATAAATACTGAGGTATTTACAACTGCAGATTGCTTACCAAAATCAAAAGGAAATGATGAAATTTATGGGACACACACCGTGGAATAGGTAAACTAGCCCTTTGTGGGAAAATATTAGACAAGAGAAGATGAGTAAGATAGAGAATAAATATTGTTTTGAAAACCTAAGCATATACATTTAAAATATTACAAACTCATGTATGTTAAGTGCATTTTAATAGGAGTTGAATCGATAAGATAAACTGTGTACATTACTGTTCACCAGGAAGGAGAAAACAAGCTTCATCAGCAAGTGCCATGAGCAGTTTTTTTCAGTTCCTTCTCTGACTCACTGTATGTACTATTTGCATGCTGTATATATCTAGGCCACGCATCATTTATGGGAAGGTAAGCAGAACCCATCTCAAGCATTCCTGCCAGGGTTACAGGATGAGGAAACCTGTTGAATGAATGGACAAAACAAATTATTGCAGTACAGGTCATATGTATAAACGTTCAGAAGACAATACTGTTAGCACCATCAGTGAGGAGGTATAGCGGGATTCTGTTACTGATAGCTCATTTCAAAGAAGCAGCTGTAGCATTATATTCATTAGTGCACTGGCTTTACTACTAACAGTGGGCCACTTCAGCAATATGTGTAAGTGTAAACTATACTGAGCGTAATCTTGCCAAGAAATCAACAATCTAGCTGGAAGATGCTGATAGCTGATGTACTGTAAAGGATATGGGGGGGGGGGGGGGGGGGGGGGCGGGCGCCAACTCACAGCCTGTCTATTCTTTAATATTGTCTGTTTAATGGTTCCTTTTGCCTGCCTCTTCATGTTTTCCTTCAGATGTACATTTGTGCTAGAAGCCATCAGATTAGCCCCATTAAACAAATCACCAGGAAAAGACGAAAATACCAAATGGACTAATTATAGCAGCAAGATAAGTAGGAACAGCATGGCTACATAGACTATTCAACCATGTTGGGGTAGAACAACAGACACCACGAGACTGGGGAAACGCCATAATTATCCCAATTTGGAAAAATGAAGGCAGCAAAAGGGATTGCCACACAATACAGAGGCATTTCACTGTTGAGTCACACTGGGAAAGTATTTTGCAAAATTCTTGAGAAATGACTACGAACTACTATAGAACCCCAGCTAAGCGAAACACAACTTGGATTTAGGAAAAACAAAGGATGCACAGATGCCATTTTTGCTCTTAGACAACTTATAGAAAAATCAATCGAATTCAATGAAACACTCTACTTAGCCTTTGTCGACCAAGAAAAGGCATTTGATAGTAGATAGAAACAAGCTGTGCGAAATCCTTAAAGAATATGGTGCGAGTACACATCTAACAAACCTATGTAGAAGCTTATATAACAACAGTGAATGCATAGTGAGAGCAACTGGAGGACACTCAGAACCCTTCACCATAAGAGTACGACATGGTTGTGACCTGTCCCCTCTCTTGTTTATAGAATACTAGCTGACCTGGCCCGGCTTCGCCCAGTTCCTGGTGGGGATCTATCTACCTACCTACCTACCTGCCTGCCTACACGTCTGTCCCTCCCTCTCTATCTATCTTTCTATCTGTCTGCCTACCCATCCGTTCGTCTCTCCCTCCCTTCCCCCTGTCTGCCTGTCTAATAATTTATTGGTTGCAGTTAGAAAATTTCGCTTAATGCTAGGATTATTTTTTTTTTAAAAAGGTGTCATATAATTTTCGTGCAAAAAATAATGTCGTATAATTCTCATGTAAAAAATGATGTGGTGGTATCGAGAACAATCTTAGATAAACGAAGACCAAGTTACAAAAAGCTTTAGAAAGATCTTTACATCTTCCCCTAACAATTAACGTGGGTAGATGGAGTGGCGGCAGCAGTAGCAGCAGAAGAAACAGATGGAGGAGGAGGAAGAGGAGGATGATGGGGGATGAGGAGGAGGGGGAGGGGGGGATGATTGAGGAGGAGGCAGGGAGGGGGTGCGGGGAGAATGAGGGGAGGGGGAGGAGGAGAGGAGGAGAAGGGGGAGGGGAGGAGGAGGAAGGGAGAGGGAGGAGGAGGTGGAGGGGGGAGGAGGAGGAAGAGGGGGAGGAGGAGGCTTATAATTCATAAGCCTGTAGATAACTGTAGCGAAAAGGTCCACCTATTTGAGAAATATGCAACAATTTTACAGATATAGCAATGCTATTAAAAGTTATGTCCCATCGCTATATATAAATTATTATGTAAATTAAAATATTAAATAATATTAAATAAATAAATGTCTGTACACTAACAAACTATGACAGTTGGCAGCACTGGAATGAGAAAAAGACGTGTAGAAAATTTTATCTCAATCGGATGACTGTTTGCGAACGCATAAATAACATACATACATACATACATACATTGCATTTTATATATATAGATATAGACAACATATGTAAAGAAACCAGCCAAACAGAGACCGCAAGAATACTGCATGACGAGAACACAGAAGAAGAACCATCTGCATATCTAACCATTAGAGAACTCCTGTTTGCGGACGACCAAGCACTAATAGCAAAATCAGAAGCTGAATTACAAGACCATATGAATAGTCTGAACGAAATGTGTAGGGAACATAACATGAAAATTAGCACAAGCAAAACAGAGGTAATGACTATAACTAAAGAAGAAAAAACAACAATTCACCTAAACGAACGTCCCTTGAAACAAGTAAAGAGTTTCAAGTACCTAGGAAGTATAATATCATCAAATGGCAGATCAGAAGACGAGATCGAAAATAGATGCAATAAGGCAAACCAACTCATTGGACAAATGGCACCAATACTAAAGAACAAACATGTATCAATAACTACTAAGAAAGCACTTTACAATACAATCTTCCTACCAACTCTATGCTACCAATGCCAAACCTGGACAATGACAGAAAAAGAGAAAAGAAAAATCACAACAACAGAAATGAGATTCCTGAGAAGAATACTCAACGTATCAAGAAGAGATAAGATCAGAAATGAAGAAATCAGGACTAAAGTGGGGGTTATAGCAGCACTAGATTTTATTAGAAAGCAGCAAGTCAAATGGTTTGGCCATGCAAGTAGGTTACCAGTCAACAGCATACCACAACAAGCAATGATGTACAGACCAGATGGAAACAGAGGAAGAGGCCTGACCACGTAAACGTTGGACGGAGGGAATAGCAGAGTCCATGGGAATATCGATACATGAAGCCCATAATCGGGCATCTCTCACGATGTTTATACTTCACCTTGACACCGCAAGGTACAAGAGGAACATGATGAGATGAGTACATTTGTGTGCAAAAATTCATAACAGTATTTCTTTTATAGAGGCTAAATGCACAGTCGAAGTGATCAGTGAAGAAGCCACACTGTTTTAGTTTGGTTAATCAACAGATCATCCACATGGCATATCAAACTATTAGCCCAAAAGGACTCAGATCCCTCCTCAATATCTCCCCCAGTGTATAGTGACTGACACTACTTTTGTGTTGGTTGACGATTCTTCTCTGGCTCCCCACATGGCGCTCTAATTTCACCCTACATGACTTGATATTCTTGCCGTCCTATACAAGTTGCAGAATCATATCCAACTTTTGAGTAATTTATCCTTCCTCTATGAGGGTATTCAGGGGTATTCTCTGAGGGTATGTCAACTTGGCCCATTGTTTGTCTGCAACACCCCCCCCCCCCCCCCTTTCAGTAGTCACGTCTGCAAGCCTAACTGCTCTCATTTGTTTCTTCTTACACATGCATGTCTGGCACAAAATGACAGTATTAGTCAGTCTTGACATTTTCAGAGATTCAAGACTTCTGGCCCAGTATTGCTTCAATTCTCCTATGCATACTCATGAAGTCATGAGAAAAGTGGTGTAGGTGAATGTTTGTGTCTCAGCCCATGATTGTCTTTGGTTACTGTCATGACATCTAAAAGCCCTGCTGACTTCCTTAACAGTTCTCCCACCAACCTGGACCTATAAAGGCCCATTAGCTCAGCATGTACCACACAACAGACCCGTCGGCGTAGACACGAGGGTTCTTCCATCCACCCATCATGTGCCATGCCGGTAAGCGTGGGTGGGCGGTCATGATTCGCCATTTCACTCGATCACCAGAGTCGTGATCAGCTCAGTGTTCCTTCTCGACCATGCCAAATGGCCAAGCTATCCAGATATTTACTTCTCTGTCTTCCCCTTGATTTTTTTGCTCTCGATCTTGCCAGTTGTCACCAAGTTCTCTAATTTATTTCTTCTCATAACATGTCCAAAAAATCTTGACTGTCTATGTCTAATTTCTCTAATTAGTGTACGATTTTCATTTGTTTCTTGGAGGACTTGGTCATTGGTTTTTCTGTTTGGCAGTGGTATTCTTTGCATTCTCCTCAGAAACCACATTTCCAAAGCCATCAGATGTTTTCCAGCTTAACTGCTCATTGTCCACGCTTCACATCCATACAAAAATACGGGTTCTAATGTAGCACCTCAAAACACTTTTTCTCGTTTCAATTGATATCTTTTTATTGGTCAGTATGTTTTTCATCTTGCTAAAGGCTACTTTCACCATGGTGATTCTTGTTCTAATCTCTTCAAGGCATCTCCCATCAGATATTACTGTTCCGAGATAACTGTACCGATTCACTTTTTTAAGAACATTCCCATTTACTTGTATATTACATTGTGGTATTTTGTTCTTCCTAGTGACAACCATAATCTGTGTCTTTTTACAATTTAATTCTAACCCTAGTTGTTCACTCTGTGCAACAACCGCATGTACTAATTGTTGCAGATCCTGCTCATTGTCTGCAATCAAGACTGTGTCATCTGCATATCTAATGTTGTTGATGTTTCGTCCTCCGATGATGGTTCCATTTATATCTTCTACATTTCTGAAAATATTTTCACTGTATAGGGAAAAAAGATCTGGAGACAAACATTCCCGTCTCACACCTCTCTTAATAGGCTGATATTGTCCCACTTCATTATCAATCCTTATGGTAGCTTTTTGTTTCCAATATGTTTTCTATAAGTCTAATGCCCTTCCCATCAATTTGTAAATCTTCAAGCATCTCTATCATGTCGATATGTCTTACTCTACCGCAAGCCTTTCAGTAATCAATAAAGCAAAGATGTATACTGGAAGGTCCCGATTAATGTCGAGGGTACATTCTTGGAAAGCGTGACGTTAAAGTGAAACAACATATAGCAAAACACTATTTCCCATAGAATTGAATTAAATGAAATACAGTGTATTGTGTACTACAGTAATGTTTATTTTGATGGTTGTTGATATTTATTGGCTAAATAGAGTTGGGTTGGAGGGCAAGTAGTAGAGTTATTGGGACATAGAGGCATTAAATTCTGCCTCTTCATCTGAGGATGAAACTAACTTCTTCCTCCCTCTTTTCCTGACTCTTCATAGCTTGAACAAAAATGTGTCAAATGTCTGCTGCACAGTAACCACCCTCCTCAATCACGGCCTTTAACTCTGCAGCTGCAGTATCAGCACTTGCCGCTTCACCCGTTGTCTGAATGTTGTGTAGGTGTGAATGCTTCTTAAAGCGCTCAAACCAACCATGACTCGCCCCAAAACTATCATCAGCACTCCTAGTACTGCTCTCACCTGCTTTCTTAGCTAGATCTTCATAGAGACTGTTTTCTCTTGGATAACCATCTTGCTCACAGATATATTCCGTTGGTTCTGGTCTTCAATCCAGACGGCCAGTTGTGCTTCCATGTTCTCCATAAGCATACTTTTGGTACGAGTGATCTTGGAAGCACTCAAAGTGGTTACGTTTTTAGCACCCTCTTTGATTTTGTCAGCACCTGCATGATATGTCCCAGCCTCAAAACGAGGTTATGGTGAAACGTAGCGACGTTCAGTGAAGTTAGTCCACTATTTGACGACGACGTTGTGCTGGGCCTTCTGTAAACCCACATTATTCTTCTATTTCAGGTTGTATTTTCTTCCTCACTCTTTGCATGATAATTCATAGTACGTAGTAAAATCTTCGTGACATTATACTAAATGTTCGATGTTCATCACATTCTAAGGCTCCCGATTTCTTTGGGAGTGCAAGAAATAAGAATTACATAATTCAGACGGTATATTTCCAGTATCATATATTGTGTTCAGCAGTCTGGTGACTTGATCTATTCCGTGTTCTTACCTAAATATAAAAAGTACAAAAACATACTGCAAGATGGTTAAGGTTAATGGGAAATTGCCAGTAACACATCACACATTACAGAAAGACTGGCCCATGACTCAGCAACTTTCTAATGTGTACTAAGATGTTATTAAGAACAATGTTAACTTACCTTTCTGTAAACTCTGGCCAGAGTTTTAAAAACACTTCGCGTGTTGCTCGAACATCATTGGCACAATATATCATCAAATCCTGGAGTAAAGCAAGTAGACAATACACATTCAGAAATAAATAAAACACTATATGCAAACCACTTTTAATAAAGATTGGGATTCTTAACTCTTTCTGTTTCAGTCAGATGTTACATTTAAATAACTGTACTGTTTAAAAGGAGTTACAGTAACAAATGTCTAGAAATTAAAAATCTATAATAAGGTTTAGCTGTATATTGTAGGAAAACAGATCAATGATAGTCATCTCTAAATAAAGACAATGAAAGAAAGAAAGAAAGAAAGAATGAAAGAAAGAAAGAAAGAAAGAAAGAAAGAAAGAAAGAAAGAAAGAAAGAAAGAAAGAAAGAAAGAAAGAACACAATGCAACATACAAGTAAATGGGAAAAATATAAAATAGGTGAACTTCTTCTTCTTCTGCGTTCATCCGGAGTTTTTTTCGGACGTGACTGCGTTGTGCCTGTTTACAGCAGAGCTGCGTTCTTGTGCTGTTAGGCCGACACATCCGACTTCTGCAGGCATTTGTTGACCGGGTTCCATCCCGGGAAATAGGTGAACTATTTCAATTATCTTGGCACAGTTATAACATTGTATAGAAGATGCTTTGAACAAATTAGAACAAGAATCATCATGGTAAAAGCTGCTGTTTGCAAGATTAAAACCAAACTCACCAACAAAACAGCTGCCAGATACAGTCAGAAAAAGGAACACAAGCTGCTAACAAGAGCCTGTATTGTACACAGCAGAGACGATGAGAAATACCTGATGGAAGCAGGGATTTCTGAAGGAAATGCACAGAATACAAAGGACTGGGGAAAAAGAGGCAGCACTTCAAAAGGCAGTTAAACACCAAATATTAATTTTAGAAATTAGATGATGACAGTCAAGATTTGTATGCCATGCAGGAGAGACAAACTTGAAAAATTAGTGACAGCTAAAAAAATGATGGGAAGGGTAAAAGGACATGCATAAAAAACTTAATGCCTGGCCAAATAGGACCTGATCTTAGACGGGATGGTACGAGAAGGTTAACCATGATAACCCATAATTAGTGACATGATATATGATGATTTTAGTTAGTTGCATATCCTTTACAGGACAAAGCAGTCAACCCCAGCATATTTTGGCTGTTCGCGATTCCTGGGCAAGCTTTACGTTCAGTAGTCTGCCATTGCTTTCTGAATGACCAGCACCCATACCATGTCATAAAAAACCAACAGAAGGCAGTCTGCTGCACAATCACCCACAGCTGTGTTTTGAACATTGTATGCAGGATTACGAACTGCACCCGCAACCCCTTAGCCCCGGCTATGATGATAATTATGACATAAATACCTTGGACAGAGTCAATAAAGTATAAACTATCTGCAAAATCTATCGGGATCAGAGGGTGTGAAATAAATAATAATAACAGTGTGAGTATGTATATAGGAACTATGTAGAACAAGTGATATTAATCCTCTACAGACTAGCCATTCTTCTTCAAACAAGTTAACATTTGTAGATCAATATTAAGCAAACATGGTATGCCACGGAATCACAAGATGTTCTCACAATTTTGAAGGTATACTTCCTCTCAGTCCCAATATTAAGTCACCAGTGCGAACTAATACAATAGTTAGTTGGTCAACAGATTATCCTCACTGCACATCGAACCATTCAGTCCATAAGTGCTCGGATCCCCTCCTCGGTAAATCCTGCAGCATCTAGCCGCTCACGAAACCAGTTCTGTGTTGGTTTATTAATCCTCTTTGGCTTCCTGCACAGTGTTCTTGTCTGGCCACATCTCTTTTAACTTGCTATTCTCACAATCTGAATATGGTTGTAGATTCTGTTATCACTTGGTTCTCGCAAAACTTTTACTTCCAACTCAGACTCTTTTGGTCAAACTGGCGGTGGACAGTTGTGATTTTCAAACTAATACAATGAGAAAATCAACCAAAACCAGAAGAACTCGTAAGCTTCACTAGAGCACATCACAAGGGACAAAATGTACCTTGCAGCATGAGCCTTCATCAGCACACAAATAATAAACATAACTGATACAACTACATGAAAAAATCAACAAAGCTGATGTTGATCCATCATGTGTCCAGTTGTGTGCTCCACCTGAACAAAGGAGTCCCAAACAATTTGTTTCTTCATCTACCACATATATGCTGATCTGATACACACACACACACAGCTACGCTAACCTGAAATTGCTCTCTGACATCAGCCATGTTGCCCTCTACAAAAACATCTTTCTTGGTTTTCTCTATGGCTTCTCCTCCACAGTGCAACTGATGGACATCTCGTAAGTTATTTAAGCTGCTGATTTTCTTCCACTCATCACTCTAAAAATATGATGCATAAAAAGTCATATCATTAGGTGATGTGATCAACACCTTTCATCATCATATTTCCTTTATTGAGAAATCTCTGGCACACATTTTATGTGGTGAGGATAATCTCGCAGCTGTATGCTGCTGGACTGATTGTGGAACTTCTAGAAAACTGAGCTTAAACATTCTTCTTCTTCTTCTTCGTTTGTCCGGAATGTTGTTTTAGACGTAATTGTGTTGTGTGCCTGTTTACAGCAGAGTTGCGATATATGAACCTTTCGGCCGACACAACCGACTTCAGGCATTTGTTGGTCGGGTTACCTTCTCGGGTGCTTAAACATTTAAATCTGATGCAATGGCCTTCAGCTCACTGAGAGCCCAGAAGAGTTTCTGCATGCATCTATCTGTGTGAGGATGGAATAATGACTTTCCTCCTGACCAGGTACCAGTCTGTATGGGGACTTTGTTGCAGAGGTTTCCTACCCCTCTCCAAGCTCAGAAACTGGCAGGGTGTGCAAGATCGGTATGCTAGTTTCACACCTATAAAGAGGCATTTTAGGATGAAACCAGGTCATGACTGAGCACAGCACAGATGTACTGGCTGGGATTAAGCCTAAATTAGTCATGTTTCCTTCACAGGTCTTAGGTATTTCACTATCAGCAAACTCCTACCCATTGTTCAGAGGAAGACGCTGCTGGACAAACATGTGTCCTTGAGTAAGGACTGAACCTGCATCACAGTGATGGTAAGTCAGTGCACTATCTGCTATATTGCTGAGATTCTCACCTCAAAATATCCTTGTGATTCCTCTTTTCAGGGGAGGGAGGACCCCCCCCCCTCCCCCCAAATCAGCATCTCCAGATGTAAATCCTTTATTTCACTGCATTTTCCACTCGATACCAGAGAGCTTTAGCAAGTTTATCAGCTCTCTTATTTCCCAGTAAATCACTGTAGTTATTGTTATACACTGATTTTAAGTGTACAAATACAGAATAAGGTAGTATTAAGCAGAACGTTTAATATTTTAATAATGAAATAAAATCATAAATGCATGTGTGTCATATACATACTGATAGTCTCCTGTTCAGCCTTTGTTTGTTAGCATGTTCAATAATTTCCTTCCGCTGGCTGTCTTTTCCACTAGCATTATGAAGCAGTCTCTGGAAACTGGTTAAACCACAAACTGCAATATGCATCGACATTGTGTCCAAGAATCGCAACAGCGTTCCCTGGAGTGGTTATACAAACATCATCATTATATAACACTGCATTATAAAATAGTAATAAACATAGCATACATTGGGGAATAAAAACATCTCAAATGAAATATAAAATATAAATTAAAGAATAAAATCAATGTTTTTACTTTCATCATCAGGTTAACTAGTTTAAAACTGGTAGGGAAGTCATCTGATCATGTCACTCCACTGTCTCCTGTTCTCAGCAACTCTCTTCAACTCAGCATAAGTCTGAGCCCCATTGTCCTTGCATGTTTGTATGATGTAGTTATTGTTTTGATATACTTTTTTTCTCTTGCCCTGGATCTTTCTCTCATACACTTTCAGTCATTGACACCCATGTCTCATATTGTAGCCAAGTTGATATAACCACCTTTTTTTTTTTCCATATGAGTTTAATAGTTGCCTTTTTTTGTGTTTTTTTAAGAATTTGTTCATTTGATCTCTTTTCAGCCCAGCTTATTCTTTGCATGCTGTAATAATACATTTCAAAGGCTTCCTAGTTCATTTCACCTCTTTTGTTTAGAGCCCATGTTTCACAGCTATAGTAGAGTCCTATGGGCCAGATATGTTTAGTGATGTATAGTTATTCATCAGTTTGATCTGATATTAGGAATGTTTTTGTTTCTCTCCAATATCTTTTTTGTGTCACCGTAATCTTTGATATTATTTCAGTTTCACATCAAGCATCTACTGCAATGATTAGGCCCATTAGGGAAACTTCTGTACCTGTTCAATAGTCTTTCCTTCAATTATGTCAAGGTTATTAATACAGAAGTTACAAATGAGTTATGGTATGGAAGGATGTCGCCATGAGTGACGGCTAACTTACAGAGGTTTTATAAAAAAAAATTTATATTTTTAATTTTTTTTATTAGGGAGATCTTCAATCAAGTGATCAAGCACAAACACTTTTGTGTAATAATACTGCTTGCCACAAGGAGTAGAGAAAGTAACTAAAAGGCTTCTGAGGTTGTGAAAGAAGATTGTACATGTGTGTGCATGTGTGCTATGCATATTGCATGTATGACTGAGGAGAGAAGACTGTCTTATAAAAAAACATAACCAAACAGCAGAATAGGGATCTTTCTGCAATTAATTTTATGTACTAAAACAGTCTTTAAAATTGATGAAAGTCAAAGGAAATTAGCTAACCTGAATCTTGTACTGCTCCTTTACAAATGACCTATCAAAGCCAACATTGTGGCCTATAACAAGACGTGGTTGCCATTTCCCACTAGGCGGAGATAGTGATCCTTGCTTGGTTTCCAAAGGAATGAGATCTTTAATCTGGGGCGTTTTAGTCCATCGGAACTTGTCAGCAAGGACATAATCACTCACCCAGGAGTACCTTACAGATTAAAAGAATTTCAACTGTTCTAAATGATACAATCTCTGTAATAATCAATGATTTTGAAGATCTATATGACTGCACCACTGTATATTACAGGAAAAATTCTGGCCTATTCAGTCACAATAAAATAAATGAAGAATCAAAAATTATTTAAATAGCTTATATAGAACAAACTCTTTCATGGCAGAATTTGGCATGGAGCCTAAAGTTTTCCCTGCAGAAACAAATATGATATGTCATGGTTGAATCAGCGCCAACAGTAATATATTATCTCCTTGTATGCCTGAAGCATAGGATATTAATTTTGTCGAAAAGTAGCTAACATTTAGTTTTATTTCACTATAACTGAATAAACCAGAAATGCTCCTACATATCTCTACACCAAATCAAGTAAAGTTAACAAAACTAGCTGCTACAATTTCTTCTTATTTGCAAACCTAAATATTTGGGCCATGACAACTAAAATATTATTAAATAAAACAACATTCAGCCTAATGTTTGTCACATGATAAGGCTGTCAAGATACTAGCTTATTTAGTCAATGCCTGGTCATTCCTGACCCTAGTATCTTGAAATCTTGATCCTGACATCCTGCAAACTTATCGAGATGAAGTCATTAAAAGTAATTGTTGCCTCTGGTTTACAGTTCCTGGCCACACCATTCTTGGCATCGTCTCATGCATTTGATCAAAGGAAGGCAGGGATAATTCTTGGCATTACAGACTATCAAAGTAGAGCTCTTTAATTACGGAGAACCAATACATGTGACATATCTATTTGTTTTACAATGCAGGCAAAGATGGGGAATGGATAGAGATATTAAAACAAGAATACAAATGCTATGAACCTAAATTATAACCAATGCTGAAAAAGCCAGTTGAATGAGGTAGAAACTTTTATTTTTTTATAAACAAATTGGAATGGATTGGAAAGGCAAAAGGAGCTTTCACAGGACTAGAAAGTATTTGAAGTCCAAGGAAATTAAGCTTAGTATCAAACATAGAATTTTTAATTCTAATGTTAAACCAAAACTACTCCATGCATAAGAAACACAGAGAATGACTAATACAATTACTAATAAACTACAAACATTCCTTAACTGGTTCCTGTGCAAAGCAGGACTAAAATGGTACTGACAGAATCACTAATGTGGAGCACAATGGTGAGAGCTAAGACACACAGAGATAAGTAATATGGGGAGGATATGAAGGGAACTAAAAGAGACAGCAAAAGGATAGGGTATTTTGGTGTGGGTTGGTTGAGAGCCTATGCACCCAATGGGAGATAAAGGGCAGCTATAGTAGAAGAACAACAACACATGACACTCTGGTTCTGAGCTCTCCCAAGGAATCATAACATGGCTGCTTGTCTCATTTCTATATTTTGAGCTGTCTATTCATTCTAGGCTGCACCTATATAAACAGTCGGTTGCAAACTGAAGGACTGTCCTGAGTTTAATGACCACAAGCTAAGGGTGCAATGCTGAGGTATCACCATGTCTGCACCACTGTGGGAAGCACATGTGTAAGGTATTCTATAATGGTGGTTAAATAGAGAGTAAATGTGTATTCTATTTCCATGTTCTTAGTCATGTTTAGAAGGTAATATATTAAAGAGTCATACAGGGGAATGTGATTTTGAATTTGGTTACATCTTTCAGAAAATGTAACCATAGCACTTGTTTCCATTTATGTGGAAGTACAACACAAGCATTGAATACTAGAAAATAAAACGCCATATGTTAAATTAAGTTATTCCTACATGATGGATCTTGATTAGGATAAATACTTTTTGAACTGCAGAGAGCAGCATAATCAAGGTAGAAGTACTGCACAGGAAAAATATATGAGGGCAGTAATAGTGTGTGTGCGCAAACAAATACAAGTATTGAGTTAATCCTTTCTTTGGTTGGCGAGGTAGAATGTGGATAGAAAATGATGCATATCCTCATGATCCATTTATAATACCAATGCTGAGAAATATACACAAGGAGTGAGTTGTTTTCCTTTTGGGTAGAATTTCTGTCAACCAACCATCATTAGTAACATGAAATTGTGTTTGTGCTGCCATAACAACAAATTTATCATTAGTAAAATAAAACTATCACGGATTATCATCAGCAATAACTTGTTATTTGCAGGAATTTATCAATGTTAGTTTGTTTTAGTTTGTTCGAGTTATAATGTCCCTGTCAATTGGCGTAGACATGGGGTGCCACGCGTTGCCTCTGACGGTGGGAGACGCCTACAGGTGTCACTGATCAGCTACCGCCCGCCTCAAGCTGGGCAGCCCCCGGCCAATTGGGTGCTGATCCGCCACAGCCTGCCTGCTTCAATGGGTGCTTGGGGCTAGGACAAAATCTGAATCGCATGCTGTAAAACCAATGCACCAGGTACAAACAAAAATAAAAATATAAACCTCAAGCTACGGCTTGCAACCTGGAACGTGAGAACCACGTGTCCAGGATTTTCCACTTACTTGACCAATATTGGCGATGTGAGAAAAACAGCTGTGATTGATGCCGAACTCAATCGTCTTAACATTGATATTGCTGGCCTGCAGGAGACTCGTCTCGCTGAGGAAAGGTCACTCAGGGAAAACAATTACACCTTTATTTGGAAGGGTAGAGGGCAAGCAGAAAAAAGGCAACACGGTGTGGGCTTTGCAGTGAAGAATTTGCTACTGGGAATGATTGAAATTCCAGCAGGAGGAAATGAAAGACTATTATCCCTGCGCTTGGCAACCTCTTGTGGGTTTGCCACCATTATTACTGCATATGCACCGACACTCGATTCCTCTGATGATGTGAAGGATTCGTTCTATGAGGAGTTAGACTCCGTGATCAAGGCAGTTCCAAAATCTGACTACATTTATATGCTCGGTGATTTCAATGCTCGTGTGGGCAAGGACTCGAGTTCATGGCCAGTGTGCCTTGGAAAATACAACATCGGTCGCATGAATGAAAATGGGCAAAGGCTGCTGGAGCATTGCACCAGTAATGACCTATGTATTACAAACTCCTTTTTTAAAACAAAAGAGATGCATAAGGTCACATGGAAACATCCAAGATCCGGCCATTGGCACCAGCTGGACTTCATCATCACACGGAGACAACATCTGAACCATATATCATTGACTCGAAGTTACCACAGTGCTGACTGTGATACAGATCATTCTTTGGTTGTTGCAAGGGTTAGACTGAGACCAAAGAGAATCTACACAGCTAAACACAAATCTAGCCCCAGGATTAATATTATTAACACTCACGATCCTGAAAAGTGCTTTCAGTTTCAACAGCAACTTGAAGACGCTTTCACTGATACACCAGAAAATTGTACAGTAAATGAAAAGTGGGGTCAAATTAAGGAAACTCTTTATAAAACTGCCGTAGGGGTTTACGGCACTGTGGATCATAAGAGGCAGGACTGGTTTGCGGCAAACAGCGAGACTCTGCAGCCCTTGATTGATAAGAAGAAGAAAGCTCTCTTAAGAAACAAGGAAAGACCAACGCGTAACACTCTGAGTGAGCTAAGGCAAGCTAGGAAGGATGTGCAAAAGGCTGCCAGGCAGTGTGCAAATGATTATTGGATCAAGTTATGTGAGTCCATTCAAATCGCAAGTGATAAGGGAAACATAAGAAGCATGTATGAAGGAATAAAGAAAGCCTGTGGTCCAGTGATCAAAAGAAGTGCACCATTGAAAACCTTGACTGGAGAAATCATCACTGATAAGAAACAGCAGATGGACAGATGGGTAGAGCACTATTTGGAGCTTTACTCAAGTGAGACCTAAACTAGCGGATGATGCCCTCAACGCCATAGAGGCTCTACCAACTCTTGACCACCTGGACACACTTCCCACCATAACAGAAGTTAAGTGTGCTATAAATGAACTTGCATCTGGCAAGGCTCCAGGTAAGGATGGGATTCCAATAGAGGTTATCAGGAGTGGGCAAGACACACTCACTCTACAGATCCACCAGCTAATAGAGCTATGCTGGCGAGAAGGACAAGTCCCACAGGATTTCAAAGATTCAAGCATCATAACACTGTACAAGAACAAGGGCGATCGGAGCGACTGCAACAACTATAGGGGTATCTCACTTCTGTGTATTGTTGGAAAAGTATTTGCCAGAATTGTTCTGCGCAGACTTCAAGTCCTAGGAGATCAAGTCTACCCCGAATCACAGTGTGGCTTTCGACAGAACCGGTCTACCATTGATATGATATTCTCATTGCGACAAATGCAAGAAAAATGCCGTGAACAGAATCAACCACTGTTTATTGCCTTCATCGACCTCACAAAGGCATTTGATTTGGTCAGTCGTGAGGGTCTGTTCAAGGCACTAAAGAAGATTGGCTGCCCACCAACTCTTCTGTCCATTGTGGAATCGTTCCACACAGGCATGAAGGGTATAATCAAGTTTGATGGTGCAACTTCTGAAGAATTTGAAATCAAGAGTGGAGTTAAGCAAGGTTGTGTACTAGCTCCCACCCTCTTTGGAATATACTTTTCACTTCTACTGAAATATGCCTTTCGTGATCAGGATGGTGGTATATACATTCACTCACGCTCAGATGGCGGCCTCTACAATGCTCAGAGATTGAAGGCTAAGACCAAAATTAGGAGGGTACTGATCAGAGAGTTGCTTTTTGCAGATGATGCTGCAGTTACGACCCACTCTGAGGAAGAATTGCAATGTCTACTATCTGCATTCTCCAATGCTTGTTCTGAATTTGGTTTAACAATTAGCAAAAAGAAGACACAGATTATGTCACAAGGTGCACATGGGGTACCATCAATCTTTATTGACGACGCCGAACTAGAGATGGTAGACCATTTTACATATCTAGGATCAGTGGTAAATAGCAAATTATCCCTAGATCAGGAAATCAACATCCGGATTGGTAAGGCAGCAACAACAATGAACAGGTTAAGAAAAAGAGTCTGGGAGAACAGGAAGCTTACTGCCAAAACAAAAGTCCTTGTCTATCAAGCCTGTGTCCTTAGTACTCTTCTTTATGGCAGTGAAACCTGGACAACTTACTCACACCAAGAGAAACATTTAAACAGCTTTCATATGCGGTGTCTGCGAAGAATTCTTGGTATTAAGTGGCAAGACAAAATCACAAATACTGAAGTATTGGAAAGATCAGGTTGTGTGACAGTTTATTCCATGCTCAGTCTTCGTAGACTTAGATGGATAGGACATCTTAGGAGGATGGATGATGGTAGAATACCAAAGGACATCTTTTTTGGTGAATTACAGATGGGTAAGAGATCTCAGGGTCGGCCTCTACTACGATACAAAGATGTGTGTAAGCGGGACATGATTGATACAGGCATTGATAATGCACATTGGGAGCAAGTCGCCGCTGAACGTGTTGCATGGAGGGCAAATATCAGAAATGGAATAAAGACAAAGGAGAAAATTATTGCAGATAAGTCACACACCAAGCGTTTGAGACGTAAGATGGTGCATGATGGTGGAAATGACCACGTGTTCACATGCACCCACTGTGAACGGACATTTACAGCGCAAATTGGCCTTATCAGTCACACTCGCTACCGCCATAGGTAAAAGTTATTATGCCTTTTTAAAGCACAAACTATCGTCAAGACGGCAAGGTGCCAATGATGAGTTTGGTCGACATCATGGCACAAAGGTGTAACCCATAAGTGCGCCGTTCTACTCCTAACTCAAGCCTGAGTCCGGAGAATCTCAGCTCAGTGCACAAACTTTGTAGCACCGGCGAGGATCCTGAAATACAAATTTATCAATGGTTTATCACAAAGAACTGGTGAGTTTGAACTACTTGCTGAAGGTTTCTGGTCACTGCATCTCTATGAATTCACTTGCTCTGAATCTCAGCTTTTCAGATTCAGCTGCCCCTTCCCATGGGCCAAATATTTGTGGTGTATGATTTGGATATAAGACAGACATCTTGCATGAGATTCTATAAACTCAACAGGAATAACCTTACATATCTTATTATTCAACCTTACATATCTTATTATTCTCCTGAGTGGCTGCAACATGTAAAATACACATACTGTGGCAACTTTATAGCCTACTTATATTTTTAAAAAACTGTCAATAAAGATCATTTTCCAGTTATATTAATGTGTTATGAATGAAGCTACACATATTCTACTAATAAAATGTCACTCACCAATGTCTGGCAGACACTGCAGTTGCCATGGTTGGGTAGTTTCCCTCAGACATCAAACATTCTATGTCAAAGATGAGACCTCTATCATCTGGAAATGGCACACTTTCACAGGAACCATCCTCAAAATATTTAGTCCACCCTGACGTTTTCTGCCATAAATCTGGCATTTTTGGTAATGGTCTTGAAGCTATTTCATTTATTAATACTTTGTACTCAGATATCTGCTTGTTTGCAATATGAATAAAATGTTCATTAATATTCTTTCCATACAGTGGTGGAAGCTTCAAATCTACATCAGGTATTGTGGTTGTCACCTTGCCAGCTAGGCCATGTTTTTGAAGATGTTGCTGAATAGCTTTATGTGCTTCTTCATTCAGTTTGGACTCTGAGGCATTCTTGAATATCTGCTGGTGTAGAGGTTCTGAAAGCATCTGAATATTCACAGAGTTGAACCTTGTCTGTGAAGAGATTAACCTCTGGAAACAAACAGGTAACCAATGCCACTTCGGCTGACGGAATATTCTTGCTTGCTGAACTTTCTTCATAGTTAACAGCATATTCCTTACTTCATTTGTAGTGGTGTATGCCATCATCTGTAGAGGGAAAATGCATTTCAAAATAAAATAATTATAGTAAGTGACAAAACAACATCAGAACAGACTATGCAGCAAAAGAAAACTTAAGATTCTCAGAATCAATACAAAAGAAAACTGGCTGAAAAAATGGGGAAGGGATTAATGGCAGATCAACTCATCTCATCATATTCCCCTTGTGCGGTGTCGAGGTGAAGTATAAACAGCGGGAGAGTGCCCGCTTATGGGCTTCATGTATTGATATTCCCATGTTATTCCCTGCGTCCATCGTTTACGTGGTCGGCCTCTTCCTCTGCTTCTATCTTGCCTGTACATCATTGCTTGTGGTATACTGTTAGTCGGTAACCTACTTGCATGGCCAAATCATTTGACTTGCTGCCTTCTAATTAAACCTAGCACGGCTATAACCCCCACTTTAGTCCCGATGTCTTCATTTCTGATCTTATCTCTTCTTCATACATTTGAGTATTCTTCTCAGGAATCTCATTTCTGTTGTGATCTTTCTTTTCTCTTTTTCTGTCATTGTCCAGGTTTGGCATTAGTAATAGAGTTATCATGCAAAGCGTGAGAAAGAAAATACAACCTGAAATAGGGGAAGAACAATGTGGGTTTGTAGAAGGAAAGGGTACAGTAAATGCTGTGTGTATGCTGCGATCAATTATTGAATACTCTATAGAAGTAAACAAAGATATACATCTTTGCTTTATTGTCTACACAAAGGCTTTCGATAAAGTGAGACATGTCGACATGATAAGGATGATTGAAGATCTACTAATTGATGGAAAAGACCTTAGACTTGTAAAAAAAAAAACATATATTGGAAACAACAAGCTGCCATCAGAATTGATAATGATGTAGGTCAATATCAGCCTATTAAAAGAGGTGTGAGACAAGGATGTGTAATGTCTCCAGATCTTTTTTTCCTGTACAGTGAAAATATTTTCAAAAATATAGAAGATATAAATGGAATCAACATTGGGGGAAGATACATTGTCACAGTCTCACATAAGGGCGGTATCAACATAAAAATAATAGAGAGTGGAGAAGGGATAGAACTCCAGCTAAAGGGAAAGAACCGAGTCACTCGAAGGCTCGAATAATCCAGAGCCTTCTCGAAGGACCGGTCAGCGTGTCCACAGCCCCATGGACACCGATGGAGCCCGCCGATTGCGGGGTCCACGAGAAACTCGGAGAGAGTTACCACCCGTGTCGGATTGCGACACGTGTGGAAAGGCAGACACGGACTGGACATCGAAGAAGCAACAGGGCTTACCTTAAGGGGACTTGATAGCTTAAAACCCAAGTGTATTTAGGGGTCTTATGCATACGTTAGATAGCTGATAGAGTTGTTGTAATAATCATGTATTATTGCTTTATCGTAAACTCCTGTGATACGCAACTTGAGGGTTGCTGGCTTGCGAAAACCTTTCTTCGCCAGCTTAATGTAACATAATATAAATAAATGATGTTAGATTGTATCTGAACGGAGTTTGTTGCCTGTATGAGCCCGAGTTTCATTCCCCTAGGTATCTAGGACGGTGACATACATCAATAACATTAGATATGCAGATAATACAGTCTTGCTTGCAGACACTGAACAGGATCTGCAACAATTAGTACATGCAGTTGTTGCACACAGTGAACAACTGGGGTTAGAATTACATTGTAAAAACACAGATTTTGGTCGTCACTAGGAAGAAAGAAGCACCGCAATGTAATATACAAGTAAATGGGAATATTCTTCAACAAGTGAATCGATACAATTATCTCTGAACAATCATAACATCTGATGGGAGATGCCTTGAAGAGATTAGAACAAGAATCACCATAGCGAAAGTAGCCTTTAGCAATATGAAAAACATACTGACCAATAAAAAGATGTCAAATGAAATGAGAAGAAGAGTGTTGAGGTGCTACATAGAGCCTGTACATTTATATGGATGTGAAACTTGGACAATGAGCAGTCAAGCTGAAAAACAACTGATGGCTGTAGAAATGTGGTTTCTGGGGAGAATGCAAAGAATTCCATGGTCAGACAGAAAAACAAATCAAGTACTACAGGTAACAAATGAAAATCGTAAATTGATTAGAGAAATGTTACGCTGTCTGTCAAAAATTTTTGGACATGTTATGAGAAGAAATGAATTGGAGAACTTGGTGACAACTGGCAAGATCGAAGGGAAATGACCAAGGGGAAGACCGAGAAGTAAATACCTGGTTGGCTTGGCCACATGGCATGGTCGAGACAGGAACACTGAGCTGATCCACGACTCTGGTGATCAAGTGAAATGGCGATTCATGACCGCCCACGCTTTCCGGCATGGCACATGATGGATGGAACATAGAGTTGGTAGGAAGACTGAGTTATAAAGTGCTTTCTTTGTAGTTATTGATACATGTTTGTTCTTTAGTGTTGGTGCCATTTGTCCAATGAATTGGTTTGCCTTATTACATCTATTTTTGATCCCGTCTTCTGATTTGCCATTGGATGATATTATACTTCCTAGGTACTTGAAACTCTTTACTTGTTTCAAGGGATGTTAATTTAGGTGAATTGTTTCAGTTGTTCTTCTTTAGTTATAGTTATTACCTCTGTTCTAATTTTCGTGTTATTTCGTTTAGACTATTCATGTGGTCTTGTAATTCATCTTCTGATTTTGCTATTAGTGCTTGGTCATCCGCAAACAGTTCTCTAATGGTGTAATTTGTAGATGGTTCTTCTTCTGTGTTCTCGTCATGCGGTATTCTTGCGGCCTTTGTTTGGCTGGCTTCTTTACATATGTTGTCTATATTGGTTATGAACAAGAGAGGGGACAAGACACAACCTTGTCGTACTCCGAATCTTATGGTTAAGGGTTCTGAGTGTCCACCAGTTGCTCTACTATGCATTCACTGTTGTTATATAAGCTTCTACACAGATTTGTTAGATGTGTACTCACTCCATATTGTTTAAGTATTTCCCACAGCTTGTTTCTACCTGCTCTATCAATTGCCTTTTCTTGGTCGACAAAGGCCAAGTATAGTGTTCTTCTTCTTCTGCGTTCATCCAGATTTTTTTTCCCGGATGTGACTGCTTTGTGCCTGTTTACAGCAGAGCTGCATTCTTGCGCCGTTAGGCCGACACATCCTGACTTCTGCGGGCATTTGTTGACCGGGTTAACCTTCCCGGGGAAGTATAGTGTTCCATTGAATTAAACTGATTTTAATATAAGTTGTCTAAGAGCAAAAATGGCATCTGTTTATCCTTTGTTTTTCCTAAATCCAAATTGTGTTTCACTTAGCTGGGGTTCTTTAGTAGTTCGTAATCTTTTCTCAAGAATTTTGCAAAATAGTTTCCCAGTATGACTCAAAAGGGAAATTCTTCTGTATTGTGTGCAGTCTCTTTTGCTGCCTTTGTTTTCCCAAATTGGGATAATTATGGCGTTTCCCCAGTCTTGTGGTGTCTGTTGTTCCACCCAAACATGGTTGAATTAGCTATGTAGCCATGCTGTTCCTACTTCTTTTGCTGCTTTAATTAGTTCATTTGGTATTAAAATCTTGTCCCTGTGATTTGTTCAATGGAGCTAATCTGACAGCTTCTATAATTTCTTCTTTCAGTATGTCTGGTTCTAGTTCTTCGGTGGCATCTGTGTCGGTTTCTTGAATTCCTGTGACATCTGATGGGATGTTAAGAAGTTCGAAGTACTGTTTCCATCTTATTAGGATTTGTTTTTTTTTTCACTAATTGGTTCTCCAGTTTCGCTGACAATTATTTCAGTGGGGTGAAAGGGTTCTCCACTGGTTCTCATTGCACTTATCTTTTTATAGAAGTTTCTAGTTATTTCCTTGTTAGTTTTTATTTAGAGTTTCTCCCAGTCTTTTTGTTTTTCCATCTTTACTATTCTAGTCACATGTCTTCTCGCTATTCTATATTCTATGTAATCGCATTCCTGTTTGCTCTTCAACCACTTTTTATATCTTTCCTTTTTGTCTTTTACTGCTTTCTTTACCTCTGCGTTCCATCAACTTATTTTCTTTATCCGTGTTTTGTGTTTGTTCATGGTTCTACATGTTATTTTTGCAGTATTTAAAACGCTCAATTTGAACATCTCCCATTCTTCTTCAACTGTTTTTTTTTTCTATAGGCAATATTTAAAAGATTTCAGTTAGTTCTTTCTCATAATTTTCCCTCACTGCCTCGTCTTTGAGGTTTTTTAAGTTTACTGATTCGCATGGCATGTATTTCCTGGGCTTTCTTCTTCTGATGGTTCTTATTGTGGCAACAACGTGCTCTGTGGTCTGTGTTTATACTTAAATTGGGCACTGCCCTTGCATCTAATATATTCCTCTTTCTGTTATTTCTTGTTAATATAAAATTAATTTGGCTTTTAGTATCTAGATCGTTCTATTTATACCAGGTGTATATTTGTGAGTCTTTGTGTTTATAGAATGTGTTTGTTATAAAGAGGTAGTGTCAGCTGCATAGCTCTATCAGTCTACTTCCGTTATCATTTCTTTCATTATGTTTGTCTCCAAATACTCCAAGATGTTTTTCTATGCCCGCTCTGTTATGTCCTAGTCTTGCATTGAAGTCTCCCATAACTATGATGTTGTCCTGACGGCTCCATACTTTCAACCCCACTGGATGAAATGAATGGTCATCATCATTCTTGACGGACAAACAACATTTTATTTAGCATGTCATGGATGTCTGTGTAGAATTCCTCACATTCTTGTTCATTTTTATTTGTATTACATGGTACGCATATGTGTACATGTTGTAATTGTTTGTTCTTTTATTCTCACTGTTATGATTCTTTCTGACACACACACACACACACATATATATATATATATATATATATATATATATATATATATATATATATATATATATATATATATATATATATATATATATATATATATATATATATATATACACATATATATATATATATATATATATATACATATATATATATATATATATATTTTCCCCCGCGTTTCCATCCTGTTTCAGGATTTTGCGGTCAACACCAGTACCAGCATCTTTCAGCTGTATGTTGATTCCTAGGCTAGATTACGCTCATCAGCACGCCACGACTTTCTGAGCGACCGGCTCCATACTCTCATAAGTCACTGGCGTGACTCGAACCACTTCTAATTCTCGTCCGCTCACGTCGACCACGAGAGTATTCGGGGTTAACGGAGAAAGCTGCTAACCCCCCCTAGGCCAGCATATATATATATATATATATATATATATATATATATATATATATATATATATATATATATATATATATATATATATATATATTATTCCTCTTGCTAGCCGTGATTCAATGACTATTCCTACACCGTGTCTTGCCCTTTCTTGCTGTTCCACTCCAGAGTAGACAAACATGTAACAGTGATGGATCTCATTACATCTTTCCCCCTTTATTCTCATGTCCGTTATTCTCATCAGTCCAATTTTCCTCTCTTCCATTGTTTCTATAAGTTCTTCTTTACTATTAAAACCGCAGACTTTCATTGTGCCTATATTTTTAATTGCAGATCTATCTCGTAGTCCATTAACATTGCCGGGTCTATATCCATTACACCAAGGGTCATTAACCATCTAAGCTATAACAATGCTTAACATACACTACTGTGGTCTCAGCTTTATATCAATTAGGCAAACTTTACTACAATGCCTCCAATCTTTGTCAATTCACTCCAAAAGTAACAGGACATGCCAGATATAATAAACTAGGATCTCTATAAGTATGGCACTGGCTTCAATGGATGACATCTTGGCAGCTTTAGTATAGCAAAACCAACAATACAAATAACATAACTCAATTTTCTCCTTATCCTTCTGCCTTTTATCCTCCAATGGTATTAAGACCATCAACCAACTCACCCCAAACCAGCGCTATCACCTGCAGCTCTCTCCATGTTCTCCCCTTATTACTCATCTGTCTCTAATTTTCATGTCCATGTGTTTTTAGGTCTTATATTTCTTTTGGTCTGGAGATTCCAGAAAAAGGACTTTGGTTTTCTCTAAGTGTTTCCTATCCGTTGGTAGCATCTTTTCCTCACTTCTTGGTTTGCTGGAATTTGTTTAGTTCTCTCCATAAGCTCCATATTAATGATTACATCATACCATTTTAGCCATATTCTGTGCAGGTACCAGTCAATTATTGTTTGTAGTTTATTAGTAATTCAGTTCAGTTATCAGTTGGGGTATCTTCATTGCACTCCGGACAGGTCCATAGGTGCTCATATCTTCCCCCCAGCATATGCATCAGCGTCCGGTGGCTAATAGTGCCAGTTCTGTGTTGGTTGACGAGGCACCTCATTTTCCCGATCTACCTCTCGAGTCTGGCCGTGCCGATTCTTACTCCCAAGTCTTTCATCCTGGACAGCGATGTGGATTCACTGACGTCAAAGTCCTTTGTTCTCGCCATATCTTTAAGGACGTTAATAACATCGGCACGATCCATGGGCTGGCCATCTACAGGGGGTGCAGAGCCAGCCAGTTTATCAGCTTGTTCATTTCCCTCGACTCCCGCATGTCCCGGGACGAAGATGAAGGTGACTTTACGGACAACAGACTTCCGCAGCGACTCAGTCCACTGTCTACGTACAGATCTAGCTTCGACCTTCTGAATCATGCTCATTGAATCACTTAGTACACACACGTTGGTATATTGGTATAATGCTGTGATTGTAGCCATATGAAAGCCTGAGTAACCGCCATCACCCCCATCGTCATGTTGCTCGTGGTCATAGAGTGGGCACCACTGGATTCTTGAATGGTTCAGCCTGCTGAACGGGCTGTAAATGCCCACGCACTACTCTGCTGCTTTACAACAGATCCATCTGTATAGATGAGCACTTTGGGGCTATCTGAGTGTTCATAGATGAGCGCGTTGACCTCTGCATCGACAGCGGCAGGGTTCTGCTCTCTGCACAGTCTGTCGAGTGTGACAATGCAGGAGAAAGTGCACTTAAAAGCTGGAGGCACCAGCACCCATTCCTTGCCAGGGCTGATACTGGTAAGACTGCAGACCTGTCTGACATCTTCCACCTGACCTATCTATGATTTGCCCCCCTCTTTAGCCTGTCACCCTTTTCTCTGAATATAGCGTCATGCAGGGGGTGCTGCTCATCTGCACTTATTTTTAAGTATGCACAAGCTCTCCAGATCTTGATCCTGGTTGCAGTGTCGGGAAGTCAAGGAGGTATCTCATTGCTACACAGCTGGTGTCTCTCGTGCAGCCCAAAATGATGCGCATAGTCTTCCAAATCTGTGTAGGGCTAACAATGAGGATGGCCAGGGCATACTCGATGCGTGAAAGCACCAGTCCTTGCTCGATATTGGCAGTTGCCAATGACTCCCATTGCTGACAAACCTTTTTGAGCTTTCGTTATGACATAATCGACATGATCTCTGAAGGACAGGCTATGATCAAGCCTCATGCCAAGATATGTCACTGACTGGGTTCTACTCAAAATGCTCCCATCCATTCTTACTACCGGCAGGTCTGTGTTCACAATATGGTTATGTAGGGAGAACCATGTAACCGATGCCTTTGCAGGGTTGACAAGGGTACCAGCATCAGCACACCATGAGGAAATTCGATCTAGTTCGCCCTGCATATCATTGGCAACCGCCTGTCTAGCTCGACCCTGTCGATACACGAGAATGTCGTCAGAAAATGACAGAGTCCTACCCCTCCCGTCCGACTGTTGTTCAGTGATCGGCACCAGTATACACGTTGAATAGTACTGGTGACAGTGGTGAATCCTGTGGCAATCCTGGACATATTGTTATCGGCTCAGAAGACCAACTCCCGCATCTTAGCACCACCTTCCTTTGGAGCAGAACTGCAGCTATCATCGTACAAGGTGAGGTGCACTTTCAGTCTGAGGAGGGTTTGCATCAAGTGCTCAAAGGATACTCTATTGTATGCGTCCTCAGTCTATGGCAGCCGCACATGCCTTTTCTCTGACCTGAAATCCTTCGTAAACATCTTGAGCAAAGACCGCCGCATTCAGCCATGACTCTTTGTTACGTCTGTATCCTCCAAATGTGGGTGGGAAGCAGCCGAGTTGTTCCAAGTCACAAGCAAGTCTGTGTGCTACAATTTTGTCCAGTAGCTTGCAGCAGTGTTCTGCATCGTAATGATTCTGGCCATTTTAAATTGTTAATTAGGTCATGGTACATCCTATCGAAAAATAAATAATATGTCAAGTTAGGCCTTGCCACCCCGGACGCAATGGTATATGGCACTACGTTGTCCGTTTAAAAATAAACAAGCCACAGTAATAGAAGGCAGAATTTCTCAGCTTCCAATTTAATGAGCCGCGATAAAATCTCCTCTATCTCTAAGGTCATCTGTACACTTCCTGGTATTAAATTACGTCACCAAAAAATTCATATCTCCACTTAGAATTAACGTACACTCTTCGATGAGATACTGTTGGATTCGTCTTGTCAAGCTGTATCAATCCAACTGTTATGATTTCAATTTCAAAATAAGTAAAACCCAATTTTTAAATATTGACCAAAATTGCTAATATAATTAATTAATTCAATGATTATTATTATGATGTGAGGAGAATGTGACATGTCACTAAATGTTCAATATGTATCTTTCTGCCTTTCATATATCTCAAATAGAGCGAAAACCCTCAACCAATGTCTTATTGGATTTTAATACCGTCGTTACATAACTACTGCGGCGACAGACAGCGCACAAACAATAACATTCAAGTTCATTCATTCACTTACTTATTTTTTAATAAGAGTTAAGACTTAAGAATTCACGTCAGTGCAAAAAGGTGAGTTCGCGTACCACTGTCTCTGCCTATATTTCATTGCCATACAAAACTTCATGATAATTTATGACATATCCAACTAAGCATGCTGCACGCTTTAAATGGTGCGGTTCGGAGAACTTAACCACGTTTTCTCTGACTGCTGCCTGAAGGCCTGAAATCATTGCAGACATCAACTCCTTCATTGTCCGGAGAGTGGTTTCCCCTTCACGTTGTTCCAAAATGGCTGCGTCTTTGGTGAAGTCCTTGTCGAGTAAGTACAGTCGACAAATAGAAATAACCTTCATGTTTAGAATTTAGAGAGTTATATATACATAAACATTTTTAAATCAGGTAAATGTACTCTTCGTTGAACTCTTTGAGCATAAACATATATAAGTTCCGCAATCAAAGTCTGTCATCGAGTAGTTGTAACGTCATCATCATCATGTGCCATGTCGTGGATAGTCATGATTAGTGTTGCCATCTCTTGATGAAAAAGCACCAAAATCGACCCAAAAAAGCACTAAAAAGCACCAACATATTTTTAGGAAGTATAAAAAAAATAAGCACCAACTGTTTTCATTACAAATGTAACAAGGTAGCACAGTATAATTTATTATTATCACTTCATATTAGTATATTATTACAATGAAGTTTTTTTCCAGATCCCCCAACCAAATCCCAATCAGAACTACTTTCAGCCAAAAAAAAAAAAAGCACCAAATTGCAATACTATTTTTTGGGAAATCGCTAAAACAAGCACCGGTGGTATTCATTCAAAATGTTATAAAGTAGCACATTATAATTTATTATTATCACTGAATATTAGAATGAAGTTTATTCCAGATCTGCCAAATCCCAGTCAAACAACTCCTCTTCAGTTTCTGTAGCTATTTCCTGCTGTGTTTGCTCCTGCGATGATGAGGATGAGGAGGATGATTGAAAGAAACATGTATATGCCTCCTGTGATCCAATTTTTCGCAGAATATCCTTAGGTAGTTCATGACAGCATTTGCCATATCTTTTCATTCCATATCTAATAGTCAAAACAGCTGTCAAATTCTTGATGCTCAGTCTGTTCCGCAATTTTAATTTTATAACTCCCATCTGACTGAAAATACGCTCCACGTCCGCATTAGAATGATGTAAAATGAGCACAGTTAAAGCTAAATCTGTAAGATCTTGGAAAGGATTTTCACCGGTGGCATCCCTGTATGAGGCTGTTTCTGCCCACAGTCCAAGTGTGTCAGAGGTCTGTGTCCACTGCGTATGATGAAGTTTTCTCCACTGGAAATCAATGCGGGTGAGAGTAGCTGCATCTTCTACAAACATTTTAGCAAGATCCAATATCCAGGGCTTCATTGGCTGTAGACATTCACTTCCACTAAGACAAGACATGGACTGCAACACTCGAACGTTATTGGGCGTACGTAAACGCAGCTGTGTCAATAGCTCTATTATTCTTCTTCTTTGTTCGCTTGAAATATGTCTATAACTGCAATGCTGTCTCTTGTATGAATTGAACTGTCTTTTTCAGTTCACACAGCGGTCCATAGAGTTTATCTTCCACTGTGGTCTCTCTAGGCCAGAAGGTTTGCCTAGATATGTTATATTTTGGGCAGTCTTGGAGTATGTGCTCTGCTGTCTGCGACGCCAATCCACATGTGCACATGGCTGTTTCACCAATCTTGAATTTTGTATACATGTGGTTGCGTAATCTATTGTGCCCTGTTCTGAGGCGCAGAATAATGACTTGTTCTGGTCTATCCATAATGTGGTAGTCATCTTGAGCAGGTTTTGGTGGCTTTCTGACTGATTTGATCATTCTTTTCTTTTGGTGGTATGTAACGGGCACATCAGGCTGTTCTTCTTTGGCTCCTTCCTTAGCCAATTGATCAGCTCTGTCGTTTCCAGGTACTCCACAGTGGGATGGTATCCACTGTATGGTGACCTTATGCTGACTGCTAAGTTCAGAAAGTAGTGTCCTTAGTACTGGCAATTTCCCAGACAGGAGCGCCTCGAGTACTGATTTTGCATCTGTCAATAGCACCACAGGTTGTGTACCATTGCTGGTATTTAGTAATTTCTCTGTTGCTATCTTGATTGCCTCAATTTCAGCATCTAGTTATGGCAGTACTTTCCTGTCGGTACTCTAGCTGTGTCCCTAGTATTATTGGGTATTCTATGTACACTCCCGCTCCTCCATTTCGAACAGCATTTTGTGCTGACCCATCTGTGTAGACTCGGATCCAGAGGTCCTGTGGGTATTCTTCATCAAGGAAGCTGAGAGTGGCTGTTCTGCGCTGCACACTGTTCTGTTCTTCCTTGTCAAATATTCCTCTCACTTTTGTCTGGATTTGTAATGATAGTCTATGTTCATCTTTCCATGGAGTTCGCTCCGGAATAGTTGTTAGAGGGATACCAACTGTGGGCAGATCGGTGGTTTCTATGCAGAGTCATTTGGCCTGGTGGATAAAACTTCTTCTTTTCAACCGCCCCATAGCTAGGTTTTCAAATCTGTTTTTCATAGGGTGGCCTGGCAAGCTGAGGAACTTTTCTGCTTGTATTAGCGTTTTCGTATCTCTTGCGCTCACTCAGTGCTTGTGTCCTCCCCATCTTCTCCATTTCCACTATAGGGGTTGATCTCATCCCTCCTGTGGTGACTCTAAGTGCTTGATTTTGCACTTTGTCCAGCTCTTGTAGTGTGGTTTTTTATGCCGAACACCATGCAGTTGACCCGTATTCCAGGTGTGGACGTATGCTCTGTTGATAAACTTTGCTAAGTATTTTCCCACTGGCTCCCCATGTGGTTCCACTTAGCTTTCTCAGGATGGCTATTTTCCTTCTGGCTTTTGCTACTGCTTTGTTGATGTGCTTTCTCCATGTCAGCCTGCCATCAAATGTTGGTTCTTTATCTTCTCTTAGGGTGTTCCATTTATCTGGATGGTCCCTGCCTTTTGTTTTGGAGAGAGGGTAAATAGGGTGGTGCTGCACTTGTCAGTGTTTATGCTGACACACCATCTATTTGCCCATGCAACAAATGTATCTACAGCTCTTTGTAGTAATCTAGTGGCCATGATGCATGTTCGTTTGTGCTCCATAGAACCAGGTCATCGGCGTACATTGCGGCTTTAATTCCATGCGGTAGATTAGCAACAAGATCATTGATGAAGATTAGAAAGAGTGTGGGGGACAAGACTCCGCCCTGGGGAACACCGTGACGCAGTAGTACTTTCTTGCTCTTTAGTCCGTCTATCTGTACTCGGGCTCTTCTGTTGTGCAAGTATGCCTTCACCCATTTGTACATTCTTCCATTGACTTTGCAGTTTCTCAGTTTATTCATCAGACCTTCTTTCCAGACTTTGTCAAAGGCTTTCTTCAGATCTATCCATGCTGCAAGCACCAGCTTCTTCTCTTGGAATGCATCCTCAATTTCTTGAGAGAGGTAGGTTGTCTGATCTTCCGTAGAGTAGCACTGCCTAAAGCCAGCCTGCTGTGGCACAATGATGTTTTTACTTTCAATGTACCACTGCAGTCTGTGATTGATGATGCGCTCCATTGTTTTGCAGAGACATCTGGTGAGGCTAATTGGTCTGTAGCTAGAGGCAATGGAACTAACTTTCCCTGATTTTAGGAGGGGTATAATGATTGCTTCTCTCCAGGCTTGTGGAACACTGCCTAAGGTCCAACTGTTATTGAAGATCTGCAACAGCTTTGCTTTGGCCTCTGTTCCTAGGTTCCTGATCATTTCATTGGAGATACCATCAGCTCCTGGTGACTTTCTCATTTTCAGTTTTGATATGGCTAGCTCCAGTTCGCTGATTGTGATGGGTGCCTCCAGAACCTCATGTACTAATTTCTTCTGTCCTGTATGTTGCCGTTTCTCTCGAATCTCTTGTTGTTTCTCTGGACTAATTTTGATATTGTTATCTTGTGCGAATGAGTCCGCAAAATGGTCAGCTGCTTGCTTTCTTGTTAAGATGTTTCCATCTTTATGTAGTGCAATTTTTGAGTTTCTCCCTGTGTCCTCATCGTTAAGTTGTTTTATTAGCTTCCACAATTTCCTTGTGTCTCTTTCAAAGTTCAGAGACTCTGTTTTTTCCTGCCAGCTTTTCCGTCTAGCCTGCAGCTTGGCCCTTTGAAATTTGGCTTTTGCGTGCTGGAATTTATTGTGGTGCTCTTGGCTGGGTGTGACCTCTGCTTGCTTTCTACATACTTCCACATCATTATGCAACTGTTCCAGTTCACTACTCCAGTAGGGTTTATATTGTTTACGGGCTCCTCTTGGTACTGTTTCTCACGCTGCCTGTAGTATGCATTTCCCAAACTCTTCAACTACTTTATTTATGTCTTTCTCAGTGTTCAGGTTTCTAACAGTTAGAAAGACTGGTCGATGGTCGCTGCCACCAAGTTGTTTCCCAACAATTTGTGTAATGTTCCACTCCAGGTCTGGTGAATGAAAAGCCAGGTCAGGTGTAGTTGTAGAGTGCCATGATCTCGAGTAGAAAGTATGTGGGTCGGACGGCTTGTTAACCAAGATAAATCTATTCTCATCCTGCCAGTCTTCCAGTCTCTCTCCTCTCTGGTCCATGTGATCATAGCCCCAAATCTGCGAGTGGCTGTTGAAATCGCCACACACAATCATTTTTTCTGTTAATGGTAGTGTGTCCAGTGCCTGTGGGCGGTCACTTGGACAGTAGTAATTGATCAGATGTAGGTCTGTATAGCCTGTTTTAAGTTTAAGTGTCTGATACTCAGCCCCTTCCATATAGACTTCGATTTGGGAAGCAGTGATGTTGTTTTTTACAAGGGTAAGTATCCCACCTTTTCGCCTGTCCTTTCGGTCAGATCGGTAACACTGGTAGCCTCTGATTTTGAAGGCTATATTTTCGTTGAGGTGAGTTTCTTGCAAGCAACATATGCTTACTTTTTCTTGGTCCAGGATGTTTTCTAATTCTACTTTTTTGTTGCTGACTCCCTCCGCATTCCAGTGCATTATTTTAAGTCTTTGTTTAGTATGGCCAGCTGTTCTATTCTTATGTCCCCTGGCTCCACAGGACATCTGAGAAGGACCTCCAGTAGTTGGGGTTGGACCCTTTCGAGACATAGGGCCCGGCACTGCACCTGCCTGGGGGTCCAAAGCAGGGCGAGCACCATAACTTTTAGCAGTAGTCGACATATTCCATTTTGCGTAATTGCGTGGCATCCTGATTTCTGTGGTGCGCCTCCTGGCTGGTTGCCTCCGTCTTCAGCACCTTTCCTTTGCTAGAGCAGACTGTGGTCTCACTCGAGTTTAGATGTGTACACACGCACACACGTGTCTGCACATGCATGTATGTGTATACACATCTAGAGCACACTGGTTATTTTCCGGCGCCAGATACTCGCCGTCGCCCCTTCTCCTGTTAGTTTAAACAGTTCCGCCACGTGAAGGCCAGGAGTTGGACTTTTGCTGCATAGGTTATGTATTCACGAGCCATTGGGGTATTTAAGCAATGTTGGGCGCTCACCCCAACACTGCGCTCCGGCTACATACAGCAACGTTTGGAACCAATAGCTCTATTAAAAATTGGATGCACCTTCCACGAATTTCTTTCTCATCAGGAAACACGTAGTCTGCTATTTCTTTCTCAAACTCATAACCTAGATTGGGATTAGGATCTAAATAATCCTGAATAGCATCACTTTCTGTTATTTTTTTTCCCCAGGAATAGCAATCTTTGAACTGATAGAATCAATGAGCTGGACAAGATCGCTGAGTAGTTTTGTTGGATCCTGTATATCTGCTTCAAATTTCTTATTCACACTTTGAACTTCTCCGAGATTATGCTTGAGAAATATGAGATACACATAGTTTTTCATGTCACTAAACATACGAGTGCAACTAGTCTTTGCAACTCAAGTCCCATCCTTGTTTAAACAATCTTTTAACGCATTGCATATTGCCTGTGCGTTGCAGTCACTCAGTTCAACTAAATCTAAGTAAGTAACCACAAACTGCTTTCTTGTCTCTGAATAGTACCTAATGGCTACTCCAAGTAGCTTAGTTTCAGAAATGTCATTGCTCTCATCAATCAATAAGCTGTATTTACTTTTGCCAATATCAGCTATCAAGTATGTTGTGAAATATGGTGCAAGTACATTTGAAATAACTGCTCTGCACTTGTTTTCCTAAGCTTAAAGTTCTTGCAACCTTTGCTGTCACCAAAGTGTACCTTGCAGAGTTCACTTAAATGGTCAACAATGCGAAGCGAACAATGGCCAACTATGAACAAAGACATGCATCCTTCTGTTTCTTTGACATCATCTTTCAGTTAGTCAAATGCAATTATTGTTTGCCTTTGTGTACTGAATGGTTGTTCGGCTTTCTGATGTTTCGTTGTATTCTTGTGCCTCACAATATCATTTAACCTGGCTGCAATTGAACATTTGCAATATTTGCAAAAACACTTAGTATTATCCCCTTCTACTTTTAACAACAATTTTTGAAATCTTGTGTCACTGAGCTACTGTTCTCTGAAATGTTGACAATATTTCTTGCTCATGGTGAAACACAAATAAGCTTAACCCTTTACAGGGCAGACCGTCCAAAAGCGGCCAGTCGCTTAAACGAGCGGATCGGCCGATAACGTCCGATACTATGATGCATTATAAAAACACAATCTCTTGGCTTTCCGACACTTCCGACGGCTACTTTCGCTGATAGCTTGACAACGTGGCCGCCATTTGTAAACGCCGACAAAGAATTTGAATGGACTCTTTTGGATAGTTTTCGGGGTTTTTACGCTGTTTTTCAAAACGGATTTCGGCGATTCTTCAAGTGATAACCGAGATTTCGCTAGATTCAATTTAAGTGACATTAAAGGGCACGAAGTTGACTATTAATCGGAGCTAGATATCAGTGCAAAGCGTTACTTTGCATTAGCAGTCTGAGTCGGACTTTAAAGAAAGTGATTATGATTCTGAAAATGTGTTTCTTCTTCTTCTTCTTCTTCGTTCATCCGGAGTTTTTTTTCGGATGTGATTGCGTTGTGCCTGTTTACAGCAGAGCTGCGTTCTTGCGCCGTTAGGCCGACACATCCGACTTCTGCGGGCATTTGTTGACCGGGTTAACCTTCCCGGGGGTTTCTTAGGACGTTAGACTCTCACTGTTGTGGTGTTATCTCCCATCCCAGCTGGCCCATATAGAACAGCCAAAGGCATCCTGGTCGGCCCTCAAGGGAAGGCAGGGGCAGACCATGGGCATTCCCCGCCATCCAAGGAGGCTTCCATAATTGCAGAGCCATCACACAGCGCTCTGGTACTGGGCTCACCCAAGGAATCGTCACGTCCTGCACATGGCTGCTTAGCCTCACTTCCTGTATATTGGGCCTTCCGTTCACCATAGGCTGTTCTTCCAGAAGCCAGAAGAATGCAGTTTGCAGATGACATCCACACAGTGAGCTTTCGATTCGGACTTTCCACGTAATGGATTTGCTATCCAAGCAATATTCCATTTTGTGCCACTAGGACGCTTTTTCCACCCCTTTATGAAGCCCACACAGTGAGCTTTCGATTCGGACTTTCCACGTAATGGATTTGCTATCCAAGCAATATTCCATTTCATGCCTCTGGGAGGCTTGTGTAACCTGACATGCCTAGTGGTATGAAGTGTGGCAGTCTAAATACTTCTTCATGTACATTTAAATGTCAACCTGAATACAGTTAAAGTAAGCTGCAGTCGACTTGAGCTTGTTGATATCTCCGTAAAGCTTGTCCTCGAATGAAGCAGGTGTGGGCCAAAATATCTTTCTCTGTTCTGCATATATTGGGCACTCTTGCAGCAAATGTTTAGCTGTCATTTTACCAGTTCCACAATTACATTCATCTGTATCTCTTATCTTTAGTTTGTTGAACAAGTGGTATTTCAGCCTGTTATGTCCTGTGCGGAGTCTGAAGATTGCTACTTGTTCTCTTCAGTCGAGTTTGTAATATGCATCATCCTTCTGGTGGCCTGGATGCTCTGATTCCCATTTGGTTCTATAAGTGCTTTTAATAAACCTCTTTGCCTCATTATAGGTTATGTCTATGTCAGGCTGTGGTAGTCGTCCGCCCTCTTTTGCCAGTCTGTCAGCCTCTTCATTTCCAGGTATACTGCAATGTGATGGGATCCACTGTATTACAACTTTTTTGGATTTCTGGCATAGACCATGGAGTGCTGCTCTTAGGTCAGCTAGTTCTGTGCTGTTTTTGCTCTTCAGTATTGAGACAGCTGACTTTGCATCTGTAAAGATAGCTATTTGCTTCTCTTTATTTTCCTCCATCAAGAGCATTTCTGCTGCAGTTTTCAGAGCCTCTACCTCCGCTTTGAAGTTACTTGAAAACTTTCCAGTTGCCACTGAATGTATTTTTTTCACTCCATTTTTTAAATTTAGGAGAATTCCTCCTCCTCCATTCTCTACTGAATTTTTGGCTGATCCATCTGTATATGCATGGGTCCAATTGCTGCTTGGGTAATGTTCTTTTATGTAGTTTAGGGTTATTTCTCTTCTTTCGGTTTCATGCTGAGTGTTCTTTTTCTCAATACCAGGAATGTTTTCTATCATCTCAGGCAGTTGCTGCTGTCTCCAAGCTGGGAACTTGTCTGCATTGTAAATGGGTTTGACTGTTGATATGTTAAGTATGGGATCTGCCCTAATTTTTCGTTTTGCAGTTTCTACAAAGTTGCTACGCTTCAGTCTTCCCTTTCCAAAACCACTAAACCTTTTATACATAGGGTGGTCTGTCAATCTTCTAAATTTTTCAGCTTGTTGCCTGGGCTCTGCTATCTCTTCTATCCTGCATTGGTTGTAAACAAGTTATCTTTTCTAATTCATTAATAGGTGTTGTCTTCAGGCTTCCAGTTATGATTCGCATTCCTTGATTTTGGACTCTACTTATTTTGTTAAAGTTTGACTTAGCTGCTGTTGCCCAAGCTGCAATGCCATATTCCAGTACTGGCCTCACCCGTCCAGTATATAACTTCTTGAGAACTTTCTCATCTGCTCCCCACGTTGTACCAGCAAGCTTTTTCATGATTGCCATTCTTTGCCTTGCTCTTGTTCGATTTTTCTCAACCTGTGTCTTCCATGTCAGGCGACGATCAAAGGTGACTCCTAGATAGTTTGGATTTTCTTCATGGCGCAATATTTTTCCATTCAATACCAGCTTAGGTTGCTGAGTTTTAGTTGAGAGGGAGAACACTGTGCATGTTGTTTTCTCCTCACTTATCTTCACTAGCCATGATTTTGACCAGTCCTCTAGCGCTAATAGAGCTTGCTGTATTCTGCTGTTAGCTGTACTAATATATTCTTCAGATGTCCATATGGCTAGGTCATCTGCAAAGGATGATGTGTGTACTCTGGCTGGAAAATTTTCCATGATGTCGTTTATATATGCTAGGAATAATGTTGGTGAAAGAACTCCTCCTTGGGGGACACCTTGCTCCAACAGCATCATTTTGCTGGTTTGTCCTTGTACTTTTGTCCTGGCAGTTCTGTTCTCAAGGTAGTGGCTGATCCATTTGTACATTTTCCCACAAACATGCATTTTTTGCAGTTTTACTTTCAGTCCTTCCTTCCATACTTTATCAAATGCTTTTTCTAAATCTATCCAGACCGCTAGTGTGTGCTTTTTCTCTTGGAAGGCATCCTCTATTTCCTGAGCTATATAGGTTATTTGATCTTCAGTGGATCTGTACTTTCTGAATCCTGCTTGGTGAGGTGTTAAGAGTTGGTTTTCTTCCAGATGCCATGTTAGCCTGCCATTGATAATGCGTTCCATTAATTTTCCTACACAGCTAAGAAGACTGATAGGTCGATAGCCATTTGGTTCTTCCAGGTCTTTTCCTTTCTTTGGGACTGGTATTAGTATAGCTTCCTTCCATGCCTGTGGGACTATTCCCCTCTTCCAGCTGTAATTTAGGACTGCTAGTAGTTTCTTTTTTGCCTTAGTGCCTAGTCCTATTAGCATTTCATTTGTGATTCCATCCTTTCCTGGTGATGTCTTCTTTTTTAGGGTATTCATTGCCTGTTCCATTTCTTCCATTGTTAGATTTGCCATCATATATTCTGCTGCTGTCTCTGTATATCTATGATGTATCTGTTTATCTTTGATTGCTTTCTTCTGTTCGGCTGTAATATCAATGTGGTTTGCACTGGCATAGTGTTCCATTAGTGCATTTGCAGCCTTTTTTCCTGTAAGCAAGGCATTTCCTTGTTTAATTGTTATTTGTTTGTTTCTAGGTCCTTCATTGTTCATGGCTTTCACTAGTTTCCATAGTTTGTTTCCATCCCTGTCAAAATTCAGGTTTTCTGTTTTTTTCCTCCAACAATCTCTTGTTGTTTGATTTACTGTTCTTTTATATTTTGCTGAGATGGCTTTGAGAGAGATGTTCGCTTCAGTTGTTTGTTCTCTCTCTGCGGTCTTCCTAGCATCTTCAACTTTGTCCTCCAAAATTTGTAGTTCTTCAGTCCAGTATGGTTTGTAATTTTTCCTCGCTCCTCTTGGAATAGACTCAGTGGCCGCCTGTATTATTGCTCTGTTTAGACTTTCCACCATTTGCTTCATGTTGCCATATCGTGTATTTATGTTTTCACAATATTTGTCTGTTAGTATGGCAAATCTGTCCCAATCTGCTCGTTTGTAATTCCAACGGGGCAAAGGCTTTTGCTCCTGTGGAACATACTCCATATTTATTACAAGCTTGATTGGTCTGTAGGTCACTACCTGCTAATTGGTCAAGCACATGGCGATCAATTTTGTGGAGGATGTCTCCTGTGCAGAAAGCTAAGTCTGGAGTAGAAGTGGTAATCCATCTTCTGGAGTAGAAGCTCGGTGTGTCATCCGCTTTGTTGAGTAGATGGAGATTTGAGTCTATTTCCCAGTCCTCCACTTCATCTCCTCTTTTGTCAGTATCTGGGTATCCCCATCTTTCTGAACGGCTATTAAAGTCTCCGACAACAATGCAATTTGTGTCAGTTATTTCCATGTTTGAGAGTGTAAGATCCTTATCTGCCGGGCTATACAGATTGTAATTCTTATTTTCACGTCCTTTATCATTATATCAACACCTATAATTTCCGTTTGGTTGTCAGAGATCACAGATACTTTCGCTGCAAGGTATTGTATTTCGTGTAAGTATTACAACTCCTCCTTTGTGTCCTTCGCGGTCGAAACGTGTGGCCTGATATCCCTCGACTGAAAATGTGCGATTGGCGTTGAGGTGTGTCTCTTGAATGCATGCCACATCTATTCTATCTTTATGAAGACGCTGTGTTAGGGAGGCTTTCTTGTTATTAAACTCCTTCTGCATTCCATTGTAGTATGTTGAGTGTCCGGGGTGTTTGGTCAATAGCTCTTAACCTACTCCTCTGTGCCTTGACTCCACAGCACAGGGGAAGGTGACCACCAGTAGTCATGGGTGGACCCCCTCGAGGCAGGGGGCCCAGCACTATCACCGCCTGATGGGACTTCACGGGATTAGCACCATAACGATTAATTTTCATCTGTGGCATCATGAAATGATAAAGTTACGTTGCACTTCTGTGTCAAGCCTGTGGCTCAGTACATCTGATTTCGACAAGCATTTGTTCGGGATGCTTTCCCTAGCCTTTGACTGTCCCCAGTCTACCTACAAGGCAGCAGGTTTGTACGTCGCTTCGTCTGGTCCCTCTCCCTTGCCCTGTCCGACATGGGTGACCCTACCAGTAGCTGTGCTACCGTCGGCATAGCTCTTGGGGTCATTGGAACGCTCAAGCCCCTCTACCTCGTCAATGTGGACGCACGGCAGAGGGGAAAATGTGTTTGTAAATTGCCGTATAGATGACGGGAAATCACAAACAACATGCTGTATTTCGTAAATATTTGTGTTCATATACGGATTACCGACAACAATCACGTGAGTAACATATTCTGCATGCTTTTCCCTTCATTGTGTTGTTTATTTAACTAAAATCGGTTGACTAACACCTTATTTGTGATGTTTTTACTAACGCGACTCGAAATTTTACCGAACCTGAAAAAATCTTGCCCGTTCAGTGCTAAAAAACGGACAAGCTTCTGCCCTGTGAAGAGTTAAATTAAAGGATAATGTAGAAACCACAAAATTATGAACTTGATTACAAGCTAATGTATTGACGTTTGGACTTGTCTGCAAGATGGTGTTCGCTTTCAGCTAAATCATATTAAAGGGAGTTAAATTAGTTGAATATTGCGCGGTAACGTACTAAGACTGTTTTACTCCCTCACTTCAGTTCAAATTCGGCTTTTTAATGTTCCCAAAATGATTTTTAGAGTAATTTTTACCCACCCCAAAAAAGCACCCAAAAAAATTTTGTGAAGCACTAAATTTATGCGGCCGCACTAAAAGCAAAATTTTCGCATTAAATGGCTTGGAAAAGCACTAAATTTAGCGTGAAAAGCACTAAAATGGCAACACTGGTCATGATTCACCATCTCACATGGCCACCAGTCTTGGATTGGATCAAACCTGCGTTCTCATCACGATTATGCTATGTGGTCAAGCTATCTAGATATTTATCTCTTATCATGATCATCCCTTACCTCTGTTCACATCATGTTTTCCAGTTGTCATTTTTCAAAATGAAAATGTATCTAATCCCTTTCTGATCTGCCTTTCATCTCCCAGTAGAAGTATTATTAGTATTAGGCAGCCCCATCACGATTTTAAATTTGAGTATTTACTCATGAGACCACCACAGTAGATAGGCCTTGAAATTCAAAATCTAATGGTACCTAAATGATGCCTGTATGTCACTTCTAAGTGAAGATATTCACATTTTTGTGAAGGTGACACAAGTTGTGATTTCTCATGCTCCTCATACGGTTTTAGAACTCTCCAGTGTGTCCATTACCTTCACCAGCGATCTGTGCGTGCGAGATTGTCTCAAACGGTCATATGAAAACTGACTTTAAAAATATGTTCCGTCATGTTAAATGATTACAAAATAGTACAAGTATACAAGTAAATTATTATTAATCTTTAAAATTGTGTTCACTTGAACTTTAGTAGTTCAAGTTGCACGGTTTGAATGTTACAAAGTGTAGCGCAATCGATATGCGTGGGCGCCTTGACCTGTGGGTTTCCAATTCACAAAGGCACATCTTCGCAGAAAATCTTTTTTTCAACCATAATTCGAGCAAGTTTAGCGATGAAACTATACTGATTCAGTGGCAATATTTTATTTCTTCTTCTTCATCTTCTTCTTCTTTTTCAGCATTCCGAACCATTGAGGTTCTTTGCTGCAGATACAATCCGTCTCCATTCGTCTCTCTGGTTGACCTTCTCTTGCCAGTCGTTGATTTGAAGTGCTTGTAGGTCTGTATATATATTATCTCTCCACCATCTTCTTGGTCTACCTCAAGGTCTACGGTCATTTATTTCCTGAGTGTAAGCAAGTTTTGTTTCCCTATTATCTTCCATTCTTTCTATATGCCCCAACCATTGTAGTCTATTAGCCTTCATGATACCAGTGATTAGCAGGGACTTAGATCATAGATGTCTTTGTTACTTCTTCTTTTCCACTCTCCACTTTGTGTATCCCTAATGGGTCCAAAGATGCGTCTTAAAACTTTGTTTTCAAAGGTTTGTAACAAGGCTTTGTCTCCTTTCGTTGTTCTCCAGGTTTCAGAGCCATACAGCACAACTGGTCTGATCAGTGTTTTGTATATTGTGATTTTGGTGTTACGAGATAGCGCATTTGATTTTAGTAGATGTTGTAGTCCATAGTATATCTTATTTCCAGAATTGATTCTAGTTTGTATTTCTTCCCTTATGATGTTGGAGCAATTAAACAAAGACGCCTATTGGTATTGGATCCATCGATTCCGATACTCGATCATTCCGCTGCCTCTGGGGGATACTCTTCCCGGCAGCTTCAGTTCAGCAGATCCATAGAGCACTCTTTATTCACAAGCTTCGAGTTTCTCACTTCTATATAATATTTTAGTTCGTAATTGTGAATATGTTTTATTAAATCACCTAATAAATGCTTGAAAAATGAAGGAAAAAAAAATACCCGGCCGGGAATAGAACCCCGGTCTCCCGCGTTACAGGCGGGTTACTTACAGCTATGCTAAGAGGACACAATGATCACTCCACAAAGATTTCTAATATAGTCAAACACTGGCTGCCATTTTGTGTTTCCCATTCACAAAGGCACATCATCGTAGAAACTGTACAATTGGATGCAGAAGTCGAAAATCCATCTACAATTGATGATTTTCTATTGAAAGCAGCAGAAAAGAAATTAATTACGGTTCAGTGTGTCCATTTCCATTTTTCTCCATTTGCGAGGTTGTCTCAACTCAACAGATCGTAGGTGGATTATGAAAACTGACTTCAAAAATATGTTCCGTCATGTTAAATGATTAAAAATTAGTACAAGTATACAAATAAATCTATATATATAAAATACAATGTATGTCTATCTGTATGTATGTTATTTATGCGTTCGCGAACGGTCCATCCTATTGAGATGAAATTTTCTACACATGTTCTTCTCATTCCCATGCTGCCAACTGGCATAGTTTGTTAGTTTACAAACAGTTGACAGTTATTTACGTAATAAAATTTAATTTTGTATTACAATATAATTTATATATAGCGAGGGGACTTAACTTAAGAAAAGTTATATAAAGGGGCATAACTTTTAGTAGCTTTGTTATATATGTAATTTAAATAATTGTTGCATTTTGCTCAAAGCTTTATAAAATGTTTATCTACAGGCATATGCGTTATAATATATAATGATAAAATCTTTAAGGCATTTTCAAAGTTTTCATAAAAATAATGCATCGATTTTAAATACGTGAAAATTTTCTAACTCATCTTTTTATTTCTTTTTGACATCTATACAGTCTTCCCAGCATTTATTGGGTTTTCATGATATCTTGGTAAGTTTACGTTCAGTAGTTTCAGATTGCCCTATTTAGTTAGTGGGATGAAGATTGTTCTCTTCCAATCTGTTCATCATATTTCCAGGAACAGGACCGGGAGCTTATATGACTACTAATGTGAATTAAATGAGACGCTCCCCACCAGGGACTGGGCGAAGCCGGGCCGGGTCGTTTTTTTTGGGGGGGAACGGGAATGGGAGCAGGGGCCGAATATGAATTAAATGAGACGCTCCCCGCCAGGGGCTGGGTGAAGCCGGGCCAGGTCGTCTAGTTATTAATAATCTTTAAACTTGTGTTCTCTTTAACTTTAGTAGGTCAAATTGCACGTTTTAGTAAAGTCCGGTCGATATTCGGAATTATTCGCGTCGGCCGCCATCTTGGCTTTCCTTCACAAAGACCAAACAACATGAAACATCCCCGCAAAAATAATTTGTTAATACCAGACAATGGAAGACGATTGGCGATGAAACTCTCCAAATATATGTAGAATTGCGTGCAGAATTTGAAAATCCATCTCAAAATATTCAAAGATGTACAAATACAGCTTTAAAAACATAAAATTTCTTATCGTGTATAAAAAAATTAATTTATATAAAATGTCGCAATCGCCGTGCACGGAATAATAGGCAAATCTTTCCTGGAAAACCCAGGATAACGTGTGTTGCTGTCACGTGATATTTGAATGAATGAATGACGTTGAAAGAATGCATGGTCTATACATAGCAAAATTTGGAGACACTGTGAATTATTCCGGGATGGCTCCGTACATCACTTCCGTTTTAATTTCGGGTCACTGCACGATCGAACCGTCTATTAGTATCATCATTCAATATGCACGCCTCAACCAATTTACGGCCCAACCAGTTCACACCAAGCGCTTTGTTAACTTTGTAGACTAGTTCATGACTAGTAGATTTTGCAGATAAGTTTTCTATGTGACGAGGTAACCAGTCTCATGCCAACCTTTTGTCCCCTCTTATGACATGCACTGTAGTAAAAGTAAAGATCCCTTTAAGATATCTATGGCTGCGAAACACCCAGGAAGGTTAACCCAGTCAACAAATGCCTGAAGAAGTCCAAATGTGTTGGGCGAAAGGTGCAAATATCGCATCTCTGCTGTAAACAGGCAAAGTGCATTTACGTCCAAAAAACATTCCAAATGAATGCAGAAGAAGAAGAAGATACCTATGGCATGGCACATTGGGTATATGAAGCTAGACCCATATTTTTAAGGAAATGTTTTTGGAAGTAAGAGAGGCTGGCATAATACCAACCTTATCACCTCACCCATGGAATGCTGTTTGGTCTATAAAAGTATAGGCCTCAGGGACAGTAGGTTACATCATCAAGTGCCTTGCCAGCTGGCATGGACGATCTTGCTTCTCAGGATATTATTATCTCTGACGGCACGGATGAATTCATTTGTTGATTCCCTTCTGTGCCGTGACATAAGACTGATGACGCTCTGCATACCCTCTGCATGACGCTGTATTCAGAGAAAAGGGTGACAGGCTAAAGAGGGGCAAATCATGGATGGGTCGGGCGGAAGATGTCGTCGGACAGGTCTGCAGTCTTACCAGTATCAACCCCGGCAAGGAATGGGTGCCGGTGCCTCCAGCTTTTAAGTGTACCTTCTCCTGCATTATCACACTCGACAGACGGTGCAGAGAGCAGAACCCTGCCGCTGTCAATGCAGAGGTTAACGCGCTCATCTTTGATCACTCAGATAGCCCCGAAGTGCTCATCTATACAGATGGATCTGTTGTAAAGCAGCAGAGAAGTGCGTGGGCATTTACAGCCCGTTCAGCGGGCCGAACCGTTCAAGAATCCAGTGGTGCCCACTCTATGACCACGAGCAGCATGACGATGGAGGTGATGGCAGTTACACAGGCTTTCATATGGCTGGAATCACAGCATTATACCAACGTGTGTGTACTAAGTGATTCAATGAGCATGATTCAGAAGGTCGAAGCTGGATCTGTACGTAGACAGTGGACTGAGTCGCTGCAGAAGTCTGTTGTCCGCAAAGTCACCTTCATCTTCGTCCCGGGACATGCGGGAGTCGAGGGAAATGAACGAGCTGATAAATTGGCTGGCTCTGCACCCCCTGTAGATGGCCAGCCCATGGATCGTGCCGATGTTATTAACGCCCTTAAAGATATGGCGAGAACAGAGGATTTTGACGCCAGTGATTCCACATCGCTTTCCAGGATGAAAGACCTGGGAGTAAGAATCGGCACAGCCAGACGCGAGAGGTGCATCGGGAAAACAAAGCGCCTCGTCAACCAACACAGAACTGGCACCATTAGCCACCGGACGCTGATGCATATGCTGGGGGGAGGATCTGAGCACCTATGGACATGTCCGGAGTGCAACGAAGATACCCCAACTGATAACTAACTAACTAACTAACTAACATAAGACTGAAGAATTTTCTCTCACTGTCTTACTCTATCTCTCTTTCCACAAATCTTTCTGGTCTCCACATGTTCTAGTTTATATCGTCTCATAATGGGGCCAAAGATTATGACTGCTTCTTTCTGATGTTTGTGATAAGTTTGTCTTTGCGACTTAGCTTCCCTCAAAATGTCTAGATTGCTAATTTTGGCTGTCCAAGGATTTTCAGCATTCTTTTATAAAACCACATCTCCAGAGCTTCTAAGGATTTTTCTTGTTTGCTAATTGTCCAGGATTCACAGCTGTATTATTATAACTGGATCTATGTAATTTGGAAGAACTCTTTTTCTAACTTCCAAGGACTTATTGCATAAAATGTTCTTCATTTGATAAAATGCAGTTTTTGCTTGTCCTATTATGCTCTTTATCTCTATGATGCATCTTCAAACTATATGCCTAGATATCTTAATTTCTGCACCTGCCCCAAAATAATTTCATTTACTTAATTGTATATTTGGGCACACTCTGTTTCTTTGATATCTTCATGACTTCTGTCTTTCTATTATTCAAGCTGAGGCCCATCTTTTCACTTTCTACAATCACTGTATATTCAGCAGCCAGTATCCCTGGCATATTTTCTGTAGATTTCATTACATATTCACTGTACAATGAGAACAAATCAGGAGACATTACACAACCTTGTTTGAAGCCCTTCTTTATACACTGAAATGTTCCTAAAAGGTTGTTGTATGTTATGGCTGCCAATATATGTTCTTTATTATTTGCAGATCTTTGTCATCACTGTTTAGTTGGACTAGAAGTTTGATTATTTCCACATGTTTCACAGTGTCAAAGATTAACCAGCAGAACTTTCATGGCACTAGGACAGTTGTGGAAGTCAAAAGAAATTAATCTAGCGCCAAACTTAGAATATTCATTTCTAACATTAAATTAGTACTACTAGATGGATCGGAAACATGGAGAACGGCTAAAACGATTACTAGTGAACTAGACATATTCATTAATTGGTGCCTGCCCAGAATAGGGTTCAAATGGTGTGCTGGAAGCACAAATGTGGAGCTCATGGAGAGAATTAAGCAAATCCCAGTGAATCAAGATGTGAGGAACAGATGCTGGAGCTGGATGAGACATACATTGAAAAACCTCTTAATAGTATAAATTCAAAGTTCTTCCTCTGGAACTAACATGACAAATGAGGAAGATCTAACTAAAGTCAAACAGAGAAGAGAATTAGAGACTGATGGATAATATAAAGAGGACACGGAGAGAGCAAAGGATGGGAGATCTTGAAGTGAGCTGACTGAATGCCTAAGCTCCGTTGGGGGAATAAAGGCAGAAGAGGAGGAAGGCTGCTATCTAGATTACAAAAAGAAACATCATCCACTTGGGGCCAGAGACTAGATAAGCTAGAATGGTGCCAGTACTGATGAAATTGCTGTCCTTTGTCATCCTTAAATGGGGATTGGTTGCACTGTTCCCATTATATGTCTTTTGATAAGGATTTTGCTTTTTCTGGCTCGAGTTTTTTTTTTTTTTTTAATGCAAGAGCATTTATACGGCCTCCTTTTTGTAATTTCCATATGCTATGGGTTTAGTAACTGTATATTTCACCGTTTGTCTAGAATGCCAGCATCTGTGCCTAAGGTGTAGCAAAGGCAATTAACAATCCAGCATACTAGGTTTAAAATCAGCTGCAGGCGATTGGGAAGCAGACCGCCTTGTGTTGATGGTTAACTATGGTATAAGAGTCAGTTGTTCAGTAAGCAATGACAAACTACTGAATGTTAAATTGCCTAGAAAATCACAAATGGCCAAAACATGCTGGGGTTGATTGTGGTGTCCAGTAAAGGGCATTAAACTAACTTTTTTAAGTTTTAGAATACTAGGAAATTGAATCACAACACTGGGGTCAGAGGGGAGTTTGACATGATCTGGTTCTTGTGAGAAAAATTTGCTGTGACAGTATTCACCAGGTTTTGAACCTAACACTTTTCAAGTTAATAGTGGACACCAAACATAAACCACTCTAATCCCCTTAAATATACCATTATGCATATGTTAGACATGAGGAAAATGAACACAGAATATTTTACATTAGTGGTAATGAGTTGATACTTTAGTTTTTTAACTAGTATGTGAACATGTATAATTGTTTTTGAAATTGTTTAAATTAATGAAATTAAACATGTTATCATGGCTTATATGTTCTACAGAATTGTGTATCCATGCCCCAAAAGCACCTGTGCTACAGAGCTCGCTATGGCTCAGAACTGCTTCACCACCCCAGTTTTCTACATTGAGAAATCAGACAACACTGCTGAGTAAAAAAGTCTCTCTTCTTCCTGCAATTAAGATTAGGTGAAGTATTTGTTACTTTAATTTGTGTTGGTTTCAACTAAAACTGTATCTCATCGTCATCATGTAAGGTTTGCTTGGCAATAGACACCCAGTGTTTTAGTTGTAAATTGTTTTATCTTATTAAAAAAAATAATTTCTTGTAACACAATTTTACACATTATTGGCTTTCTGGTATAAAGAAACTTCTAAGTGCTCTTCATAATGACTTCCTTCATGTGGTCAGGCATTACTCTGATCACTCCCATCTCTTATCTTTGTTCCTCTCCTATATTACGACTTCTTTCATGTGGTCAGAGTTGAGCCTTAAGAATTTCTGTATTAATTTTCATACCATGCATATCATCCGTTGCAGCTACCAGAATCAATGGATAATTATAATTGTAACTGATTTCAATGTTATTTTATAAGGATGCTATTCTCCCTCCCTAAACTATCAATATGTCATTTTGTAATATAGATGTTTTCCAGTAAGTTTTTAATGAGCTGGACTGAGTATTGAAGGCTGTTTGCCCTGGATAGTTGCTTGCAGTTTACAGAAGGTTTTTATTTCATCACTGATAGATAGACCCTCTAGGCTTTGGGTTGAGGATCTGTTGACATTGAAATGCCTAAAAACTTGTGGATTAAACATGACCAAACTAGGCCTAATCCTGGCCAATCTGGATGTGCTATGCTTGAATCATGGCTGGTTACATCAATGCCGCTCCACAGTGTGAAACTTCAGTGGCAGTCTTGCACACCTGCTGCTATTTGAACTTGGAAAGGTGGGAGAAAGTTCTGTAACAAAGTCCTCATGGAGATCATACTTGGGTACGCAGGTCAGCATGGTCGAATGGATAAAGTGTGTTCTTAAACATCCGGTGTGCTGAGGTTATGAGGTTAAACCCCTACACCGGACAGCTGGACTAAAATGTTGATCTGTCGTCCTTGGGGGCGTAAATTACAAGTACCTCTGAAGTCGATGTGGGGTTGGCGAGGGGCGTTGTTAATAGGGAAAGCTAATTTAAACACTCAAAATTCAGTCCATCACTGCTATAAAGTGTATATGGACTATGCTTGAGTTCAAAGCGAGGGAGCGCACAAAAATATTTTAAAATACTTAGGTACTGGATTGGGTGAAGTCCCTATGCCTACCTCACTTTTGTAGATACCAGTCCTTTTCATGACTCAGGTAAGATTTAAAACTCATTCTTCCAGAGGTTTTCCAACCAATCTCTGGTAGTTTTTTGTTTGTTGCTTTGGTTGCTTGCTTTGAACACAAGCGTAGTTCAAACACATGCTATTACTTTTAGTGCACTGGACTGATTTTTGCTTGTGGGTTTGCTTTCCCTTTTACCAGTGTCCCTCGCCATCTGGCGAACCCATTCTGACTTCATAGGTACTAGTAATTTACGTCCTCAAGTCAAGGACGAGAAATCTTTTTAGTCCCGCTGACTAGTGTAGGGGTTGAGCCTGCTACCTTGGCATAAGCACACTGGATGTTTATGAACGAGTGCGCTTGGCCATGCTGACCTTCTCTAATAGTTGTAAATCTTTTGCCTTAACAAGGATTACTACCTATCTCCAGATTCAAGAAACCGACATTCTAGTGACTCATGTACTTGCCCCATTCTATCTTGCTTATACTTAGGTAAGGGAATATCTTTCTTTTTTTTAGATGATATGTAAAACGTTTTGTCATTATTGTTTTGCAGCTCAGCATTGGACAGTCATTCTTTATTTCATACAACGTCAGTTTGTGCGACAACATATGAACGAAAGCTGTGGCGGGAACCTAGAGTCATTCATCGTTTCTATAGACTACACTGGGGTGGCTGGATCCGTACTCGAGGTGGCAGATTCAGGCAACTATATAAAAAGACACCCAAACGCCAGGAATTCCAGCTGCAGCATATTTTCTGTCATGGGTCGCACAATAAGTTGTTGGATGTATTAGTCACAAAACACTGGAGAAAGCCAAAGTATTTTGTAGACACCCCGTATGAACCATATCACAAAAGAACCAACTGTGATATTTTCCCTAATTACAAAAAATTTTATCCTTAACTTATAATACAACTTTTCTTCATTGTTCTGGTTGTTTTCTTTATTTACATGTGAAGATTGTGTAATTGTAATCATCATATTTTAAAAGCATTCATGTGATCCCTATAAGAAAATGTTCAGCTATAGTTTTTCCCAACTCAAAAAGAAAAGATTTTGCAGTTTCAGTTGGCACTAGAGAAAGCCCAAATATTTTACAAAACTCTTTCATGGTCTTTAAAATAAACGGACTCAACCAGGTGTATTCCCCTAGATTTTATGCCACGGCTGTTGTTTCTCTTTGAAGAGTTGTAAAATGTTTAGACAGTATTATTTCACACAAGAAGAAAGTTAAGCATGTTGTCAACAGTTTTCTTCTGTAACATGATAATGCTACTACTGTTTGGTATTTTAAATAAACAATATCTGTCTGGTAGTTGTAACATATAAAATAAATTGTGAAGTCTTTAGTAACTTACTTGGAATTGGCAGTTTTAAAAGATTGTCTTAATGTTCTGTTAACATTGCACAATATTAAAGAACAAAAGTGTTCACAGTTGGTGTGCTTTCTTTTTGTTCTGTTATCTGTTTACCACACTAGAATGTGAATAAGAGTTTAGATATAACCTGACAAACAAGTAAATAGCAGTGATGTCTGTTAAGAATGCTTTCTACTTTGTCTTCTGGCCCTGCAAGATGCAGTTGACATGGACGATCATGTTTCCCCATCTCACACGATCACCAAGAGTCGTGAATCGCCTCTATGTTCTTGCCTCGACTATAGCCACCTGGCTAAGACATCCAGGTATTTACTTCTCAGCCTTCTTGTTCTTTTCCCATCAATGTTGCCAGTTGTCACTAAGTTCTCCAATCTAATTCTTCTCATAACATGTCCAAAAAATTGTGACTGTCTACGTCTAATTTCTCTGTTTTTCTTTTGTTCATTGTAGGACTTGGTCATGGTTTTTCTGTCAATGGTATTCTTTGCAGTTTCCTCAGAAACCACTTTTCCGCAGCCATTATGTTTTTCAGCTTGTCTGCTCATTGTCCACGCTTTACATCCGTACAAAAGCGCTGGTTCTGTGTAGCACTTCAACTCTTTTTTTCTCGAAGCATGTCTTCAACTCCAACCATTGGTTCACAATTATTTCAACAGCTGGTTGAATTGATAACCATCTAGTTTTGCAATATAACATAATTTTCAGTGGTAAGGAACTATCATTTAATGCTTTATAAAAATTATTTTAATGTTGTTGTCTGACAGATGATTTGGAGAACCAGTTATGTGTTTCAGCAATAAGGAATTCCAAATTCCTTGATTCTGATGAGGCATGAGATAATGCTAGCTGCAAGGAGTGACATGCACATTTTATGAGGATTAAAGATGGGATATCTTCCTTCAATTTTGCATAAAAGCCATGCTTGATACCAATCATTACCAAGGCATTATCGGTACCTATTGCAGCCAGATTTTCCAGTCTAAATGTTTAATGATCAAAAGTTTCTTCAGTGCCTGAACTATACTTTCTGCATCACACTTTTCCAAGTGAACTAGTCCAAGAAATGTAGACACTACTTTGTCTTTGCTGTTGCTATAATATATAACACATACACCAAGCACTTTCAGAACAGAAATGTCATTTGATTCGTCTAATAATAAACTATAAGGGTTGTTCATTTGAAACCTGTTCCAATGGCTTTATTACAAAAGCATGAAAGAAACATTAACAGGTGTGGTAGAATTAAACAAAGCATTCATTTTGAATGAATTATGCACCATGGGTTGGTCAGAAGAAGTCACCGTAAGCATTCAGGCAGGCATCCCATTGCTTAGGTAGGCGGTGAATGCTGTTCGCAAGAAAGGATTGTTGTTGCTCACTGAACCAAGTGTTAATGCATTCATTACGTCTGCATCTGTGTGAAATCGTTGCTCATTGAGAGCTTTTTTTAGAGGTCCGAACAAATGAAAATCACATGGTGACAAATCAGGACTATAGGCTGGATGTTGCAGAATTTCTCACTTCTTCCTTGCTAATGCTTCCTGCGCAATCTTTGCGACATGCGGATGAGCATTATCGTGCAACAAAATCACACTGTGAGAAAGCACTCCGGGTCATTTATTCTTGATGGCTTTTTGCAGCTTGTCTAGTGTTTACAAGTAGTGGGTAAAGTTAATGTTGACACCAGGTTCTTTAAAGTCGGCCAACAATAGCAACTTCATGGTCTAAAAATGCGATCAACATAATCTTACCAGCTGAAACCTGTAACTTAAATTTTTTGGCTTTTGATGATCCAGCATGCTTCCATTGCATACTCTCTCTTTTGCTGCTCGGCTCAAAGTGGTGACACCATGATTCATCGCCTGCCACTATGCGGAAGAGAAATGCATCACCCTCCACTCTGTAACGCAGCAAGTGGTTCAAACACCATCCAACGCGTTCCTCTTTTTGGTGGTCGGTCAACATCCGTGGTACCCACTGTGAACACACCTTCCTATATTGCAGTTTCAAATTCTTTCACTAGCGAACGTATGCATCGACAACGGTTCATCTGTACTGCTGCATCAATTTTGGCAATGGTTTTTTTCTGTTGCAACAATATGCGCTTGACCCGGCCGTCGATCTGTCGTGAACTGACATCCTTTCCGAAACATTTGTGCCTGGTCTGTCACTGTTGTCTTCGACACACATTTGTTACCGTACGCTGCCTGCATTCTTCGATGAATGTCCACTGGTCGACATCCTTCAAATGAAAGAAGCTGAATCACCGCTGTTTGAGCTTCTTTTGACGGATTTTGGATCAACCCGGCCATATTCTCAACGGTCAGAAACAGAGCCTATGCATCAGGGGACGATAAGCATGTGCTCTTTTATTCATTGGTCAGTACTTATCATATTACTATGACATGATCATGTTCAACATACACAATTACGTGTGGTGCGGCACAAATGGATTTCAAATTAACGCACCTAATATATTTATTTGTAGAAATATCACTGATCAAATCTTCAAAGTGAGAAAACAAAGTACTCCTTATAATATTTGTACACTTGCTCCGATGCATTTTTACGTCCTTTAGAACTTTACTGTCAGAAATAGTGAGTTTATACAAATCAATCAAATGGTCACAGTTTGCGGCACTTTTCCGAATAACGGTCCTAAATTATTTAGTCTAAAAATGACAACTTAAAAACATTGTGACAGATCCTTCAACTTTTGATTAATCATTACTCTGTGTAGTTCGGAAAACAGATGTCAACGGTGTAATATCCCTAAATGGCACTGCATTTTTATGTGTTTTAGTCTCAGTGTGATTTTTCAAGTCTTGTATTTTTGCTTTCATTTCGCACTTGCAGTACTTAAACGACCTTAGTCGCATCTCCATGAACTGGCATCACCCAGTCTTTATGTCACACTGCAGCCACTCCGAAATTTTTGTTCATACTGCTTTACTTTTGGCATGTTAAAAGATTTGTTCAAAGTGGAATACACATATGAAGGTGAGCAATAATGAAAAAAAATCACAAAATCGGCATCACAGCAATTCGCAACACAGTGAGTCTACAGTTCAAATAATGTTATTATAATTTATGCGCACTTTTACTCATTACCGGGGGGATTGCCAGATTGTTGAGCGTTGACCCAAGTCAATTCAAAGTTTAAATAATGGCAGTTACCATAATTTACGCACGTCCAGACTAAACAAAAAATGGGTAATAAATATTTTAGACAGTAATAATTAAATGACACCGAAAGAAAAGTAAAATCTAGAAAATATTCAACTCCAAATGAAAAACATCTAGAATTGCTTTTGATTTATTTGGTTGTTTCGGGATTTGAAATTTAAATATTGAGCACAACCCACTACTGGCAACGTTGATCGTATTCTGGTATTAACCTAAGGCCTATCCACGTCAATGTGGAAGCACTAGACTCGAGTTTCGCTCTCGTTTGAGCTCGTCAGTAGTGCATATCCTTGACCGCACCCTGAAATAAACCCCGGATCACTGGCGTGTGAAGCGTGTGTGTAACCACTAGACCATGCGGCACACGCTGGACATGGCCAAATTATCACAACAAAATATTACGTCACCCATCGTAGGCTGTAGCTCAAGATTTGCCCGATCGCCGCGATTGACGTCCGTCAATCGACGTGGACCTGAACAATCAGGTCTTCTCACTGGCAAGGCACACCAGGCCGTCTAAATTCCAGCGAGCAATAATCAAATTGATTTATTTAGTTGTTTCGGGATTTGAGATTTAAATATTGAGCACAACCCACTACTGGAAATGTTGATCGTATTCTGGTGTGAACCTAGGGCCTATTCATGTCAATGTGGAAGCACTAGACTCGAGTTTCACTCTCGTTCGAGCCCGTCAGTAGTGCATATCCTTGACCAGACCCAGAAACAAATCCCGGATCACTGGCGTGTGTGTAACTACTACAACACGCGGCATTTCCGGATCCGGTCAAGGATATGCACTACTGACGAGCTCGAACGAGAGTGAAACTCGAGTCTAGTGCTTCCACATTGACATGGATAGGCCCTAGGTTCACGCCAGAATACGATCAACGTTGCCAGTAGTGAGTTGTGCTCAATATATAAATCTAGAATTACATCTAACATCCAAACGTCAGAAAACATCTAGATCTGGATTTAAAACATCTAGAATGGCAACCTGAGATGCGCGATGTACGCAACGGAAAGAAAAACAAGAGGTGATGAAGACAAGTGGGTCTGCTGCTCTTGTGGCGACACACAGTAATACCACAATATCTACACCAAGCATCACCTGGATCTTTTCTCCGGGGCGTGCTGGGGAATGAACAGGCGGACAGATTGGCTGGCTCGGCAAAACTTTGTTGAGTATTGACGCATGACAAGGCAGTCGTGGTTGCGGCCTTGTGGGAGCACGTGTACACCTCGGAGGAGAAAATGGATCACCATAGTCTAGCAAGAATGAGGCAACGAGGGGATCTGGCCGACGCTCAGAAGAAAGGCGAAGATGGCTGCTGAGGATGGGGACGGAGCGCTTATGGGAATGCCCCAAATGCTGTGATATCGGTTCCTAAATCAATCAATCTATCTACACTAACCGAAACAGTTCCAGAGTGCATCAAACTTACATCGGAGATCTCGACATCTAAAACCAGCAACAATGAACCTCAAATTGGAGAAGCAAATAAAAGCAACACCAAAGAGAATCAGCCAAGCATCACAACAAAGTCGCCCTCACAGAAAGAGAGCCCAACCGAGAAAAAAATTATGACGAAACAGACAAGCGTTGGAGAGGCAAAAAGCTGTCGGCTTTACCAATCTACTTGAAAACGAGCCGCGAAGACATAGCATCGTCCAGCTAAGCATGTCAATACGTCAACAAGACGGACAGGACCACCACACTACTCCAAAAGACCGACAAAGAAGAGAAAGCCGACATTAAGTTACCACGCGGCATAACAATGGAAGCCACCCGACACCGCAGCATAAAATGATGGGTAATTAAACGACTCCCGGCCCAATTCACCCAAGATAAAATCGCGGAGATTTCCAAAGAGAACTCGACCCTTAAGTTTATAGTAGCTGAAAGAATCATCGGCAAAACAACAAACCCTCCACAGCTGTCATCATCACACCAAGGACAGAACAATGTCACAGACCATCAGATGGGACAAGAAGGAGCAAGCCCCGGAGCATTACATACCAAGGGTGATGCAGCGTTCCAGGTGTCAGAGGTTTTGGCACACCCATGTCAACTGCTAAAGTGACGTGGGGGTTTATTAAATTATTTTTATTATATAATATATTTATATTATTGTCACTGTTCCGATTGACGGTCCCAAATAGTTCCGCAGTGAATGATAACTCTTAGGTGTAAACATTCTCCCTTACAGGGCCTCATTGGGTACCGGTAAATACGAAACACAGCAGAATGTTCTTTTACGTTCAGTAGTTAGCTATTGCTTTCTGAGCGAGAATCAACGTAGCTGCGTAGTATGCCAGCTGGCGTAGGCGTTCATGACTCTCCACAGATCTCGGTAATTGATTTTCTGGATCAACTCTGCTGATGATATTCCTCCAAGCCACCGCCTCAATCTATCCAGCATCGCCATCAGTAGCTGGATGACGGTCTGGTGTCGCCTGTTGCTCATGACTGTCCCTACCGGACGAGGATGTCCTAAGATAGTCGTAACTTGCCATCAGCGTGCCGAAAGTTTAAGAGCTCGAAGTTAGAACGCCCTCGTCCTTTCGGTCACGTCGACTGCTTTTGAAATAATTTGTTAATTGCACGTCCGTTACATGACGTCTCCACAACCTCAGCACTTTTTGGCTGTTGCAATTTGCTAAACAATTTTGCGTTCATTAGTTTGACATTGCTTACTAAACAGCCTACGCTTATATGAGTGTATGGAAACCAGTGCAATGTGGTCTGCTACAAAATCGGCTGCAGCTGTGCATTAAACGTGGTATGTAGGATTGCGAATTCGCCACAGCCTTGCTAGCAAGAGTAACAAAAACACTAAAACTATTGGCCCACAAAGGTTTGTCGACTTAGTGATGGCGATTCTCAAATACGACAATTACGTATGCGGATTCTGTAATTTAAAGTCACGTTGTCGCTTTTTGAGTGTAGCTAAAGCTAAGGTCTTCTTCTTCTTCTTCTTCTTCTTCTTCTTCTTCTTCTTCTTCTTCTTCTTCTTCTTCTTCTTCTTCTTCTTCTTCTTCTTTCAACGTTTGCACAGCATCCATTGAAGTGGGTAGATGTTCGCTCTCAACCCTTGTTCCATTTTGGTCAACATTTTTCAACTTCGACGGTTGAGGTTTCTTTTCTGGATTCCTCCACCTATTGGCAGGTTTCTGTGAAGATTGTGCTGTAGATGACAACACAGGGGAGTCTCCGTGGCGAAGTGATCAAACCATCTGCCTCGGGCTCCGAAAGTTGTGGGTTCGATTCCGTCAACCGCAACCTTCGGTTAATGACTGCATTTTTTCGGAGACTTCTGAGGGTCGTCGCTGGAGCTACGGAGTTCGTACTTTGTGCGACGCTTTCCGCGCTGCGGAAAGAGACTCAGCCATGTGGTATAAAAATCCGGTGCAATGAAGTCGACTTTTAAACGACTTTTAAGCGACGACAGGGGCAATCCCATCACAGATAATAAAGTGTATATCATTCATCCATTCATTCATCAGATAATAAAATGTCTATCCAACAACATTCAGATAGTAACGTGTCTATCATTCATTCATTCATTCATTCATTCATTCATTCATTATTCAGATAATAAAGTGTCTATCATTCTTTCATCGGATTATAAAGTGTCTTTGATTCATTCATAAAATAATAAATTGTTTATCATTCGTTCATCAGATGATAAAACATCTATCACTCATTCATCGGATAATAAAGTGTATATCATTTATTCATCAGATAATAACGTGTCTATCATCCATTCATTCATACATTCATCAGATAATAAGTGTCTCTCAAGACACCGCATGACGAGAACACAGAAGAAGAACCATCTGCAAATCTAACCATTAGAGAACTCCTGTTTGCGGATGACCAAGCACTAATAGCAAAATCAGAAGCTGAATTACAAGACCACATGAATAGTCTAAACGAAATGTGTAGGGAACATAACATGAAAATTAGCACAAGTAAAACAGAGGTAATGACTATAACTAAAGAAGAACAAACAACAACAATTCACCTAAACGAACATCCCTTGAAACAAGTGAAGAGTTTCAAGTACCTGGGAAGTATAATATCATCAAATGGCAGATCAGAAGACGAGATCGAAAATAGGTGCAATAAGGCAAATCAACTCATTGGACAAATGGCACCAATACTAAAGAACAAACATGTATCAATAACTACTAAGAAAGCACTTTACAACACAATCTTCCTGCCAACTCTATGCTACCAATGCCACACCTGGACAGTGACAGAAAAAGAGAAAAGAAAAATCACAACAGAAATGAGGTTCCTGAGAAGAATACTCAACGTATCAAGAAGAGATAAGATCAGAAATGAAGAAATCAGGACAAAAGATGGGGTTAAAGCAGCACTAGATTTATAAGAAAGCAGCAAATCAAATGGTTTGGCCATGCAAGTAGGTTACCAGTCAACAGCATCCCACAACAAGCAATGATGTACAGACCAGATGGAATCAGAGGAAGAGGCCGACCACGTAAACGTTGGGCGGAGGGAATAGCAGAGTCCATGGGAATATCGATATATGAAGCCCATAATCGGGCACTCTCACGAAGTTTATACTTCACCTCGTCACCGCAAGGTACAAGAGGAACATGATGAGATGGATGAGATTCATTCATCAAATAATAAAGTGTCTATCATTCGTTCATCGGATAGTAAAGTGTCTATCGTTCATTCATCGCATAATAAAGTGTCTACCATTCATTTATCATGTAATAAAGTGTCTGTCATTCATTCAGCATATAATAAAGTGTCTGTCATTCATTCATCATATAATAAAGTGTCTGTCATTCATTCATCGGATAATAAAGTGTCTTTAATTCATTCATCGAATAAAAACGTGTTTATCACTCATTCATTCATCAGATAATAAAGTGTCTACCATTCATTATTCAGATAATAGCGAGTCTATCGTTAACTAACGCATTCATCAGATAATAAAGTGTCTATCATTCTTTCATCAGATAATAATGTATTTATCATTCATTATTCAGATAATAAAGTTTTTATCATTCAACCATCAGATAGTAAAGTGTCTATAATTCCTTATTCAAATAATAACGTGTCTATCATTCATTCATCGGATAATAAAGTATCCATCATAAATTCATTCATCAGAAAAGTGTCTATCATTCATTCATTCATTCATTCATTCGTCGGACAATAAAGTGTCTATCATTCATTACTCAGATAATAACATGTCTATCGCTGGTCTCCCTGGCCTAGGGGTTAACGTCTTTCTCCGTAATCCCGTATATTCTCGTGAGTAACGTAACCTGCGCGAGAATCGGTTGCGGTTCTCGCCGCGTTGGTAACTTGCGGGATATGTGAGCTGGCCGCTCAGAAAACAATGGCAAACTACTGAGCGTAATCTTGCCTAGTACATCGACAGCGGTTGAAAAATTCTGATGTTGACCGTAACGTCCTGTAATTTGCAAAAAAATAAATAAATAAATAAAAATTCTATCGTCCATTCATTTTCCCGCGCCAGGCGTTCGTTGTCTCGGATGGCTGAGTGAGCTGCACCCCCCAATCGGGATCTTCCCAGCCGACTCAAGTTAGCGAGGCAGGCGTTTCCAGAATGCAACCGCAGTGTAAAGCCAGAGTCGTGGTATGGGGGGGGGGGGGGGGGGGGGGGGGGCAAAAGAGCAAATTTGTACGACCGTTCGACGATAAGCGCCACCCCTCCCTCTCTAGTTCTCTCTCTCTCTCTCTCTCTCTCTCTCTCTCTCTCTCTCTCTCTCTCTCTCTCTCTCTCTCTCTCTCTCTCTCGTCACGACACATCTTGTTGATGAGAAATAATCTACATGGATTGGTAGAAAGAATGTATGTGCAGAGAGAAGTGCAAACAAAATATATGTGAAGCAGAAAAGAAAACAACACATTTTTTAAAGTCTGATTTTCAAATCCTTTATTATCACTATCAAATAACACGTTACTTTTAATTACATGAACAGCAAAAGCAAACAAAGAAAAATATAGAAAAATGTGTGTAATAACAACAATAAAGTATAATAATTGAATTTACAAATAGTTTAAACAACACACTTATAGCTAATGGAGATGGGAGATTATGTGGGTGGGTGAGGAATTTGTGTGCCGGATATGTGAGTTGGCGGGGAGATGTGTGCGTGTGTGTGTGCGTGTGTGCGTGGTGCGTGTGTGTGTGTGTGTGTGTGTGTGTGTGACACACATGCCTGTCAGTTGAGAAGTGAGCATTCTAGTTAGGTGACATCAAGGTTGGGTTTGTTGTTGGTGGTGCCTCTGTGAACTGTTTGTTGCCCTCAGCTTCCATCAGCATTGTCATCAGGCTGCTGTGGGTTTGATTGAAAATTCTCTGAAGTATGTTTTTAATTATTTTTTTTATTTGCGCTCGCTCGCTTTGAACTCAAGCGTAGTCCATACACACTATTTCAAGTAATGCTGGAATGAACTTTGCATGTGGATTAGCTTCCCCTATTAACAGTGTCCCTTGCCATCAAGTGAATGCACTCCGACTTCAGAGGTACTTGTAATTTACATCTCCAAGCAAGGACGATAGGTCAGCATTTTGGTCAAACTGCCCGGTGTAGGGGTTGAACCCCTTACCTCGGCATCAGCACACCGGATGTTTAAGAACACGTGTTCTTATCCATTCGGCCATGCTGACCTACAAATATGGAGTTGAACCCAGGGATCTGAGTCAGAGACCAAATATAACTAGAAAACATTGTCAAATGAATTTTGTAAACATAAACAATGCATATTACCATGTTATGAGACACATCCACCACCCACCCACACATCCCCCATTCACCCCAACTCCCCCACCCAACCACACACACAACCCAGATACACATACATGCCTCCACCCATCCACCACATCCTCACACCTACACATCTCCCCACCTACACACATCTCCCCACCCACTCACAAATCCTCCACCCGTCCCATTACCCACCCACATATTCTCCACCCACACACCTCCAACCACCCAGCCAAACACACATCCCTCAACCACACATCCAACACACACACACACACACACACACACACACACACACACATCTCCCCGCCAATTCACATATCCCGCACACAAATTCCTCACCCACCCACATAATCTCCCATCTCCATTAGCTATAAGTGTGTTGTTTAAACTATTTGTAAATTCAATTATTATACTTTATTATTGTTATTACACACATTTTTCTATATTTTTCTTTGTTTGCTTTTGCTGTTCATGTAATTAAAAGTAACGTGTTATTTGATAGTGATAATAAAGGATTTGAAAATCAGACTTTAAAAAATGTTTTGTTTTCTTTTCTGCTTCACATATATTTTTGTTTGCACTTCTATCTGCACATACATTCTTTCTACCAATCCATGTAGATTATTTCTCATCAACAAGATGTGTCATGACGAGAGAGAGAGAGAGAGAGAGAGAGAGAGAGAGAGAGAGAGAGAGAGAGAGAGAGAGAGAGAGAGAGAGAGAGAGAGAGAGAGAGAGAGAGAGAGAGAGAGAGATAACTTTCTGACAGGCAGACAGGCAAGGGCATGTTCTTAAGTGTGTGTGAGAGAGAGAGAGAGATTTTTATAGGTATAACTTTATGACAGGCAGACAGCTGACGGCGTGTTCTTAAGTGAGGGAGAGAGAGAGGCATAACTTTCTGATTGGCAGACAGGCGAGGGTGTGTTCTTAAGTGAGGGAGAGAGAGAGGCATAACTTTCTGATTGGCAGACAGGCGAGGGTGTGTTCTTAAGTGAGAAAGGAAGGGGGAGGAAGAGAGATAGAGGAGAGAGAGAAAGAAAGAAAGTTATTGGGATAATGCTATGGCAGGAAGACAAATGAGGACTTTCAAATGCAAGCAAGCGAACGAGCGTGTGAGAGATAGGAGAAAGGTATAGAAAAAAAAAGAGAGAAAGAGGTGGAAAGAAAAATAAAGGTTGTTGTCATTATGAGTTTATGCAAGAAGACAGATGACGACATATTCTTAAGTGGGTACGTCAGTTATATAAACCCCACTGGGCAGAAGAGACATGGGCAAGGTCTGCTGGTGAAGAAAGGAGTAAAGCATGTGGCACTTGACTTGAGCCAGTGGAATCACAGTGCAAGAGAGGTCCAGGGTATAAAAATGGAGATTGGTGGCTTAAGTTGGAACATCATAAATGTATATGCCACAGTGGACTGTTTTGTCAGAAAGGAACAATGGGACTGGCTTAAGGAATTAGAGGACTTACCAGGTGATAGGCTACTCATATGTGGAGACTTCAATGCGAGAAACAGAGATTGGGACAGTAGTGGAGAAAATCAACAAGGAATTGCACTTGCGGATGCCATGGTGGACTCTGTGGTCTGCATAAATGATGGTAGGCCGACTAGAATGGCAATGAGGCCTGGCGATGCAGATACTGCTATTGATTTTGCACTTGTCTCCCAGTCATCAGTCCTTGGTGTAAAGTGGACTGTTTTGAATGACCATGGGAGTGATCACATGCCATGCTCAGTCCTGATCTCTAAGTCCAGGAAAGTCAAGGCTGGGAGAGCGCGCAAGACCTTCCGGTATGAGTGGAGCGACAGCCTTCTTGGACGCCTCAGACATGGGGCATGCAACAGGACTGTTAAAACTCCTTTTTTTTGCAGCCCCCATGGTGGACCCCAGAAGTAGACAATGCGTGGAAAGCAAAGAGAGCTGCAGTGAAGCAGCTAAGGAAATTGCGACAAACACCCCTAAGCTCACGAGAAGAAGTGGATATGGCGGAAAATTACAAGAAAGACAAGGTGGAGGCTTTCAAGCGATGTGCTGCAGAGGCCAAGAAAGTAAAATGGGAATGTTTTATGAAGGAGATTGGAGGTGATAAAACATTGCATAAATTCTGGAAACTGTACAGACAAATGCAAAGAAAAGATCTGCCTATGACAGTGGGAACAATTTATAAAGAGGATGGGGTACGCGTGACAACAGACAAGGAGAAAGGGGAGGCGTTTTTCCAGAGATTTTTAGAGCAGACCAATCACAGTGATGCGGATACCAGGGATGCAGTTAGAGTGGAATTATCTGGCACAATAGAGAATATGCCTTACGAAGACATCATACTGTTTGAAGATGTTAAACATATTTTGCAAAAGGCAAAAGACACGGTACCAGGGCCTGATGGTGTCAGGTATGGCCACATGAAGGCTTTGAGCGATGTGGACCTGAAGGAGATGGCCGGCTGCTTTAATCAGAGCATTAGGACAGCGTCAGTACCGCAGGATTGGTTGCATAGCTGTCTCATCCCTCTCCCAAAACCATTCAAGGATCATTCAAAGCTTGGCGGCTTTAGGATCATCACCCTTCAAAATACATTTGGGAAGGTTTTAGAGAAGATAGTCGCTGTTAAGCTGCAGGATTTTTTGGAAAGGGGGAAGCTTCTTCCAAGAGGCCTGGGGAGCTACAGGCCAGGAAAAGATACCTGGTCGAATGCGGCCACCTTTGCCTTTGACGTTTATGAGGGGTTCCAGAGTAGACAGGAAACGATGGCGGCAGCGCTTGATCTCGAGGATGCGTACAATAGAGTTCGATATGATATTTTGATGACCACACTTATGGAGAAGGGGGTCAATCCCTGGTTAGTGAATTGGATAGCAGCCATCCTGCATTCTCGTCAGGTTGCTCTCCGTCTGGGCGTATGACCTTCCACGCTTATCGGCATTGCACCTGATGATGATGATGGTGATGATGATTATGATAATGATGATGATGAACCAACACTGCGAAAATGCGTTACTGGTTGTTTTTTATTTCTTCAAGATTATTTGTAAAGGTGATATATTAACCAACATTCTGCTGTGTTTCGTTTCGAAATTTAGCATCACCCAATGAGGCCCTGTTTTACACCTAATATTTATTATTCACTGCGGAACTATTTGGGACCGTCAATCGGAACAGTGCCATATTATTATTATAAATAATGCTCTGGACCGCACTCGTACCAGTCAGTGCCCTCACGCCAGGATCGACACCGACTTCAAGAAGTCCAACGCAAATAAACAGTGCACCAACTGCCTCGGCAATCACGGGGCTAGATACCCGGGTGCCTCTGCAACCAAGACAGCGCAGAAGCCACGAAGCTAGCCATAAAGTCAAACTTTAAATACAAAGAGGCCAGGAGGCACTACGAGTCGACTACCCGACCAACGAAGACGGACACAATTACCAAACTGAAGGACTTGAACGCAAAAAAAAAGTGGAGCAGAGAAATGACAAATCACGCGAACAGCAAATAACAGCTGTACAGGGTATCCTGGACAAAGTGAAGCTTGTCCAGCAGAAGATCGAGCGGGATGTGGCTCGGATTTTTGAAATCAAGGCAGAGACGGAAGAAACATTGAAAAAGGTCCAAGAAGAAAGAGCACAGATAGAACTCAAGAAACAGATCATGAATGAAACAATCTAAACAAACGACACTAACAGCCAGACCCAAATAAAAGACAAAGCAACAGAAGGAGAGAAAGAAACATAAAGTGAAAACGAAAGCAACCAAGACACAACGGTGACCAGGAGAAGAAATTACACTCCACCAAGAACGAGAATGGAAGACACAAGATTTGAAAGAAGGGATAGGCCACGAAGATTCAACGACAGACCAAGACACGAGAGATAGATGGATTCACCAACGCGTCAGCTACTGATGAATCACCCCCTGGGGGGAGAAAACTTAAGAGGGGGGGGGGGCGAAAGAAAGACTAACAACACCAGTCCTTAGTTAGTTAGTTAGTTAGTTAGTTAGTTAGTTAGTTAGTTAGTCGCAGTTCCAACTTCACAGCAACCAGTCCTTAGAAGTGCGCGAATCGCAAATCTCCCCAAAGAGATGCGGGGAAAAGTTCAATATAGATCTGAAATGCGTAGGAGAAGTGTACAGTGAAATTAAAACATAACATATATATTTTAATTATACTAATTTTGTAGAAGATGAAAACAGTTAGTACTTATTGAGCTGACTGTTCCCTTCGGGTCAAGGGTCAAGGAGCAGCACACCTATAACTATAAGACGGAGAAATACAGTGACATGGTCGCAAACCTCAGACAGGTAGGATATACTGTTAGGCTATTCGCCGTTGAGATAGGCGCCAGAGGCCTTGTTATTAGTTCTGCATACAACATGGTGAAACAACTCGGTCTCAAGGGACAAGCAAGAACTCGGGCACTTCAAAGACGGCGAGGCAGCGGAGAAGGCCTCGAGATGGCTATGGAGCAAGCGTAATGCGGGGTGGGACAAGTATACACAGTAACTGGTTCACCTTTGCTTGCAATGTTAGTCGCCGTCTCTCAAGAAGAACAACCTCAGCGCAATCTCTCCAGAAGATTACAACCTCACGAGACAAGGGAAACATCTCAATAAATATTTGCGACAGGAGAAAGGCGTCTCAGGGGGCCCGCCCTCTGAGAGTGTAAAGAAGGTAAAGGGGCCAAAACATTTCAGCGAGGGGAGGGACCTATTTTGATGATCAGAAGCCTCCCGTACTGCTTGTTCCCCGGCGGAGTTTTTGCCACTAATTATAAAATCACAGTGATAAAAGTAGCAACCCACATCTAATCACAGTCAATCTGTATATACTATGATAAGTCGTGCCCAGATTATACATAATTATGCCTATCGTCAGATGTGAAGTTCGATTTTCCGTCATGACATTAGCTGGATCTGATCTTGGAGATAGGATAGAGAGCTCTGCAAAAGTTCTTGTGGAGAGGGTACTTTTGTATCGGGTCAAGAGAAAAGCCTTTGGAGCAAAATCCCTATCTTCTTCTTCTTCTTCATCTTCTGCGTTCATCCAGAGTTTTTTTTCTTTCGGATGTGATTGCGTTGTGCCTGTTTACAGCAAAGCTGCGTTCTTGCGCAGTTAGGCCGACACATCCGACTTCTGCGGGCATTTGTTGACCGGGTTAACCATCCCGGGGAAATCCCTATCTGACTACGTTGGATGTAAGCCCTTCCCAGATCTGAACAATTACTACTGTCCACAGATCTGATCAATTACTACTGTCCAAGTGACCGCCCACAGGCACTGGACACACTACCATTAACAGAAAAAATTATTGTGTGTGGCGATTTCAACAGCCACTTGCAGAGCTCGGGCTATGATCACATGGACCAGAGAGGAGAGAGACTGGAAGACTGGCAGGATGAGAATAGATTCATCTTGATTACAAAGCCGTCCGACCCACATACTTTCTACTCGAGATCATGGCACACTACAACTCACCTGACCTGGCTTTTCATTCACCAGACCTGGAGTGGAACATTAAATGAATTGTTGGGAAACAACTTGGTGGCAGTGAACATCGGCCAGTCTTTCTAACTGTAGAAAATGAGCTTGTAAGTGAAAGCAGCACCCTCTCGAAGGTGGAACTACAAGAAAGCAGACTTGGAAATGTACAAGAATCACACCAGCATACTGGTTAGAAACCTGAACACTGAGAAAGACATAAATAAAGTAGTTGAAGAGTTTGGGAAATGCATACTACAAGCAGCGCAAGAAACAGTATCCAAGAGGAGCCCGTAAGCAATATAAACCCTACTGGAATAGTGAACTGGAACAGTTGCATAATGATGTGGAAGTGTGTAGAAAGCAAGCAGAGGCCACACCCAGCCAAGAGCACCACAATAAATTCCAGCACGCAAAAGCCAAATTTCAAAGGGCCAAGCTGCAGGCTAGACGGAAAAGCTGGCAGGAGAAAACGGAGTCTCTGAACTTTGAAAGAGACACAAGGAAATTGTGGAAGCTAATAAAACAACTTAACGATGAGGGCACAGGGAGAAACTCAAAAATTGCACTACATAAAGATGGAAACATCTTAACAAGAAAGCAAGCAGCTGACCATTTTGCGGACTCATTCGCACAAGATAACAATATCAAAATTAGTCCAGAGAAACAACAAGAGATTCGAGAGAAACGGCAACATACAGGACAGAAGGAAATAGTACATGAGGTTCTGGAGGCACCCATCACAATCAGCGAACTGGAGCTAGCCATATCAAAACTGAAAATGAGAAAGTCACCAGGAGCTGATGGTATCTCCAATGAAATGATCAGGAACCTAGGAACAGAGGCCAAAGCAAAGCTGTTGCAGATCTTCAATAACAGTTGGACCACAAGCCTGGAGAGAAGCAATCATGATACCCCTCCTAAAATCAGGGAAACATAGTTCCATTGCCTTTAGCTACAGACCAATTAGCCTCACCAGCTGTATCTGCAAAACAATGGAGCGCATCATCAATCACAGACTGCAGTGGTACATTGAAAGTAAAAACGTCCTTGTGCCACAGTAGGCTGGCTTTAGGCAATGCTACTCTACGGAAGATCAGACATCCCTACCTCTCTCAAGAAATTGAGGATGCATTCCAAGAGAAGAAGCTGGTGCTTGCGGCATGGATAGATCTGAAGAAAGCCTTTGACAAAGTCTGGAAAGAAGGTCTGATGAAGAAACTGAGAAACTGCAAAGTCAATAGAAGAATGTACAAATGGGTGAAAGCATACTTGCACAATAGAAGAGCCTGAGTACAGATAGACGGAATCAAGAGCAAGAAAGTACTGCGTCACGGTGTTCCCCAGGGCGAAGTCTTGTCCCCCACACTTTTTCTAATCTTCATCAATAATCTCGTTGCTAATCTACCGCATGGAATTAAAGTGGCAATGTAAGCCGATGACCTGGTTCTATGGAGCACAAATGAACATGCATCAGTGGCCACCAGATTGCTACAAAGAGCTGTAGATACATTTGTTGCATGGGCAAATAGATGGTGTGTCAGCATAAACACTGACAAGTGCAGCACCACTCTATTTACCCTCTCTCCAAAACAAAAGGCAGGGATCATCAAGATAAATGGAACACCCCTAAGAGAAGATAAAGAACCAACATACCTTGGAGTAACATTTGATGGCAGGCTGACATGGAGAAAGCACATCAACAAAGCAGTAGCAAAAGCCAGAAGGAAAATAGCCATCCTGAGAAAGCTAAGTGGAACCACATGGGGAGCCAGTGGGAAAATACTTAGCAAAGTTTATCAACAGAGCATACGACCACACCTGGAATACGGGTCAACTGCGTGGTGTTCAGCATCAAAAACCACACTACAAGAGCTGGACAAGGTGCAAAATCAAGCACTTAGAGTCACCACAGGAGGGATGAGATCAACCCCTATAGTGGAAATGGAGAAGATGGGGAGGACACAAGCACTGAGAGAGCGCAGAGATACGAAAACGCTAATACAAGCAGAAAAGTTCCTCAGCTTGCCAGGCCACCCTATGAAGAACAGATTTGAAAACCTAGCTATGGGGCGGTTGAAAAGAAGTAGTTTTATCCACCAGGCCAAACGACTCTGCAGAGAAACCACCGATCTGCCCACAGTTGGTATCCCCCTAACAACTATTCCAGAGCGAACTCCATGGAAAGATGAACATAGACTATCATTACAAATCCAGACAAAAGTGAGAGGAATATTTGACAAGGAAGAACAGAACAGTGTGCAGCGCAGAACAGCCACTCTCAGCTTCCTTGATGAAGAATACCCACAGGACCTCTGGATCCGAGTCTACACAGATGGGTCAGCACAAAATGCTGTTCGAAATGGAGGAGCGGGAGTGTACATAGAATACCCAAATAATACTAGGGACACAGCCAGAGTACCGACAGGAAAGTACTGCCATAACTATGATGCTGAAATTGAGGCAATCAAGATAGCAACAGAGAAATTACTAAATACCAGCAATGGTACACAACCTGTGGTGCTACTGACAGATGCAAAATCAGTACTCGAGGCGCTCCTGTCTGGGAAATTGCCAGTACTAAGGACACTACTTTCTGAACTTAGCAGTCAGCATAAGGTCACCATACAGTGGATACCATCCCACTGTGGATTACCCGGAAACGACAGAGCTGATCAATTGGCTAAGGAAGGAGCAAAAGAAGAATAGCCTGATGTGGCTGTTACATACCACCAAAAGAAAAGAATGAACAAATCAGTCAGAAAGCCACCAAAACCTGCTCAAGATGACTTTTTTTGTTATTGTTGTCCATCAAGAATGATGATGACCATTCATTTCATCCAGTGGGGTTGAAAGTATGGAGCCGTGAGTTCTAAGATGGCTGATAAGGCCTATTTTGGCTCGAAATGTTCTTTGACAATGTGGACAAAGAATGCTTGACGTTTCTGGAGGAGGATTTTCTGCAGTGGTTTTTCTGTTCTGTCTTTTCTTCACAGCTCTTGCAGTCCTGGTTGCCTCACAAGTGACTGCACCCTTGCGTAATGATGCACGCCACGAATTTCGGTCTCTGGCTGCAGTCTCCCAGGTGTCATGATGAATTCCAAAAGCATTCAGTGAGATTTTCAGAGTGTCTTTAAAGCGTTTCCTCTGGCCGCCTTGGGAGCGTTTACCACAACGCAACTCGCCGTAAAAAATTCGTTTAGGGAGCCTGTGATCTGGCATGCGAGTCAAGTGACCAGCCCAGCGAATCTGATTCTTCATTAGTAGAGTGTGGATACTGGGCATGGACGCTCTTTCTAGGACTTCAGTGTCTGGGATCTTGTCTTGCCATTTAATCTTCAGTAACTTCCTAAGGCAGACTGTGTGGAAGTGGTTTAATTTCCTAGCGTGTCGCTGATAAACAGTCCAGGTTTCACAAGCATATAGCAGTGTGGATAATACAACTGCTTTGTAGACTTTCAGCTTTGTTTGCAGGCTTATTCCATTTCTGTCCCATACATTCTTGTACAGTCTGCCAAAGGCCGCGCTGGCCTTGGAGATTCTTGCATTCACTTCATCATCAATTGTGGCAGCTTGTGACACAGTGCTGCCAAGATAGGTGAATTTGTCCACAACACTTAGACTATGACCATTCACTTTGATATTCGGCACAGTGTGATTATTCCCTGGAGCTGGCTGGTACATAACTACAGTCTTCTCCAAATTGATATTGAGCCCAAAGTTGGCACAGGCATGTGAGAAAGCTGAAACATTATGTTGCATGTCCGCCTCTGAGTTGGCGTATAGAGCGCAATCATCAGCAAACAGGAGCTCTCTGACGGTGTCGCTGTCAATTTTGGTTTTAGCTTTCAGCCTTCTGAGATTGAATAACTTTCCATCCATGCGGTAGTTGATGTCTATTCCAATGTCGTTGTTCTCGAAGGCATTCGTCAACATAGCTGAAAACATGAGGCTGAACAGTGTTGGTGCCAGGACACATCCTTGTTTCACTCCATTGGTGACAGGAAAGGGCTCAGACAGTTCACCATTTTCCTGTACTCTTGCCTGCATGCCATCATGAAATAGCCGCACTATTTGGACAAACTTTCGTGGACAGCCATATTTTGCCATAATCTTCCACAGTCCTTCTCTGCTGACTGTATCAAAAGCCTTGGTAAGGTCAATGAAAGTGGAGAACATTTCGCAGTTCTGTTCCTGACATTTCTCTTGCAGCTGCCTTGCAGCGAAAATCATGTCAACAGTTCCACGTTCTTTTCTGAAGCCACACTGGCTCTCGGGAAGAAGACCTTGATCGAGATGGGCCGTGAGGCGATTGAGAAGAATTCTGGCGAGTATCTTCCCTGCAATTGAAAGCAAGGAGATGCCTCGGTGGTTGTCACAGGATTGGCGGTTTCCTTTTCGTTTGTAAAGGTGGACTATTGACGCGTCCTTGAAATCTTGTGGCATGGTCTCGTTCACCCATATGTTTGTAAAGACTTGGTGAAGCTGCTCTGTTAGGACCGGCCCACCTGCCTTGTATATCTCTGCCGGGATGGAGTCCGGACCAGGTGCCTTGCCGCTGGAGAGTTGCTGGATGGCTTTGTTTACTTCCACTATGGTTGGCAGGTCATCAAGTGTATCATTGATGGGAACTTGAGGAAGGCAGTTGATGGTTTCATCATCGAAGAAGGAAGTTGCATTTAAGATGTTGCTGAAATGTTCTGCCCAGCGCTGAAGGATGTCTTTCTTATCGGTGACCAATGTTCCCCCATCTGCACTGAGGAGGGGAGCTGTGCCTGGTGATGTAGGACCATAGACCGCTTTCAGTGAGTCGTAGAAGTTTTTCATATCATGTCTGTCAGCAAAGCCTTGAATTTCATCAGCTTTGCTGCTCAGCCAGGAGTCCCGCATGTGCCGAAGTTTCTGCTGCACTACTCTCTGAATGTTCTTGAAGGCATCTTTTTTTATGTTGACTTCGGGTCATTCAAATGTGCCTTGAGGAGAAGATGTTTCTCGGCCAGCAATTGGTTGATGTCTTCGGAATTTTCATCAAACCAGTCTTTATGCTTTCGGGGGGTTGGACCCAGGATTTCCATAGCAGTGTTGTAAATTATGTCCTTTAGGGCTCTCCACTCTGTTTCTGTATCCTGTTTAGCTGCAGCATTGGGCTTGAGGCGGTCTTCCAGCATATTTTCAAACGACAGCTGCATTTTCTTGCTGTTTAGGCGGGTGACATTTAGTTTTTTTTTTTTTGCATTTTCACCCCTTGAGGACGCCGTGGTGGTTTGATGTGAATGTTTATTTTCGAGATAATGAGACGATGGTCTGTCCAACATTCGGCACCACACATGGATTTTGTCACCCGAACGTCTTGTCTGTCACTCCTCCTGACGATGACATAGTCAATGAGGTGCCAGTGTTTCGATCGAGGGTGCATCCACGATGTCCTGTTTCTCATGGGGAGACGGAAAATTGTGTTGGTAATCAGGAGATCGTGTTCGGCACATGTCTGAAGAAGGAGGAGTCCATTGCTGTTACAATTTCCGACTCCGTGCTTTCCAATAATGCCACTCCAAGAGGTGGTGTCCGTGCCTACTCTGGCATTGAAATCCCCAAGGAGTATAAGTTTGTCTCCTTTGGGAACAGATGTTAATACATTGTGCAGGTCCTCATAGAACTTGTTCTTGACATCATCTTCATTGGTCATAGTTGGTGCGTAGACACTCACAATGGTTGCATGCTTCCTTCCATTCAGCAGGGGCAATTTAATGGTCATGAGCCTGTCGTTTATAGCCTTTGGAAATCCAGCTAGTTTGCCGACCAGGGCCGACTTAATGGCAAATCCCACACCGGATTGGCGTCTTTCCTCGCTTTTCCTTCCACTCCAGAAAAATGTGTAGCCGGCACCTATTTCACAGATTTGGCCTTCTTCTGCAAGTCGTGTCTCGCTCAAGGCTGCAATGTCGATGTTGTACCTGCCCAGCTCTCTCCCAATCAGTGCTGTTCGTCTCTCTGGACCCGACGCGCCATCTCTGTCAAGTAGGGTGCGTACATTCCAAGTTCCGATTGTTAAGGGAATATGGTTTGCTCTTTTAGCTTTACCTGTTTTTTCTTTGTTTGTATGTCGACCGCAGTTTAGGGTACCCACCAACCGCGGCTAGCTGGTTAGGTAGTGATGGAGCAGACAATGTTTAGGGCACCTTTTCTAGCCCCTTCCTCATGCTATGGAGGTGAGCAGTGTGTTCCTATAGAGGGCTGCTCAGTCGCTCAGGGGGCTGCCGAATCCCACTGCTGCTCCGGTCAGTAGAAGACGACCATATGGCCTGAGCCGCCTGTGTGCAGGTCTGCGACTACGGCTGCCAGCGTACCCACGCCTGCCGCTTCGCCGCTCGCCCATCGCCACAGGGCTTGAAGGTGATATATGACGTTGGATGAAGAATGACTTGCGCGATGAATTGGATTAAAGTGAGGAAGAGTTGCGCAATTCGTCGACCTCACTCTCTCGCCTGAGTCCATCTGAATCCAGTGGCAGGACAAGTCAAGACGACTGGAGACGAATACAGGTGCAGTGGATGACCAGGGCGCTCTACGTGCCTTGCCGTGCTCATTACGTTCCACAACGCTTTGCAGGTAAACGCCGTCTTGCCCGTTGAATCAGGAATGATTTCTTCCGCGCAGTCTGCCGGATCCTGTCTTCACATGCTGGGTAGGCATACCCTACTTCACCGCTTGGTTTGACACCAAATCGGCTACCCGCGCCTGGTTTAGCCAGCCTCTCACAGCTGTTGCCCGGGGGGTGGCCGCTGTCGCATGCTGACAGCTACTAGGAGCCACAGGCGTGAGCTGGGTGTCAGGCTTGGACCAGTGGGGGATGGGTCCTGAAAAGGACATGAGAGTCATCCTTACCAAAGGTGCTACCAATGCCTGACACCCTGTACCCCCAATCAAGATGACTACCACGTTATGGACAGACCAGAACAAGTCATTAGTCTGCGCCTCAGAACAGGACACAATATATTACGCAACCACATGTATACAAAATTCAAGATCGGTGAAACAACCATGTGCACACGTGGATTGGCGTCGCAGACAGCAGAGCACACACTCCAAGACTGACCAAAATATAACATATCTAGGCAAACCTTCTGGCCTAGAGAGACGACAGTGGAAGATAAACTCTATGGACCGCTGTGTGAACTAAAGAAACTCATACAAGATGCAACATTGCAGTTATAGATAGACATATTTCAAGCGAACTAAAGAAGAAGAAGTCCTCCCCAGGACTCAAACGATTTGAGTGCTGAGGCGGCAGACTTAATTAACAAGTAAATGAATTAACCAAGAAATCAACCAGTCAATCTTATCTCATCAAGTTCCTCTTGTACCTTGCGGTGTTGAGGTGAAGTATAAACAGCGGGAGAGCGCCCGCCTATGGGCTTCATCTATCGATATTCCCATGGGCTCTGTTATTCCTTGCGTCCATCGTTTACGTGGTAGCCTTCTTCCGCTGCTTCCCTCTGGTCTGTACATCATTGCTTGTTGTGGTATACTGTTAGTTGGTAATCTACTTTCATGGACAAACCATTTGACTTGCTGCCTTCTAATAAAATATAATGCAGCTGTAACCCCCACTTTAGTCCTGATTTCTTCATTTCAGATCTGATCTCTTCTTGATAACATTGAGTATTCTTCTCAGGAATCTCATTTCATTTCTGTTGTGATTTTTCTCTTCTCTTTTTCTGTCATTGTCCAGGTTTGGCATTGGCAATATAGAGTTGGGAAGGAAGATTGTGTTGTAAAGTGCTTTTTTAGTAGTTATTGATGCATGCTTGTTCTTTAGTATTGGTGCCATTTGTCCAATGAGTTGGTTTGCCTTATTGCATCTATTTTCGATCTCGTCTTCTGATTTGCCATTTAATGGTATTATACTTCCTAGGTACTTGAAACTCTTTACTTGTTTCAAGGGATGTTCGTTTAGGTGAATCATTGTTGCTTTATAGTCAATACCTCTGTTTTACTTGTACTTATTTTCATGTTATGGTCCCTACACATTTCGTTTAGATTATTCACGTGGTCTCGTAATTCAGCTTATGATTTTGATATTAGTGCTTGGTCGTCCGCAAACAGGAGTTCTCTAATGGTTAGATTTGCAAATGGTTCTTCTTCTGTGTTCTCGTCATGCAGTGTTCTTGCGGTCTCAGTTTGGCTGTTTTCTTTACATATGTTGTCTATTTATATTATAAACAAGAGAGGGTACCAATCAATAACAATTAAAAAAAAATTTAAAAAAAGAAAAAAGAATTAGCAGAGCGTGGTTTCGATCCACGGACCTCTGGGTTATGGGCCCAGCACGCTTCCACTGCGCCACTCTGCTCCTTACAAGATAGTCATATTATTTTGTATTATAATAAATATTGTATAATTATTTAAACATATATTTGGCACTTATTAATAATATTTTACCTATACTCCGTTAACAATTCACTAATGGTATATATCTAAACGAATATCTGAGATATACTGATATACCTTGTTGTACCAATCAACAACAATTTAAAAAAATTTTTTTTAGCAGAGCGTGGTTTCGATCCACGGACCTCTGGGTTATGGGCCCAGCACGCTTCCACTGCGCCACTCTGCTCCTTACAAGATAGTCATATTATTTTCTATTATAATAAATATTTTATAATTTTTTAAACATATATTTGGCACTTATTATTATTTCATATTTTACCTATACTCTGTTAATAATTCACCATTATAACAAGTATTTACTTAAGAAATGTTTACATAGATCCTTGAAGAACATTAAAACATGAAAAAGTATAAAATTTCAACAGGCAAACCATAGTAAAATAATAGAGTATATTAAGACGATTTTCTTTAAAAAAAATCAACGTAGAATCACAATATATTAAATAGTACATTTTTTTATCAATTTTGATAATTACTGTGTATTAATAATAATTTTATAATAGGGTACTCATAATATTTTGACTTTTAAGCTTAACGCTGTATATTTTGTTCTGTGAACGTAATTCAGCTTTTCTCCAGAGTAACAAGTATAAACAGTGATTACGGTTTTCCAAGAGTTTACTTAGCCGGCTAGAAAAAAAGGGTACTCTTAAAACAATTATACAAATTAGTTATCAGTTTATTGAAATTAATACACATTACAAACTGATTAACATCAGCCCGCTTGTAAAAGCGCCGTTTGCCGAATATCTGAAATATACTGATTTTATATTTAATGACAACTTCGCGCACAGACACACACACACACCTGAGTGACATTGATTTGAACCAATCAACCATCATCAGTGAATCCACAGTCACAGAGACTCAAGGACTGTTCGCATGATACGTGAAATGACTTACATTAATCCACTTAAGCTAGCATGAAATGTATAAAATACATTCCTTCCTTTCCTTGTGTGCCTAGTCTGTAGCAGACATTGGCGATCACGACTCACCAATCTTCTCTGTCATTTAATAATATTAATAATAATTAATAATATTCTGTTAAAGTTGGTGTTGCTTTAATACTTTATAATTAATATTATGTGTTGCCCATCTGCTTAAGTCTTCCAATGAGCTTTCCCTCCTCTTTTCTGCCTTTCCCTCTTGTCTAGTATTTTCCCACACAGGCTAATTTCTGAATTCCATCCCTTTTTTTCCCCCCACACATTCTCAACATCCTTTACAAAAAAAAAAAAAAAACCACATCTCAATTGCCTTCAGTTGTCCTATAATTTAATTACTGATTATCCAACATTCACATTCATACATAAGAAACTGTTAATGAAAAACAAATGGTTGCAGTTTTTAAGCTAAAGAGATTAGAAACACTAATTGTCAATGTTTAAAAGCCCTACTTTCACCAATACTATAACTAGCCAGTAAAAGTACCCTTAAAATGGAGATCACAACAATCAAGTCCAAAAATTCATAGGGAAAATTCATAAGGAATGAAAAAGAGAGAAAAGCTTGTATAGCACTAGGAAACTTTTGAAAGATAAAATATCTAACGTCACTCTAATGTGTAACTATGGATCAGAAACATGGAGAAAACTTAACTGACTAATAAACTATAAACATTCATTAGCTGATTCTCACTCACAATAGGACTAAAATATTTTAACAGAATCACAAATGTTGAGCTCATGGAGAGAACTAGAGAACTAAGCAAGTTACAGTGAATCAAGGGTGTGGAAAAGGCACTAGAGTTGGATAGGACTCACTTTGAGAAAACCTGTAAATATTGTAACTAGAAATTCTTCCCCTGGAATCCACAGTATAAAAATAAAACCAAGGAAAACCTAAAACACACAGAGAAGAGAACTAGAGACAGATAAATAATATTGCGAAGACTTGGAAGGAGCTGCAAGAGGTAGAAAAGGATGAGTGTGAGATTTTGTAGCAGATTGTTGAGGCATGTGAAGTGAATATTTTTCTGGCTGAAATACATAAAACATAGAAACTGATATTGTTCAGATATAGAGCATATGTTATCCCTACAATAATCTCAGGTTCACCACTAAGTTTCTCTGTCTACACAAAGGATTTTTAACACCTAATGGTGAAAGTTTCAGCAAACTGAGTATTTATTTGTACAAATGCAATATGTAAAATACCTTTTCTTTGTTGATCACATGACTGCAATTACAGTAAAACATGAACAAAATATTTCAGAATTACACATGTTAATCCACTTTTGAGATGGATGATGACTTAGATGAAGCTCCAAGAAGTTGGATGAAGAAACCTAAAGACTCATTCCAGAATGAACTTCAAGCAAAACTCAGGCAGCGAAAATATCAGGGAAAGTCAGTCGACATCTCAGACAGTGACGATAATGATCCTTCCAATCTTCTTGAGATGGGTATTTATTTGTAGCATGTTTTATATTTATATATTGATAATGTGTATCACTTACTGTAAATATTGGTCTTTTTATAGATGTTTCAATATTAAAATTAGAACAGTAAAATGAGTGAAAAACAAAGCATGCATATATATTCTAATAAAATAATAATAGTGTTCTTCAGTAATTTTGAACTGTATTCAATAAACTATGTGCTATATAATCCACTGTTCCTAGTGATGGGTTTATTTCGTATCAGCCTGTTGTAGCTGTCACACCAACAGAAAAGTACTGCCATAACTGTGATGCTGAAATTGAGGCAATAAAGATAGCAACAGAGAAATTACTAAATACCAACCATGGTACACAACCTGTGGTGCTATTGACAGATGCAAAATCAGTACTCGAGGCGCTCCTGTCTGGGAAATTGCTAGTACTAAGGACACTACTTTCTGAACTTAGCAGTCAGCATAAGGTCACCATACAGTGGATACCATCCCACTGTTGAGTACCTGGAAACGACAGAGCTGATCGATTGGCTAAGGAAGGAGCCAAAGAAGAACAGCCTGATGTGCCCGTTACATACCAACAAAAGAAAAGAATGATCAAATCAGTCAGAAAGCCACCAACACCTGCCCAAGATGACTACCACATTATGGACAGACCAGAACAAGTCATTATTCTGTGCCACAATAAATTACGCAACCACATGTGTAGGCATACCTTTTGGCCTAGAGAGACAACAGTGGAAGATAAAGTCTATGGACCGCTGAGTGAACTAAAAAAGACCGTTAAATTCATGCAAGAAACAACATTGCAGTTATAGACATATTTCAAGTGAACAAAAGAAGAAGAAGAATTAACTGTCACATTTAGACTACAGATAACCAATATTATTAATATTAGTCTGCTTCTTCAGGTATGAATACACACTTGAATTATGTCAATATCTAAACAGTGTGTAATCCACTACATATCCTGATTATTAAAAAGTATAGGAAATTTCCAGGGCAGATATTAAATGTTTTGCATATCCTTTACAGGACATTGCTTCAACATCAGCATCTTTCAGCTGATTATTGATTTCTTGGCAAGATTACGCTCAGTAGTTTGCCATTGCTTTCTAAGCGGCTGGCTCACATACCCCGTAAGTTACCGACATGTTTCAAACCACTGCTGATTCTCACCGTCGTCACGTTACTTATGAGAATATACAAGATTACGGAGAAAAGTCGCTAACCTCTAGGCCAGGAAGCCGGCAAGGCAGATATTACCATGTTACATATACACAAAGTCACAGAGTTATGAAGTGAGTTGACCAATTACTATTCTCCTTTATATAAAAATCCCTGGTTTTCAGTTTACAATGCTCCATTTATCTCAGAGCCAAACTAGTTGAAATACAAATCTAATCACTACCGCCACCGCCACCACTAATTACATTTTCACAGTGAAGGTTGGTGCTAATGAATCTCCAGCAGCTTCTATTTGGACTCTTTATTGTGCATTCTGCCAGAATGTATCATGAGATTGATTGATTGATTGATTGATTGATTTAGGAACCTGACATCACAGCATTTGGGGCATTCCCATATGCGCTCCGTCCCCATCCTCAGCAGCCAGCGAAGAGTTCCAACACCAATAGTACCAGTAGCAATCTGATTATATGTCCGTCTCGCCTTTCCTCTGAGCGTCGATCGTTGGCCAGATCCCCTCGTCACCCCTCGCTGTCGCATTCTTGCCAAACTGTGGTGATCCATTTGCTCCTCCGAGGTGTACACGTCCTCCCACAAGGCCGCAACCACATCTGCCTTATCATGCATCAATACTCCACCAAGTTTTGCAGAGCCAGCCAATCTGTCCACCTGTTCATTCCCCAGCACACCAGCATAGCCTGGAGAAAAGATCCAGATAATGCTTGTCACCCATGACTTCCGAAGTGAAGCAAGCCACTCTGCACGAAGCTTGCCTGTCCTCACCCTAATCAGCATGCTTTCTGAGTCAGTTACAATCACGATGTGTGTGTGTATCGTATCCTCCATCCAGCGGAAAGCTGCACTGACCACCTCCACCTCCATTCTTAAGCTAGATGTTGTGGTGTCATATGCCAGGCTCTCCTGCACCAAACGTCGACCATTAGCTTTTGCTAAGAACCCCCAGGCACTTCTCCTGCCTCTCAACACCGAACCATCTGTGTATATAATCACATCACCCGGGCGAGCATTATCCTGAATTAGTTGCTGGATTTCCACTTCCGTGGCCCCTGCTGGCCACTCCCTGCACTCCCGGCTCAATGTGATTATAACTATGCACAAGTCTGACTGCTCCGCTGGCACTCTGACCCACTCCTCTCCTCGCCTAATGATCTCCAAGATGCATACCTGTCTGATCGTATCCTCCGCCTGAGCCATCCATGATTTCCCTCTTATCAGTCGCTGACCCTTAACTACATCCAGCGCCTCATGCAACGGGTGATCTGTGTCAGCAACTACTCTGAGGTATGCCTTCGCCTGCATCACCTTGAGCCTACCAGCAACAGTCGGCAAACCAAGGATGTAACGCATACACACTAATGGGGTGTCTCTGGTGCATCCCAGAATGACCCTCATAGCTTCGTTCTGTATGCGCTCTAATTTCACCAACTGACTCTTTGAGACAGTGAGCAGTCCTAGTCCATAATCAGTCACTGAGAGGATCAAGTGCTGGTATAGTAGTGAAAAGCATTCTCTGCTCTGTGTCCATTGCAGCCATAGTTTTAAGTGCATCTGAGTCCCTTTTGAGATCTTGTCACAACCGTCTCCACATGGTCCTTGAAGGACAGGCTCCTGTCAAATGTGATTCCCAGATACTTCAGTTTGTTCTCTCTGTTGACGCTTCTACCATCTATCGTGAGGCTTGGGACATCAGTTCTCACAATCCTGTTGTCCAGAGGGGACCAAAAAACAGCTGCATTTTCCGGGTGGATGACAGCACTCATTTCAGTGCAACAGTCAATCACTGTGTCTACTGTCGCCTGTAGCTCCTGGGCTGTTTGCTCCCTATCTCTCCCCTGCCTATATGCAAGAATATCATCTGCAAATGTTAGTATCCTTCCAATCCCTGGTGCTTCTAGGTTTGCAGTCTTGCTCGTATAAAGAGCACCGGTGAGATTGGGGATCCCTGTGGCAGTCCCGGGGTTAAAATATGTGGCTCTGAGGTCCATGCACCCAGACGGAGAGCAACCCAACGAGAGTGCAATGTATCATGAGAATAAGAAAAGAATGCCCTCATGCTGTGTAGTGGATGGGATATCTAGTTTTCTTGGAAAAGGGTGAACAAACTTGGAGGACTTGTGTGCACATAGTACATGTTAAAAATTCCTTGGCACTTGAGAAGAGAATGAAAATGAGAATGCCAAAAAAGGGGTTTTAGTCAGATTTTCTAAATGAGAAAACCTACATACCAAAGAATATTTTACTAGAGGTTTGTGCAGTGATGAGTAGCTCAATTTACTGAATGTATGACATGCTTGTATGAAATTATCATTTTAGTAATATTTATATATTATCAAGTTAATGGGAATATTCTTCAAGAAGTGAATTGTTACAATTATCTCAGAACAGTCATAACATCTGATGGGAGATGCCTTGAAGAGAGTAGAACAAGAATCGCCATGGCGAAAGTAGCCTTTAGCAAGATGAAAAATATTCTGACCAATAAAAAGATGTCAATTGAAACGAGAAAAAGAGTGTTGAGGGGATACATAGAGCCTGTTTTTTGTATGGATGTGAAACTTGGACAATGAGCAGTCAAGCTGAAAAACATCTGATGGCTGCAGAAATGTGGTTTCTGAGGAAAATGCAAAGAATACCATGGACAGACAGAAAAACCAATGACCAAGTACTACAGGAGACAAATGACAATCGTAAATTGATTAGAGAAATTAGACGTAGACATTCAAAATGTTTTGGACATGTTATGAGAAGAAATGGATTGGAGAACTTAGTGACAACTGGCAAGATCGAAGGGAACCGACCAAGAGGAAGACTGACAGGAAAATACCTGCATGGCTTGGCCACAGGCATAGACGAGACGGGAACACTGAGCTGATCCACGACTCTGGTGATCAAGTGAAATGGCGAGTCATGACCGCCCATGCTTTCCGGCATGGCACATGATTGATTGAATATTTGGAATGTTTTGCAAAACAATTTTTTAATGTATGTAGCTGAAATTGTAATGGGTTTATCTTCGTCTTCTCCACCTCCTCCTCTTCCTTCTCCTCCTCCTCCTTCTCCCCCCTCCTCCTCCTCCTCCTCCTCTTTCTTCTGCCTTTTATCACTCAAGGAGTATAAATATTTAGCATGTGTGATTATGGAACACACACATTTGGATCCTTGCAGTAGAGAGTCCATGCACTATGCTGAAAATTTCCTTCTGTAATCTATAAGATGAGACTGGAACACTTATGTGGATATCCTTGTGCAATAAGTGATCCTTTTCATAAAATACTACAGCCGAAAAAAAAAATCATTGATACCCTTTTTCTCAATGTTTCCTTCTGTTATGGTTGTCATTAAATTTTTAAGTGGTTTGATGTCATTAAAGTACTTTATTTTTCTCATTTGTTGTCCTTAGCAGCACTTTTAAAATTGAGTTGTTCTAGAACTTCCTTTTTTGTATTGTTTCTATCCAAGACATTGACCCCTGTTATGTAAAGACCCACACTTCAAAAGCTTCACCTATTTGCTCCACTATTTTAGTTGAGATCCGGTTCCAAATGTTGCTGTATGTAGCCAGGGCACAGCGTTGGGGTGAGCACCCAATATTGCTTAAATACTCCAATGGCTCGTGAATACATAACCTCTGCAGCAAAAGTACAACTCCTGGCCTTCATGTGGCGGAACTGTTTTTACTAACAGGAGAAGGGGCAACGGCGAGTTTCTGGTGCCGAAAAATAACCAGTATGCTCTAGATGTGTATGCATGTCCATGCATGCGCAGACACGTGTGTGTGCGCATACACATCTAAACTCAAGTGAGACCACAGTCTGCTCTAGCAAAGGAAAGGTGCTGAAGACGGAGGCAACCAGCCAGGAGGCGCACCACAAAAATTAGGATGCCACGCATTTACGCAAAATGGAATATGTCGACTATTGCTAAATGTTATGGTGCCCGCCCTGCTTTGGACCCCCAGGCAGGTGCAATGCCGAGCCCTATGTCTCGAAAGGGCCCAACCCAAATTACTGGAGGTCCTTCTTAGATGTCCTGTGGAGCCAGGGGACATGAGAACAGAACAGCTGGCCATACTAAACAAAGACTTAAAATAATGCACTAGAATGCGGAGGGAGTCAGCAACAATAAAAAAATAGAATTAGAAAACATCCTGGACTAAGAAAAAGTAAGCATATGTTGCTTGCAAGAAACTCACCTCAACGAAAATATACCCTTCAAAATCAGAGGCTACCAGTGTTACCGATCTGACCGAAAGGACAGGCGAAAAGGTGGGATACTGATCCTTGTAAAAAATAACATTACTGCTTCCCAAATCAAAGTCTACATGGAAGGGGCTGAGTATCAGACACTTAAACTTAAGACAGGCAATACAGATCTACATCTGATCAATTACTACTGTCCAAGTGACTGCCCACAGGCACTGGACACACTACCATTAACAGAAAAAATGATTGTGTGTGGCGATTTCAACAGCCACTTGCAGAGCTCGGGCTATGATCACATGGACCAGAGAGGAGAGAGACTGAAAGACTGGCAGGATGAGAATAGATTCATCTTGATTAACAAGCCGTCCGACCCACATACTTTCTACTCAAGATCATGGCACACTACAACTACACCTGACCTGGCTTTTCATTCACCAGACCTGGAGTGGAACATTACACGAATTGTTGGGAAACAACTTGGTGGCAGTGACCATCAGCCTGCCTTTCTAACTGTAGAAAATGAGCTTGTAATTGAAAGCAGCACCCTCTCAAGGTGGAACTATAAGAAAGCAAACTGGGCAATGTACAAGAATCGCCCCAGCATACTTGTTAGAAACCTGAACACTGAGAAAGACACATATTGACGTGGATAGGCCTTAGGTTCATACCAGAATGCGATCGGCGTTGCCAGTAGTGGGTTGTGCTCAATATTTAAATTTCAAATCCCGAAACAACCACATAATCAATTGATTATTGTTCACTGGATTTAGGAGGCCTGGTGTTCCTTGCCAGTGAGAAGTCCTGATCGTTCGGGTCCCATCGATTGACTGACGTCAGTCGCGGCGATTGGGCAATCTTGAGCATAGCCTACGATGGGTAGCGTTGTGAGGTTCTGTTGTGATAATTTGGTGTGTCCAGTGTGTGCACAGTGGTTACACACCCGGTTCACACGCGTGATCTGGGACTGTTTCCGGATCCGGTCAGGGATATGCACTACTGACGAGCTCAAATGAGGGCGAAACTCGAGTATAGTGCTTCCATATTGACGTGGATAGGCCTTAGGTTCATACCAGAATGCGATCGGTGTTGTCAGTAGTGGGTTGTGCTCAATATTTAAATTTCAAATCCCGAAACAACCACATAATCAATAAATAAAGTAGTTGACGAGTTTGGGAAATGCAAATTACATTCAGCGCGAGAAACAGTACCAAGAGGAGCCCATAAACAATATAAACCCTACTGGAGTAGTGAACTGGAACAGTTGCATAATGATGTGGAAGCGTGTAGAAAGCAAGCAGAGGCCACACCCAGCCAAGAGCACCACAATAAATTCCAGCACGCAAAAGCCAAATTTCAAAGGGCCAAGCTGCAGGCTAGACGGAAAAGCTGGCAGGAGAAAACAGTCTCTGAACTTTGAAAGAGACACAGGGAAATTGTGGAAGCTAATAAAACAACTTATCAATGAGGGCACAGGGAAAAACTCAAAAATTGCACTACATAAAGATGGAAACATCTTAACAAGAAAGCAAGCAGCTGACCATTTTGCGGACTCATTCGCACAAGATAACAATATCAAAATTAGTCCAGAGAAACAACAAGAGATTCGAGAGAAATGGCAACATACAGGACAGAAGGAAATAGTACATGAGGTTCTGGAGGCACCCATCACAATCAGCCAACTGGAGCTAGCTATATCAAAACTGAAAATGAGAAAGTCACCAGGAGCTGATGGTATCTCCAATGAAATGATCAGGAACCTAGGAACAGAGGCCAAAGCAAAGCTGTTGCAGATCTTCAATAACAGTTGGACCTTAGGCAGTGTTCCACAAGCCTGGAGAGAAGCAATCATGATACCCCTCCTAAAATCAGGGAAAGATAGTTCCATTGCCTCTAGCTACAGACCAATTAGCCTCACCAGCTGTCTCTGCAAAACACTGGAGCGCATCATCAATCACAGACTGCAGTGGTACATTGAAAGTAAAAACATCCTTGTGCCACAGCAGGCTGACTTTAGGCAGTGCTACTCTACGGAAGATCAGACAACCTACCTCTCTCAAGAAATTGAGGATGCATTCCAAGAGAAGAAGTTGGTGCTTGTGGCATGGATAGATCTAAAGAAAGCCTTTGACAAAGTCTGGAAAGAAGGTCTGATGAAGAAACTGAGAAACTGCAAAGTCAATGGAAGAATGTACAAATGGGTGAAAGCATACTTGCACAACAGAAGAGCCCGAGTACAGATAGACGGACTCAAGAGCAAGAAAGTACTACTGCGTCACGGTGTTCCCCAGGGCGGAGTCTTGTCCCCCACACTTTTTCTAATCTTCATCAATGATCTCGTTGCTAATCTACCGCATGGAATTAAAGCAGCAATGTACGCCGATGACCTGGTTCTATGGAGCACAAATGAACATGCATCAGTGGCCACCAGATTGCTACAAAGAGCTGTAGATACATTTGTTGCATGGGCAAATAGATGGTGTCAGCATAAACACTGACAAGTGCAGCACCACTCTATTTACTCTCTCTCCAAAACAAAAGGCAGGGACCATCCAGATAAATGGAACACCCCTAAGAGAAGATAAAGAACCAACATACCTTGGAGTAACATTTGAAGGCAGGCTGACATGGAGAAAGCACATCAACAAAGCAGTAGCAAAAGCCAGAAGGGAAATAGCCATCCTGAGAAAGCTAAGTGGAACCACATGGGGAGCCAGTGGGAAAATACTTAGCAAAGTTTATCAACAGAGCATATGACCACACCTGGAATACGGGTCAACTGCGTGGTGTTCAGCATCAAAAACCACACTACAAAAGCTGGACAAGGTGCAAAATCAAGCACTTAGAGTCACCACAGGAGGGATGAGTTCAACCCCTATAGTGGAAATGGAGAAGATGGGGAGGACACAAGCACTGAGAGAGCGCAGAGATACGAAAACGCTAATACAAGCAGAAAAGTTCCTCAGCTTGCCAGGCCACCCTATGAAGAACAGATTTGAAAACCTAGCTATGGGGCGGTTGAAAAGAAGTAGTTTTATCCACCAGGCCAAATGACTCTGCAAAGAAACCACCGATCTGCCCACAGTTGGTATCCCCCTAACAACTATTCCAGAGCGAACTCCATGGAAAGATGAACATAGACTATCATTACAAATCCAGACAAAAGTGAGAGGAATATTTGACAAGGAAGAACAGAACAGTGTGCAGCGCAGAACAGCCACTCTCAGCTTCCTTGATGAAGAATACCCACAGGACCTCTGGATCCGAGTCTACACAGATGGGTCAGCACAAAATGCTGTTCGAAATGGAGGAGCGGGAGTGTACATAGAATACCCAAATAATACTAGGGACACAGCCAGAGTACCGACAGGAAAGTACTGCCATAACTATGATGCTGAAATTGAGGCAATCAAGATAGCAACAGAGAAATTACTAAATACCAGCAATGGTACACAACCTGTGGTGCTATTGACAGATGCAAAATCAGTACTCGAGGCGCTCCTGTCTGGGAAATTGCCAGTACTAAGGACACTACTTTCTGAACTTAGCAGTCAGCATAAGGTCACCATACAGTGGATACCATCCCACTGTGGAGTACCCGGAAACGACAGAGCTGATCAATTGGCTAAGGAAGGAGCCAAAGAAGAACAGCCTGATGTGCCGTTACATACCACCAAAAGAAAAGAATGATCAAATCAGTCAGAAAGCCACCAAAACCTGCTCAAGATGACTACCACATTATGGACAGACCAGAACAAGTCATTATTCTGCGCCTCAGAACAGGACACAATAGATTACGCAACCACATGTATACAAAATTCAAGATTGGTGAAACAGCCATGTGCACATGTGGATTGGCGTCGCAGACAGCAGAGCACATACTCCAAGACTGCCCAAAATATAACATATCTAGGCAAACCTTCTGGCCTAGAGAGACGACAGTGGAGGATAAACTCTACGGACCGCTGTGTGAACTGAAAAAGACAGTTCAATTCATACAAGAGACAGCATTGCAGTTATAGACATATTTCAAGCGAACGAAAGAAGAAGAAGAAGAAGAAGAAGAAGAAGAAGAAGAAGAAGAAGAAGAAGAAGAAGAAGAAGAAGAAGAAGAAGAAGAAGAAGTTGAGATCCATGTTTCCACTGCAAATAGCAGTGTTGAATTTACTTAGCATTTGAATGATAATCAGCTTCAGTTGCCATGGTATGTGTTTGAAGAGAAGAATATATCATGTTGTTGAATGTGCACTTTCTCATTTCAATTCTTTTCATAATTTCCATTTCATTTGTACCATCTTTGGTTATTGTTTGACCAAAACAAATGCAGTTTGATACCTGCTACAATCAATCATTATTTATATGAACAACAATTGTTGGACCTTTGAGTGAAAATATTACTTTAGCCTCTTTGATGAGAAGTGACTGGCCGAGTGGCTAGATTGCCAGATTCTCCTTTGGGAGACCTGAGTTCAGATTCTTGTTAAGGTGTGGATGTTTTTCTATTGGCCACTGCACTAACCAAGTAATCTTATTAAGTCAGACTCTAGACCCCCCCTCCCCCGTCCTACAACGCAAGGTATTATAGGCAGTAGTTGACAGTTTTATTTTGACAGTCTCTTTTATGTTAATATGTAGCATATTGTTGGCCTTTCCTCTTCTTCTTCTTCTTCTTCTTCTTCTTCTTCTTCTTCTTCTTCTTCTTCTTCTTCTTCTTCTTCTTCTTCTTCTTCTTCTTCTTCTTCTTCTTCTTCTTCTTCTTCTTCTTCTTCTTCTTCTTCTTCTTCTTCTTCTTCTTCTTCTTCGTTCATCCGGAGTTTTTTTTCCGGACGTGATTGCATTGTGCCTGTTTACATCAGAGCTGCGTTCTTGTGCCGTTAGGCCGACACATCCGACTTCTGCGGGCATTTGTTGACCGGGTTAACCTTCCCGGTTGTTGGCTTTTAATATTGACAATATCTGGTGTATTCTATAAGATAGTTTAGTTTAGTAGATGAAGTAGCTTAGAAGTACAATGCCCACCTCTAATCCATGCTGACATGATTTGATTCACTGCATAAACTAAGTATAAAGATTTTGACAAAATAAGAAAAGGATGGTATACTCATGAATAATTTTGGGTTTATGGACACAGATACAAAAGACTTGAAGGACCCATGTGCATGTTGTGCATGTAATAAATTCCTTGACAGGTTGAATTAAAAAAACCCGGGAAGGTTAACCCGGTCAACAAATGCCCGCAGAAGTCAGATGTGTCGGCCTTAATGGCGCAAGAACGCAGCTCTGCTGTAAACAGGCACAACGCAGTCACTTCCGAAAAAAAAATCCGGATGAACGCAGAAGAAGAAGAAGAAGAAGAATTAAAAAAAAAACAGGCTGAATAGACTGCTGTGAATCATCATCAAGTGCCATGCCAGCAGGTGTAGACGTTCATGTCTCTCCACATATCTCAGTCTTTGGTATTCTGGATCAACTCTGCTGCTGATATTCCTCCATGCCACTGACTCAATTCATCCTGCATCCTTTCTCTAGCTCAATCTATATTTTAAATTCTACCCACAATAGAATATTGAGATCAGGTGTGATTCTGGTAAACACACATTTGGATCTTCACTGGTGCTAAGATGTTCGTGTACTGCCCTGAGATTCTCCTTATTTGATCTCTGGGAGGGAGACTGGAACACTTATGGAAATAATAATGTGTAGTGATAGTGTTCCTATACCAAAACCCATAAAAGCATACCTGCTGTATGTGGTAAATATGAAATCTGCTCTACCCGGATAGACTTTTCAGCCGAAAGGGGTCTTCATTCTGATGAGGGACATTTTTCAGGAGACTCCTGAGGTCATGGCTGGACCTAAGGAGTTCATGCTTTGTGTGATGCTCTCTCAGCAAGTGGCTTACCGTTCTGTGGAGAGAGACCAAGCCATATGTGGTAAAACCTGGTGCACTGAAGTCGATTCTCTCGACTTTAGTGTTTTAGTAGAATGTTTAGACCTTTGAGAAACGGTGCTGTGGTGAAGGGTTATGGACACAATTCAAAATCCCTCCTACTGTGTTCAAAACACAGCTGTGGGCAATTTGGAAGGAGACTGCCTTGTGCTGGTGTTTATATAATTGTACTATGAGTGCTGGTCATTCAGAAAGTGATGACAAACTACTGAACATAAACTTTCCATGAAATCACAAACAAAAAATGTTGGGGTTGACTGTGATGTCCTGTAAAGGATATGCAACTAACTTAACTTAGACCTTTGAGCTACTGTATTTTCAATCTATACATGCTTTAAAACATTTGATTAAACACCAAAGGGGAGACTCAATTGACTGTGAAACATTCTACAGGTGGAGCAAAACGTCCAACTGATCACAGAAGAAAGCGTTATCAAACCTCAGACCTCAGTCATGGCCTTGGTACCCAAACTTTGCGGGCAAAAGATCTCTCTCGTTTGCTTAACCATAGCTTATCTGATGATGATGATGATGATGATGAAGAGATCATTGCAGCAAACTTAGGAAGATCAGCTTCTGGTGAAAGTTTGCATTCATCTGGCTTAAAGACACCATCACCTAATCAGGAATCGAAATATTTACGAAAGACAGCTAGGAAAGATCATTCTGAAAATGCGGGTGCGTTTGGAAGGAAGACACCTGTGAAGGATACAAGTCCTCATTCATCTTTATCTAAAGAAGATGGTATATTTGGCAGAAGGACTCCAACTATTGCCAGCAAACAGGATAGGTAAGTCAGATTTGTGTGTATAGTTATTGTATATAGAAGAAAATGCTGCCATTTACTGGAGTATTTGGGACGCAGAGGTGTTTCCAAGGCACCAGGGCCGGGTTATATACTGGCCAAGACCTATTGACGTGTTCTCGTTGAGCGTCCTGGGCAACAGGTCCCTTCGGTGTCCTGGCTAAAGTCAGTAGGATCGCCGATTCCTCCGAAGTCGGAGAGTGTCTGCTTGTACGGTGAGGAACCACCAGTATGCACACCAATAAGCCAGACATGGGACAACGGATACTCACGCAAATCTCAGGTCCTGTATGACATCACACTGATGTTGGACAACAGGATGCCTTCATCCGATATACAGAACTTTGCGTTGGAGCTCAAGCCAATGAACGCAAGCAAGCAACTGGAGTATTTAATTAATTGTCTTAACAATCTTCATATGCCTTGTATTAAGATGATGGGATTACAAGTTAATCATTAGGGTGGGAGATGAATGTAATGAACACTTTGTGGTCCTATGTACACACATGTAAACAATATAAAATAACACAAAGTAATGCAGCTTTACAGAACATAATTACAAAACATACTGGATGTTGTGGCAACTAGTCTTCATCGGCAAACAAATACATATACAAAACACAACTTATAGTCTCGGAGAAGGTATAAGGACAGGAATCAAAATAATTATGAAAGACAGCTAGGAAAGATCTTTCTGAAAATGCGGGTGTGTTTGGAAGGAAGGCACCTTCTTATTCTTCTCATCCCATTCTTATGCCTTTATGTAGTCACTGGAGGTTCTTCTCCGTGACTATATGTTGTGTTTTGTGTATGTATTTGTTTGCTGATGAAGGCTAGTCGCCATAACGTGCTGTATGTTTTGTAATTCTGTTCTGTAAAGCTGCATTACTTTGTTTTATTTTATATTGTTTACATTTCCACAACTTTACCACAGTTCCACCAAATTTTATTCATATTTTATTATGTACACACATGTGTGTATACAAATTCAGAAATAGGGAAGAAGACGAAGAAAATAAAAACCTTTGCAATGTGTTGTAATTATGGAATATGCCATTAAATTACTGTAGTTTGTAGTTATTATTTATTTATTGTGTTTGCTATCTCTTTTTCATTATTATTTATGTATTTATATGATCTTATGCAGTTTTATAGGATTTATTAAGGCTGCAGTTAGTTTTAGCTATTTACTCAGAATATGTAGAAATGTTCACTTGGACAATCTACATTTTCTTTGTTGATCCTGAAAAGGTTTTATTGCATCCATTAAAGTAAATCTGTGATATTTGGTCCTTTTGGCCAACACACAGCATGGAATTTTTATTATGGGTTTGCCTTCCCTCTTTCACACATTTTGCCAGGGTGGCAGTCTATATGGCCTGTTTTTACATTTTTCAATGTTGGGATTTTTAACATGTGCAACATGTACAAAGGACATCCTTTAATTTTTACTCCTTGTGCCATAGTCTCAGATGGTTTGGCATTTCATCTACTACCCAGAGATCAAAGGGTATGACATCAATGAGTTCCTCTGAATATAAACATTAATAAGAAAATATTGTCTTCAACAGAATTTAACTCCTCAATTTTCTTGTTAGAGGTGAATGCAGTACTTCTAAGTCACCCCTGTAATTGGTAATCTTATTTAGTGTTGAGTGATATAGATTTCACCATGTAGTAAACATGACAGGAAGCCTCCAAACTTCAGAAGTCCCCAAGCTGTTAGTGTTTCGGTGCTTTTACCTTCAAGGCACACTTTGAGGGCGGGCCCATCTGGGTCATGACTCCTGGGTGTCTTTAAAATGGGTTTAGCATAACTGAGTTTCTCTGAAAAAGAATTGTTTAGAAAATATAGTCTTCATCTAGATGAAACATTTTGAGGTGAATGCAGTGATTCTCAGTTACCCCAACAATTGTTAATCTTATTTACTATGTGCTTATTAATAATGTGAAGGACCACCAGTTGTTAAAAGCAGAAGTAGAAGATGCTATAGAACACATGAAGAAAAGTAAATCATCACTGTTGAAGAAATAAAAACTGTTGGTGAATTGGGAATAGAAGTGATGAAAAATTGTTGAATAACATCTACAACAGTGGATATATACTTGATGACTGCTTGAAATATATTTCCATAGCTCTACCAAAGGAATTGGTGTAACAGATTGTGGAGAACATCACACAATTAGTTTAATGAGTCCTGTGACAAAAATATTGATGAAAATTATAATGAGAATTCCTCCAAAGTCGGAGAGTATCTGCCTGCATGACGAGGAACCACCACTCTGCACACCAATAAGCCAGACATGGGACAACAGATACTCACGCAAACCTCAGTCTGGTATGACATCACACTGCCACTTCATCCGACATACAGGACTTCATGCTGGAGTTCACAGCCAGCGAACACAAGCAAGCAAGCATAGTGAGAATAATAAGAAATAAATAAAAGCAGAAATTGGTGACGAGTAGTGTAGATTTATAGAAGGTAAAGGCACAAACAAAAACCCATATACATCTTGAGAACATTAACTGAAAGAATAATTGAAAATTATCATACATCTGTATCTGTGCTTTATTAACTACACTAAAGCATTTGATAATTGTAAGATAAATTATCAATATAATGGAAAATGTAAACATTGAGAATAAACATTTCTGAGAATAAAGAACATATGTTAACAACAAAGAGCAGCCATATGAGTTGATAGTCAATTGGGAACTCTTCAATACATTAAAAACAAATAGTGTTCAACAGGGCTGTTTACCATTACTTGATCTATTCCATATTTACAGTGAAATAATAAATTGATCTGTACAGGATATGCCAGGAATATCAGTTGGCGGGTATAATGTAAACAACCTTCCATATGCTGATGACAAAGTTTTGATTACTGAAAATAAAATTCATTCAAGAAATAATAGATATAATTGCAATAGAAAATAAAAACAAAGGTCTTAGTCTGATTAGCAGAAAAACAGAAGTAATGGTAATTACATAACAAAATGACTTCCAGAATGCAACATCAAAGTAAACTGAACTAGTTGAAACAAGTCAATGTGTTCAAGTATTTAAGTACTTTGATAACAGCAGTTGGAAAATGTATTTATTATAAAGAAGTTAACTGATTAAGTGCCATGGGATGATAAATCGTCTTATTCAAACTTCCCATGACTGCCCTGAGCTTATAAATCAAACAGTTGTTAAAATATCAATACAGTAGTTTTCCATATACAACTCCTTTAATTTTATGTATAATACAACATATCGGCTACCATACTGAGAACTTTTACACCATAACTATGACATACCCTTACTTCCCATTTTTGCTAATCCATTTTTCTTTGGTCGAAACCTACTTTTTTTTTGGACTGAATCTGTTAAATGTAAAATAGCTATAACAGAAAAAAAAAAAAAGCAGCAATAGACGAAGAATAGTCTATGGATTATATCTTTGTCAATTGAGGTGCGAAAGAGAGTTCTTAAGAGTTACAGTGAGTCAATCCTAATGTCCAGAAGTGAATTATGTCCAGTCAGCAGATTAATGAGAAATTATGTGGAAGCTGCAATGATGTGATTTTGTGAAAGAAAACCATGGACAGATAAAAAGCATTTTGAAACTATTTTGAAAGAATATAAATCACAAAGAGAACTGATTACTCACATTATTTGCACATCTCACAAGAAGGGGAAAAATAGACTACATCATGACAATGGGAAATTTGGAAGGTAGGGGAGGAAGGGGTAGATCAAGAGAGCGAAGATGCATGACATGGGGAAATGTCTGTATGAGAAATGACTGGCAGTACATGAGACAGAAGACTCTGGACAGACATGACAACTAACACCACGTGGCATGGACTGTAAGAAAGATATCTTGTGAGAATGAAGCTCAATCAGCTACCGCTTTATACCCACAGTTAAAGAGTTTGTGGAAGACCAAAAATGAGAAGGTCAGGTTCTACTAAGGGAAAACTACAGACACACAAACTAAAAAGAGTGACATACTTTTTTCAATATTAGAGGTTCAATTTTTCTTAATGGCAAATGTGGATCTTTCAAACCATATACACAAAATATAGGTACTAAACAGATGAAAATCACAACTTATATCTTAACATAGCAAAAACAAAGATAATGCATACAGATAAAACTAATATGGAGAAAGAAATATATGTTAATGAGGAAAAAGTGGAGGTGGTGGACAATTTCAAATATCTTGGGTCATTAATTACCAACAATGGTGGCACAATGAAAGAAATTAAAAGACGAATATCAATTGCTCTTCAAAATCTAAAACAACTGAATAAATTGTGGAGTGGGACAGAAGAAAGTAACTTAGAAGTTTCTAATCTAAAAGAAGACGTTGATGACACTATCAAGCATATGAAGAAAGGAAAATCAGCTGGGCCAGATGGAATCACAATAGAAGAATTAGAAGTAATGGCAGATTTTGGAGTAGATATATTAAACAAAATGTTGAATGATATTTATAGCAGTGGATATATACCAAGCGATATGTTGAAACCTGTATTTATAGCTATACCAAAAAGACCAGGAGCAATTGAATGCAAAGATTTTCGTACAGTTAACCTCATAAATCATGTCACTAAGCTTCTACTCAGAATCATAATGAGAAGAACAAGGAAGAAAATAAAAATGGAAATTGGTGAAGAACAGTATGGATTTGCGGAAGGAAAAGGTACAAACAATGCAATTTACACATTACGAACACTATTAGAAAGATCAGTAGAGACAAAGAAAGACATACATTTGTGCTTCATAGATTATAACTATAGGCATTTAGATAAAGTAAAACATGATGAGCTGATTAAAATGTTGGAAGATATTAACACTGATGGGAAAGATCTCAGAATAATAAAAAATATTTACTGGAACCAAACAGCAGCAATTAAATTGGGAAATAAAGAAGGAAATTATGAACACATAAAGTTTGGAGTAAGACAGGGATGTGTTTTGTCACAGGATCTCTTCTCCCTCTATAGCGAAGTAATAATTAGAGAGATAAAGAAAAGCCAGGAATAATATTTGGAGGTTATAATATAAATAACATTCGCTATGCAGATGACACAGTATTGATAGCGGATAATGCAACAGATCTACAACAATTGTTGGACATTGTAGTAACAGAGAGTGCAAAGAAGGACTCTCCTTGATTATCCTTGATTTTGTCACCGGATCTCTTCTCCCTCTATAGCGAAGTAATAATGAGAGAGATCAAAGAAAAGCCAGGAATAATATTTGGAGGTTATAATATAAATAACGTACGCTATGCAGATGACACAGTATTGATAGCGGATAATGCAACAGATCTACAACAATTGTTGGACATTGTAGTAACAGAGAGTGCAAAGAAAGGACTCTCCTTGATTATCAAGAAAACAGTAACAATGGTGATATCAAAGAAACAGGTGACACCCAAATGTGAAATAGAGATAGAAGAGAAAATTCTTCATCAAGTGGATAGTTTTAAATATCTAGTGACATTTACAACATTGGATGGAAGATGCACAACAGAGATCAAGAGCAGAATAGGGCAAGCAAAGGCTGCATTTCAAAAAATGAAGAATATCTTATGCAATAAGTCACTATCATTGAATGTAAGAAAGAGAGTGCTGAAGAGCTATATAGAACCTGTTTTGCTGTATGGCTGTGAATCTTGGAATATAAATGAATAAATTAGGAAGAGATTGGAAGCAACAGAGATGTGGTTTCTTAGACCAATGTTGTGAATTTCTTGGACTGCCAAAGTAACTAATGACGAATGCCTTAAAGAGGCTGGCAAAACTAGAACATTATATACAACAATAAGAAAGAGACAAACAGCTTTTTTTGGTCATGTGATGAGAAGAGAGGCGCTGGAGAACATCGTGACAACTGGAAAGATCGAGGGGAAGAGAGGCAGAGGCAGACCATGAGAAATGATGCTGGATGGATTGCGACGGTGGCATGGAGGAATATCAACGGCAGAGAGTTGATCCAGAAAACCAAAGACAGAGATCTGTGGAGAGTCATGAACGCCTACGTCAGTCGGCACGACACTTGGTGATGATGGGACATATAGAGCTACAAAAGTCCCTGGGAAGGGTAACCCGGTCAACAAATGCCCGCAGAAGTCGGATGTGTCGGCCTAACGGCGCAAGATCACAGCTCTGCTGTAAACAGGCCCAACGCAATCACGTCCGAAAAAAAAACTCCGGATGAACGCAGAAGAAGAAGAAGAAGAACTACAAAAATTAGATTTTTAAGAGCATGCACCTTTCCCATTGCAACATATGCCTGTGAGACCTGGACACTTATTAAACAAGCTAAAAAGCGCATAAATGCCTTTGAATATAAATGTTATAGACGTGTTCTGAGAATATCTTGGATACAGAAAAGAACAAATACATCCATACGACAAGAGCTGAATATTGAAGAAGATTGGCTACTAAAGATGATAGAACAAAGAAAATTGAAATATTTTGGTCACTTGAAACATCATGACAGTTTTGAGAGAACAATAATGGAGAGGTATATGCCCATTAAGAGAGGAAGAGGAAGGCCAAAGAGAAGATGGGTGCAGTTTGTGACAGATGATCTCCAGATGGTTGTATGGGATATGCGACATCTTGCTTATGACCGAGAAGTTTTCTAGAAGGTTGTTATGAGTTACAAACAAGAGATATGGTCATAAACACACAGGAAGTGAGCATGAGCACACTTAGCTTATCTATTCTTCAGATCTATTTCATTTAATGAAAATGAACAAGGAGATAAACAGTGGCAGCCACCAAAGTACCGGAATGTCTCACCAAAAGACAGAGAGCAAAGCAGAGGTAAGTTATGATGTTTATCCCCCTGTTTTGTTTTTAAAATAGAATTTAAGCATCACAAAGAAAATCTATATTTACTCCTGGACCTTCCAAGGGCTTGGTGGTGTAAGCTTCAGTTGACAAGTGAATTTTTTCTGACTATATTAGGTTCTAGGATCAGCTAAACATTATAAAATGGATCTCAAAGATTTTTCTGGGAGAGAAAAGTAATAATGAAAGGAATGGGCTACTCCACATCATAATGTTGTAACAGTATATATTTATATGCCGTGGGATTATCTTTACCATTAGAATGTAGCTATGCATCACAAAGAAAATCTATATTTACTTCTGGACATTACACTGAGTTGGTGGTGTAAGCTACAGTTGACAAGTGATTTTGTTCTGACTGCATTAGGTTCTAGGATCAACTAAACCTTATAAAATGGATACCAAAGATTTTTCTGGGAGAGAAAGATAATAATTAAAGGAACTGGCTACTCCATATCATATTGTGACAATATATGCCATTGGATTATCTTTACCTTTAGAATGTAGCCAACGTAAACATCATACTTACAACGTTCAGTTGCCTTTAACCTTTCAGCAGATAAGCACCAATGAAATGATCTGTGAATTGTCAGATAACTAATTGTTCATAACTGTCCAATTTGTAATGAACTGTACACAGATTTGGTGGTCATAGGTTCGAATCGGCATAGGGCAGATTTAAAAAAGTTGAGTTGAGCTAAAAAATTATATCACTGCACTCAGTATTTTCCCACATGCCCTCCGTCCCCTCGTTCAATAGCCAGCAAAGAGTCATACTACTAGTCGTTCCAACTGCCTTCTGATTGAAAGTTCTCCTGGTCTTCCCTCTCAATTTTGAGAGTCATCCAGAACCTCTGCCGATCCCCCGCCATATCAGTCTCTTCACATACGGGTTTTCCGTCTGTTCCACAGTTTCACCACCTGGTCCCACAGATGCCCGACCATCTCTCCCTTGTGCGTAGTTTATCTACCACTGAGAGGTGAATTCCCTGCCAGCCTATCGGCCTGTTCATCACCCTGCACTCCCACATGACCCGGGCAGATAATCCATATAATTCTCACAATCTGTGACATTTGAAGTGAGGCAAGCCAGTCTGCACGAAACATTCTTTTCTCCACCTTACTAGGCATACTCTGAGTCGTAATGAATACAATGTGTGTTGCAGTACTCTCTACCAACCATCAGTAGGCTGCTTCCACCTCCATTTTCATTCTGGAGGGCGTAGTCTCATATGCCAGACTCTCCCTTTTCAAGCATTGTTCATTAGCCTTCGCAAAGAAACCTTATCCTTTACACCTGTTTCTCACCACTGACCCATCAGTGTAGATCACTATGTCATCTTGATGTGTGTTGCCCTACATTAGTTGTTGAACCTCAAACTCTGTGCAGCCAGCTGCCCATTTTCTGCACTCATGACCCAATGTTACTATTACCTTGTGCCAGTCCCACATGTCTTCCGATACTTTTACCCACTCTTTTTCATGATTGATGTTCTCTATTTCACATACCTGGCTTATAGATATTTCTACCTGTGCCATTTAGGACCCTTGACCATATCCAATGCTTCATACTTCTTCTTCTGCATTCATTCTGAGAGTTTTTTTTGGATGTGATTGCGTTGTGCCTGTTTACAGCAGAGCTGCGTTCTTGCGCTATTAGGCCAACACATTCGACTTCCAACACATCCAGGCATTTGTTGACTGGGTTAACCTTTCTGTCAATGCTTCATTCAAGGGGTGATCCCTGTTTGCAGCGACTCTCAGGTATCATTTGGCTTGAAGGACCCTGTGCCTGTCCGCAACTGTTGGTAGTGCAAGGATATGCCTCGTGCATATAAATGGTGTGCCCTATGTGCACCCATGGTCGAGACAGAAACTCAGAGCTGATTCACGACTCTGGTGATTGGGTGAGATGGCAGAACATGACTGCCCACGCTTACCGGCATGGCACATGATGGATGGATGGATGTGCACCCAGGATCACCAGCATGGCCACATTCTGTTTTTGCTTCAATCTTTCAAGCTGGTTCTTTAATACTGTCAGCAGTCTGAAACCATACTCAATGAATGAAATGATTAACTGCTGAAAGAGTCTCTGCTCTCCCCTGGTTGCTGCCATCGCCATTAATGCATTAAGTCCCTTTCCAGCCGTCACCACCAAAGACTCCACATGATCTTTAAAAGGCATACATCTGTAGAAGGTGATTCCCAAGTACTTCAATTTACTCTTTCTACTGAGAGGATGTACATTCAATGTAATACATGGAACATCTGCCTTCACGATTTGATTATCCAGGGAATACCACACAACCGATGCCTTGTCTGAATTTTTTACGGTCCCTGAGTCCATGCACCACTCTGCCACCCTGTTCACTGCCGACTGTAAGTCTTCAGTTATTCTTTCCCTTTCTCTTCCCTGTCTGTAAATGTCTGCGAATGTCAAGATTCTACTACTTCCTGGTGCCTCAATAGCTGCGACTTCACTGGTGTTTACATTAAAAAGCACTGGGGACATGGCAGATCCCTCTGTGTAATAGTACAGGGGTCAAAGTCCATGAACTTATGCAAAGTGCAATTTTACGCTCTTAAAGTACTGCCGCAATCCATTTGACAATCAAAAGGCATACCTCCATGTCCAAAAGAGTGTATATCAAACGATCATACCCTGTTGTAAATATCTTCCAGGTCAAGTGCCACAGCTACTGTCTCTTGTTTATTCTGGAAGTCCTCATAGACATCAAATGCAAAAGTTGCTACATTGGCCCAGGTGTCCTTCCTAGGCTGGTAACTCCCAAGCCCTTTGGGGAGTAGTTTACATCTTTCCAAATGATGCTGAAGCTTGCATGCTACTATTTTCTCGAGTACTTTACCAAAGGTGTTTTGCAAGGTGATAATTCTATATCGATTTAGTTTTGAGTGATCCTTGCCTGGCTTTTTGGAGTGAGACAATGAAAGCTACTGTGCAACCAATCCTGGGGTATTTCTGCCGTTTTCATGCAGATTTTTAAAATTGGCCTGGGCTTCCAGGTTGGCTCAGTCTAACAAGAGTACCAGGAAATGTCTTGGGGAAAGTGAAGGCAGACCACATGTTATTGACCACATCAGCCTGGAGTGCTGATTAGTCAATACAAATATGAGTCTAGCACCATGTCAGGGCTCGACTGAGGCCTATAACTGACAGAAAGCTTTTATTATAATGATATTGAGTCAGGAGCGATGCTAGTGATATATGTTTTCTCCATGGCCTTTTAGGGTTCTTGATGTGTTATATTCCTTTCATAGCTATTTTTGAAATCGAATGCCTGCCTTTCTAAGTCTTTCTGACTCTCTGGCGTGAGTCTATCCTAAGGGACAGACCTGGGCCCATGCTTTCATCATGGACCATGCTCCACTCAGCGCTGACAGTGAACTTAACATAGTTCCTGTCACACCATATGCCCAATATACCTTAAAGCATGTAAAGAGGGTCCTTACTTATGAAATTCATTTTTATCACACTCATACTATATACAACTATTAGAAAATTAAAAAAAAAAGGTTCTTTCATCATGTAATGAGAGGAGAGGCATTTTTAACATCGTTATGACTGGAAAGATCAGTGGTAGACAAGGTAGAAGCAGAATGAAAAAAACATGATACTGAATGGCCTAAGATGGTGTCATGGAGGAAGACCTTCAGTTGAATTAATCCAGAATACCAAGGACCGAGATCTGTGGAAACATACAATACATCTATACCAGTTAGTAGAATATACAATGATTATGATGGTGCATACAGCTCAACCCCTAAACCACATTAATATGATTATAATGTCTACAATTAACCTAACCCACTCAAATAAACGTAAGTGTTTTTGAAGAGGACACAAACCCTGTCTCATACACAACTGGTTGTACTACACACATGAGCACTCTGACATATGGTCAGACGAGGCAGAGTGAACGTCTGTATATAGTTTTAGCTGCCCATTTTAATATTATATACAATATGTGGGATTTTTTTCTATTTGCCCAGTATAATTGTTCATTGCTTACATTCCTGCTATTTGTACTGTGATGGTGTATAGTTTAAATACTTTCTAGCAACATGTCCAGTACACTGGAAAGTCAGCAGGAATATTGCATCAATTATTCTCCAGTTTTCATATGGCAGATAGACTTACTTATATACACATGTGGTATGTTCATGCACATATATGTCTGTATACATACATTTAGTTAGTAAAGGTAAAAGATACCTTTTCACACCATGTAACGTATTGTATATATCAGTGGTTCTCAACCTTGTTTGGCCCATGCACCCCTTCACCATATGTTCAGAATGTCATTCCCCCCCCCCCCCCCCCCCCCCCTTTCGTATTTCCTCCCTATAAATCCCACCACCCTTACACAGTATACATAAAATTGGAAGCTACATTTAATAACACGTACTAGAACAATTCTAGATGTCTACATATAACGTGGTTTGCGGGTCATTTCAGAAGAGCGAGAAATACAGAACCCTAACAATCTTAATTCCTTCCCCTCCTCCGCCCCAAAACCCTGAAATTCCCTCCAGGTAGGGAATTCCCCACCAGTTGAGAACCACTGGTATATATAGGTTCTTGACACCAGTCAGCACTAGATGGGTGGTGTGTCAGTTACTTGCCAGCAAATTTCCTGATATCCATATTAAGTGAAGTCAACTTGGGAGCTTAGGTCACTAAACAAAATCCCATATTAAAGGAGATACAAATACAAGACCACCCGACTAGCAGGCAAGCCTGCCAGCCGCAGTACCACCTTAGCTCTCTATACATATATATACTTATAAACAATATTCATACATATAGAAAAATTAGACTGTTTCTTTCTCCATTGTCTTTTTACATTTAAAAAGTCTATAGAGAATATGGCATGGGCATTGCTAATATTGTAAAACAAATACAAGTTCAAACATGCAATGCCCCTGTTTAGTTCAGTATGATATGAGGGGATTCTGTCTCTAAGGATCACGTGGCGTTTCACCCATTGACTCCAGCCTTGACAGAATTTCAGAAAGTGTAGAAGAAAAGATGACCAAGCAAATTTTGAGAGAGCAGCGAGAAGAACCTGAGGAATTGCAGGGGTGAGTGTTAAAGAGTATAAGGAATTAAGGAAAGATCAAATATAATTTAAAAAAAAAAAAACATTTTGTTGCGTATCCCTTACGGGACGTTGCAGTCAACACCAGCATTTTCGGCTGCTGTTGATGTACTAGGCAAGTGTTACGTTCAGTAGTTTACCATTGCTTTATGAACAAATGTAATGGGCTGATCAAAAAACATTCATCCTGGGGTTGATTGGAATGTTCTGCAAAGGACAGGCAACAAAACATTACAAACAAATAAAAGTTTGAGATTAAAAAAAAAAAATTCATAGCATAATAAATTTAATATTTCATGACAGAACAGACTCATCATCATTTTGCTGTCTTTGTAGAACATCACTCTCATCACATCTAGCCAGAAAGATTACTGAACCTTCACAAGTTTCCACAGTCTCATGTATTTTCATGACCAGTGTCTTTAATATCCTGAGTCCATTGTCATGTTGGTCCACCGCTATCTCTTCATTCAGGAACCATGACTTTCATTACTGTTCTTTTTAAACCATTGTGACATTTAATACAGCTAGAGTATTTAAGTTTCCCAAATATGAGCCAGTTTTCTTCAAGGTTCAGATCTAAAATGTAATATTGTTTCTTCTTGATCCACAGAATTTTAATAATTTTTCTCAAGCATTTAAGCTTAGAAGCCTAAATTTTCTTTTGTGTGTGATTGTGAAATGGTTCACATCTGTATGTTGCCAGAGGAAAGATGCATGTTCTCTAAACTTTTTACTTGTATTGTTTGCTGGAGTTGTGCCATAGACTCTTGATGTTGTTAAACTTCCGCATTGCTTGAACGTCTCCTTGACTTCTGACACAACATGGTTGAGTATTTTTATCTGTGGCAGAAAAGCAGTTAGACTGAATTAAAATATAAATCTCTGGACTGAGTGAATATATATATCATGTCCAAAATTTTTTGCCTGTCTACATCTAATTTTCCTAATCAGTTTACGATTTTCATTTGTCTCCTGTAGTACTTGATCAGTCTTAAGGCGAATCATAATGTACTAGGTATTTTTAAAGAGGGAGTTTGCCGGTGCTTTCCTCTATGACAGTAACCGAACTGGTAATTTGACCGCAGCCATTGTCTCACGAAAGAGATCCTCTGCCTGCCGTTGCAAAACTTGAGACCATAACCAACAAATATCTGTCAGCTGCCCTCAAAATTTCATCCACCACCTGCCTTCCTTGGCTTCTTTTGAACATAATTATAAATGAATATGAAATAACATCACATAATCCACAGGAAAACACTAAACAGCTTCTCCCCGAAGAATAAACATGTCACTTCGTCGCCATTTGTGCCGGAAGTATATTTTAGTTATTTAGGAACAATCTATAAGCTCTATAAATGTGATCATTTATAAGTATGGCATCTATTTTGTGTATGTTTGGATTTTAATAGGATTATTATTTGTTTTCATGTGGCGCTGTGGCGAAAGGCTTGCGAACCCAATTCGTAATACCACATACTGAGTTTGAAACAGAGCTGTGGGTGATTTGGAAGCAGACTGCCTTGAGCTGGTGTTTCATACAATGGTATGCATGCCGGTCGTTCAGAAAGCAAAGGCAGACTACTGAACGTAAACTTGCCAAGAAATCACAGACAGTCAAACAATGTTGCGATTGACTGCTATGTCCTGTAAAATAATATGCAACTAACTTTTTAAAATTTGTTTTCAATAGCCATATTGACAAGCCCAAGCCACATATAAGAGGTAAAGTTGGTAATAGAAAAACATCACCACACGCTGAACAGCAAAGAAAATCACCATCTTCTCAGGAGGAGGCAGGCGGTATGAAACGATCTACACCCACTCTTGATATTTTTGGTCAAAGTAGATCTGCAGTGGCACATGAACTAGAGGAATATATGGAAAGTAATAATGACAAAGAAATAAAAGATAGAAAAACACCCACAAGCAGGGCACACACTCCAGAGCTGAAGCGAGGAGCTGGCTTACTACATAAAACACCAGAAAAACCTGGTGTCAAATTTGCTATAGATGACAAAAAGTCCAAAACAGGCAGAAAAACCCCAACAGACTCACCAGGAAGAAAATCACCCTTGGAAAAAAAGTCTTCAGAGAAAGGCGTACCATCTACTGCTCCAGAGTCCTCATTATTAGATTTTCTTATGGAAGACAACACAGCAGCAAAGCCAAAACCTCAGGCAAGAGGAAGACGTTCAAAGGGATTGGAACATACAGATTTTCTTGATGATATATTTGGAAATACCCAGAAAGTGACTTCCAGTGAAGAACGGACATCACCAGGAACAGTTGGCAGAAAAACAGCAGGACCAACTGGGAGAAAAACACCAGAACATGTTAGAAAATCTCCTGTCACCAGTGATAAACAAGAACATATCTTTCAGACAATAGCTAAGTTAGAACAGACAGAAGACACAAGTTCGATATGTGAAGACATTCCTCCTGATCCAAACAGAAAATTGGCTAACCAAGAAGATAGGTAAGTTTTATATATTAAATTGCTTTCTATTCTCTAAGTTAGAAATAACAGTTAGTTTGAATACAGAATCCACAAAAATAGATTGCACAATTGATTGCATTGCATATTTTACTGTATCTCATCTGGAGATTTCTGTAGAGTTATATATCACATTAAGTGGCAGCAATTTAGAAAATGTTGAGATATGGCTGAGGTTGGAGTTTTATAGTTTCCTGAAGACTGATTTCCATCTATACTGTTATAAGTTAGGGGGTACCGGCTTTACTAATTGTCATCCCATTCTGCCTATGTAAGCTGCTTGGCACTCACACTGATGTGGTATATACAGTTGTACAGGGTGTATTTTTAGTGACTGTGCAGTGTTTGAAAATATTGCCGGTCCAAGTTTTGTATTTACTTATTATGTTGCATGAACTTTACAGAGAGTGAATACAAAACTTGGACTAGGCAATATTTTCAAACACTGCATAGTCATTAAAAATACACCCTATACAACCTCTTTTGTGGCTTCTGTGTTTAAAATCACTAAAGGCACACATAGTTATGAACAGTTAATTTCATAACTTGTAAAGTTAAATTCAGTCTTTCATTATCCTTCCTTTTATTGGTTTATGTCTTCCTTTGTTTTAAATATCCACATTTCCTTAACTTAACTTTTTCAAAATTGTTTCCTCAATATTCCCATGCTTTATTCATATTAGTTTCATTAATCATCATGTGCCATGGGCGGTTATGTTTTGCCATCTCACACAATCACCAGAGTCGTGGATCAACTCTGTGTTCTTATCTCAACCAAACCACATGGCCATCCAGGTATTTACTTATGTGCCTTCCCTTTGTTCTTTTCCCCTCAATCTTGCCAGTTGTCACCAAGTTATCCAATTGATTTCTTCTCATAACATGATAAAAAAAATTGTTACTGCCTACGTCTAATTTCTCTAATAAGTTTACGGTTTTGATTTGTTTCTTGTAGGACCTGTTCATTAGTTTTTCTGTCTGTCCATGGTATTCATTGCATTTTCCTCAGAAACCACATTTCCACAGCCATTATGTGGTTTTAAGCTTGTCTGCTCATTGTCTACGCTTCACATCCATACTAAAGTACAGGTTTTATGTAGTACTTCAACACTCTTTTTCTCATTGCACATGACACCTTTTTATTGGTCAGTATGTTGTATATCTTGCAAAAGGCTACATTCGTCATGGCAATTCTTGTTTTAATCTCTTCAAAGCATCTCCCATCAGATGTTATGACTGTTCCAAGATAATTGTACCTAATTCACTTGTTTAAGAATATTTCCATCTACTTGTATATTACATTGTGGTGTTTCCTTCTTCCTAGTGATGACCATAATCTGTGTCTTCTTACAATTTAATTCTAACCCTAGTTGTTCACTGTGTGCAACAAACGCATCTACTAAATGTTTCAGATCCTGCTAATTGTCTGCAATCAGTACTGTATCATCCGCATATCTAATGTTATTGATGTTATGTCCCTCAATAGGGATTCCTCTAATATCTTCTACATTTCTGAAAATATTTTCACTGTATACGGAAACAGATATGGAGACAGTACACATCCCTGTCGCACACCTCTCTTAATAGGCTAATATTGACCTACTTCATTATCAATCTTTATGGCCGCTTGTTGTTTTTACTATATGTTTTTTACAAGTCGAAGGTCTTTTCCGTCAGTTTGTAGATCTGTAAGCATCCTCACCATGTTGACATGTCTTGCTTTATTAAAAGCCTTTGTGTAATCAATAAAGCAAAGATGTTAGTTTAGAAAAACAATATCAGTGAATAATTATATACAAAAGAATGCTAAACTATGTGCCACAACGCAACTCCCGCAATTATCAAATTGGCAACATCAACGTTGAAGCAATAATAAGCTCGAACTGTAAATGCAAAGAATCAACCGACGCCATCCTAAACAACAGTACTCACACATTCTTTTAATGATTGATTGATTGATTGATTGATTGATTGATTTAGGAAACCGACATCACAGCATTCGGGACATTCCCATAAGCGCTCCGTCTCCATCCTCAGCAGCCAGCGAAGAGTTCCAACACTAATAGTTCCAGTAGCAATCTGATTATATGTCCGTCTCGCCTTTCCTCCGAGCGCCGAGCGCCAGCCAGATCCCCTCGTCACACCTCGTTGTCTCATTCTTACCAGGCCATGGTGCTCCATCTGCTCCTTTAATGATGTGCTGGATCAATACAATGGATTCATCAAGAAAAATGAATTGTCCCTTTTAACACAGGGATGGCATTCACACAAATATTTACGACTATCCCAGTAATGTCCGACTGCAGTTAGGAGCTCAATCTATCTCGCCGCTCTCATTTTCACAGATTGTCTAGGTGTTCCATGCCTTCAGGTCCTCTGCTCGATATTGACACTTTCCTCATTAGACATCCTCCACCTGATAGTCCTCAGCCAAGCTTTTTCTTCTCACAACCAAATCTCCAAACGAACACGGGCTTCATACCATATGTCCGCGCCTCAGACGAATTCCCCAAGATCTCCTGTTGTCGTCTTACGTCACCCTGACGTTTTTGTTCTTTACCGACAGTTTCTTAGCTTCTTGTGGGGTTTTCCCTATATGATTTTCTACCGCCTTTTCCGATGACATCATTCTGTCTAAACACCATGTGGCACTATGTACTGCTTATAATATATATCCCATCGGACAGGATATTGAAATCACACATAAATAAATAAGTTAATTTTGGTTTGGAAGTTTCTCATACAAAAATAATATCAGAAATGGTGTACTTTCATCTATTTTTTATGAAATATATTTTTGAAATTAGTAGTATTTTGGTTTTGTTTTCAATTGCTCATCTTTTAAGTTTCACATTTTCCTTCAATTTGTTTTCATTGGGACTTTATTTTTTATTGGCCTTCTATCTTTTGTGAAGAAGGTTAAAACGTTCAGATAGTTCAATATTAATAGCATTGTTTATTTTCTGTGAATAAAATCAACGTGTTTAGAAAAATAGCTGACAATAGAAATTAAAGGGAGAAAAAAATCACATTTATTACAGTTTCTAGCTGAAGCTCACTTTATGTTGTTAAAGCACATCATTTTCAGAATAAACTGTTTTTATGAACCTCCTTTTATGACTCTTTAAAGCTTCCTATGCATTAATGTTTTCTAGTAAAAGTATACATGCCATTGTTGTAAAGTTTGCATGTCACCAAGCTGGCAATATAGTAAGTAAAGTACTCTTTTACATGTCATTGGGCGTATGGTGCTAGACAAATATTTTTATAGACCAATTATCACTCAAAATGTCAATGTCCTACTGGCCACCTTCACTTTGCAAGACGTTTTCTGGTACCTATTTTAGGGTGGTCTACCTTGGAGCCCAGGTGAGCTTTAACAATATGCATTAATTTGAATTCAAATCCGTGACCAACGATCTAGAGTGGCTGATTCAGCAGGAGTGAGCAGAGGATCTCGATGACACTCAGCTTATAGAGGAAAATATAGGTGGATGGTCAATCAGGCTGCCAGTCATACCATCAGCATGGAAAATCTTTGTTGGCTACTGAAGAAGGGGATGGAGCATGTGTGGGAATGATTTTATATTTCACCCTTGACCACCTGGTCCTTCGGCAAACATCTATCCATTACACCACCATAGCTCCCACATTGGAAATATGTTTCTATTTCGTAGCATACAAAGGTTATATGGTGAGCATCATGCTGGCCATCTTTCCTTTCCACAAAAATATATGAGGACCATTTTATGAGACTGAATCAACAGTCAGTACAGACATTGAAACCTATGTAATTGCACTAACCACTAGATTACCATGGCTCATAATGAGCATAATATTTATTACCAAGCACTTTCACAGATAGTTTTAGTTGTTCAATCATTTATTGCAAGGCATGAAGAATCTTAACAAATCATTTTCAACTTTCATTATATGTTAAATGAAAGATTCAGAAAGCAACTGGCAATCAACATAACATAAAATTGCTTAAAAAAACACAAACATGCATGCAGCTAACTAAAATGAGAGACTGTTATTATCTGAAGGATACTTGCAACTGAAGAATAACTTTTGCTGCTTTGTATCCCTTAATGGAGTATAGGCCCTCAACCACATCATGCCAACCCCTCCCAGTTCTTTGCTATCGCGCAACTCTTATATGTCCTCCTCAAATTATTCACCTCTGTCTCTAATTCTCCTCTCCATGTGTTTTTATTTACATCTCCATCTATTTCTTCAGCCTGAGTGTCCCAGAGACAGGACTTTCTAGTTATACTATTAAAATGGTTTTCTCAAACTGTGTCCCTTCCAAATGCCAGCATCTTTTACTTGCCCTTTGATTCACTGGAATGTGCTAGTTCTCTTCATGAGGCTCCACATTGGTGATTTGTTCATAGTTTGTTGAACTTTACAGCTAAAGTTTTCTACAGAATGAGGTGGTCAGTCCTATGCCAGCTCTCTTAGTCGTTACTCGCTTAGTATTTTTCAGTGTTGCTATTTTTTGTTTCCTTGTTTGTACCTTGTTAATCAGCTGGATGAACTAAATGATACAACTGTGGTGTAGCAACTAAGATTTAAACAATCATTTTCAACCCTTTAAAAAAAATTGTGCTGTAGTACACTTCATTTAATTATATATATAGTCTCAACACTTTAAATAAAAATTTATTCCTTCATGTTACTTTTGTGATAATTGTAGTTTTCATGGTTACACTTTAATAGTACAGTATTTTGTTAGTGCTTTATAGATCAGAATTTTGTTTTAATATTATTTAACAACTATCCAAAACCAACACAGTCAGAAATGCCTATGTTTATTTTATCTTCTCATGCTTAATTGATTAATATGTCAAAAAGCTTCTTATCAGTGTTTCTTATTTTGTACTTTTGATACAACACTTCTTAACATCATTTTAAAAGTCAGATTTTTCTCTGTATATTATTTACAATTGATTTTAGATCAAAGAACCAAACTACTGAGAGAGCTATAGCAGATAATGTCATTGAGACAGTGGCCCTGACCCAAACATTGAAATGTACCAAGCCTGCTAAAAAAATGAGGTTTGTGTATTTATTTATAACTTACATTGACTGTTTAATTATTATAGCTCTGTTACCATCTTCACAATCATGAATGACTGCAACTGATTTCCAGCAAGCCCTGTCTCTCACTTAAATTGTACACATGACAACCTATGTGTAGTTCATGTCTTGATGTTATCCTCCATGTTAAAACAAAGCTCATGAGCGTTGGGATCTTCAATCAGTTGTTTTGATATCTACCATGCACAGAACTTCTTGTAAAGCAATTCTCTTCTGTGATAAATTGAAACAGATTAGTCCAGAAAATTTGAGGTAATCTAGTAAAAAGATTTGAAATAATTAAACACTTTTTTTTTAACCCATGCTTTTGTTTACTTTATGAATGAGCTCATCAGTCACAATTATGTGTTGTCTTTAGGCCACACCCACTTCCTCATTCTTCCTGTACTTGTGTGTTCCCATGTCTTAATTTTCGGCACCAATTTCACATAGATATATTATTCATAATATTATCACCATTAAACAAAAGCTCCCTAGTAAGAACCTGCTGTGGGTATGTGAAGTATTGAAACTATCATATTTTGTAAGCCTGACTGCACAGTGGTGGCCAGTCTTTCCCTTCTGTAGTGAAGTTTAAGAGCTGATATCAAACCCTTGTCCAGCTGTGCTTTTGCTATTGTCAGCATGATGTCATAACCATTACACCAATGTGCCCACAGTTATCCCCATACTCACAGTGAAATCAATATTTATCATTGGCATCATGTATCCTTTTTCTTCTTCAGCTTTTGGGACTCCTAGTGGCCCATAGGCCCACAGTCATGCAAGCCATTTGTAGATCAGTTGTATGGGCTAATGTTTTGCCAATGGTGTTAGACAGACTCAGACCAACCCTCTATATTTGTCTTTCATGACATGCTTAGGAGGTCTTCAGTGTTACTATTTTTTACTTCCATTTGTGCCCCCTAGTAACACATGAAAGAGCATATGTCCTGTTTGCAGAAAATGAATCATACTATGTACCTCACAGCAAGCTGGAGTGACAGTGACATGGTCCATGTGTATTTGATCGCTACTTGTGAACAACTGAACAATTGTGACTAGATTTGCACGTATCAAGATAACACAATGCTGATTGCAGCAGGCAATGTACTTTATCATTATGTCAGCCATCTGATTTTTACCACCCAGACAGAGATTAATTTTGAAAAGCCATCTCCTGTCTTTATCCTAATGTATTTGGCCCTTTTACTTTAATAAACCTTACTCCTTAGTTATCTAAGCTTTTGGTTTAAGTACTATCTTGCTCACTCTCCATCTTCCCCCTCCCTCTGGGCTCTCTCTCCATCTCACACTCCCCTCCCTTCCCCTGCCTCAGCCTGTTGTGAGGGGCCAATTGTGCAATTGCACTCGTAATTTCCCCCACGTCTTCTTTCCCAGTCCATCTGATCTTTTTCCCCCCCTCCCATTCCATCTTTCCTGGAGCTCCCGCCTCCCACTGGTTTTTTTTTTTAAAACAGCCAGCTCCCATCTCCCCCTGCTATGTAAACTTTCCCTGCTCCCGCTCGCCCCCATTTTCCTCCACAATCGATCTCCATCTCTCTCGCCCTCCCTTGCCTCATGCTCGCTAATCCCTCCCTTTTCATTTTGACCTTTCCGTCGCCTCCTTTTTCCCCTCCTTATAATTTCACCCTCTCCCTCTTACATCTAGGAAGTTCCTAATGTAATTTTGGCTGTTTTACTTTAATAAACTATGTCTCTTTAGTTAAGTTTGCTTTTGGTTAAGGATCACTTTCATTGCTCACATACTTCTCCATAATTGCTTGAGCCTCCTCCCTTAGATCACACAAGGAGAATCTCAGCACAGTGCACAAACTCAGCAGCACGAGTGAGGGCCTAAATATGTGTGTACCAGAATCACATGTTCCATAAATATTCTTTTTGTGGGTAGGTTTCATAATTGTGAAATTTAGCCAGGGCAAGTGAGTAATTCCCAGATCCACGGTGAAGGGGTTACAGACGCAGTTCGTAATCCCACATACTGCGTTCGAAACACAGCTGCAGGAGATTTGACAGCAGACCGACTTGAGTTGGTTTTTTTTTAAATGAAATGACATGAGGGACAGTCTTTCAGAAAACAATGGCAAACTACTGACTGCATGTAAACTTGCCATGAGATCACAAACAGCAAAAACAAAATTGCTGGGTATGACTACCGCATCCTGTGAAAAGGATATGTAACTAGCTTTATGTGGGCTAATTAGCCTGATATTTTCAGTTTGAAACTACCAAGGAATTTTTAACATGTGCAACTTATACTTGAGTTTTTTTTACCCTTGTCCAAGGAGGTTAGATGTCCAATCCACTACCCCAGGATTGGGTTAAAGCATACCATAATTTTTGTATCTATATATATATAAAAGAGAATGTTTGTTTGTTTGTTTGTCCTTTATGCGTTCTACAGATGTTGTTCTCATTGCCGCGGATCCAACTGAAATAGTTAGTTTAAAAACAGTTTTGTACGTAATAAAGCAACATTAATTAAAATATTGCAAGCGGACTTAACTTAAGAAAAGTTATATCAATGGACATTACTTTTAGTGGCATTGCTATATAATGTAATTTAAATAATTTTGTATTTTTCTTAAAGTTTTATAAAATGTTTAAAGAAGTTATCTACAGTCATATGCGTTATAAACCAAGTGATAAAAACTTTAAGGCACCTTCTAAGTTTTCATAAAAATAATGCATCTATTTTAGATACGTGAAAATTTTCTAACTCATCTTTTTTATTTCTCCTCGACATCTATATTGAATAATGTAATTTTTTTTTGGAGAGAAAGGTAGTTGCATATCCTTTAAAGTACGCTGCAGTCAGTCCAGCATTTATTATTTTTTTTAAAAAACGTTTATTCTGCATTAAATCAGTGTCATTTTACATTTGCAAATACAAACATATACATTCATGTACACGTGACAACATTATATTCATGTTTGAGTAATCATTTGCTCCCATGCAGCCCAAAACCATTTAATAGAAAAACTCTTTCACCCGCCAGGTATCCTCATTCACACTGATAGCGTTTTTGTTATTTAATCCATACAACAAAGTTTTTTTCCCCCTTCTATATGACACATCACCAATTTTTAATTTTTTCCCAACACAAAAACATACATTTATTCATATAAATATATGCACAAAATCGCCCATACATTGCTACCCGTATACAACTACCATACATGCAAAATGGGGGGGGGGGGGGGGGGAATTAAGCTGTAAATTACGATGTACTCTGGAGAAGAATTGCAAAAGCCTATTATCTGCATTCTCCGCTGCTTGTTTTGAATGGTTGACAACTAGTGGGAAGAGGTCACATGTAATACTGCAAACATGTCCCACACAGGCCGCGCGTGGCACACCGATGGTCACTTGTTGGCATGCTACCACTGTAGAAAAATTTTACACAACACGAAATGGTCTGACCAGTCCCATTTCACTATAATATGTTTTTTAAAAAAATTTACAAGGTGTAATGCATGTTTCTTTTGTTTGTGTATATTACAGAGCATTGCTGTTTGTTAGTGTTAAATGTCACATGCGTTAATAAAATAAATACATACATATACAGTTATGATAATATGACATTTATGGCATAGTGCATGTAAACACACATTCCTCGCTCCATTCCCATCTCCAAAAGCAGAAAGCATGTTAAACCTGTCCTTCTCTCTCTCTCTCTCTCTCTCTCTCTCTCTCTCTCTCTCTCTCTCTCTCTCTCTCTCTCTCTCTCTCTCTCTCTCTCTCTCACACACACACACACAACACACACACACACATATTCTGTCTTGAACTATCTTGCACTTTCTGGAGATAGCAGTACATTGAATGCTGTGGGCTTGGGCATTACATTATCATTTTAATAAAATGTGGGTTCCCTATAATTACTAGGTCACATAGTTTCAGGGGTGAAGGATCACCAAACCATTTAATTGAAACTTTCACTCTCCAGGCAACCTCACGCAAGCTTATTTTCCTGTAAGCAAGTTCAATAGTATTGCTGAATCACAAGCACTCGCCTTAATCACAAGTGCAAATGATTTGTTTGTGGCGGGCTGGGCTGAGACCGGGAAAGCGGTCAACAAAGACGGAGAGAGCGAGAGAGAGAGAGAGAGAGGGGGATGGAGATGGGGAGAGAAGGGGAGAGAGAGAAAGAGAGAGCGCGTAAACAGATTTAAATTTGTTCAGTTCGCTACACAGAATGGCAAAATTACCACCACTACAAAGAGTTTACCTGAGCTGGCCTCGGCGAAGGCCAAACCTCGGTCGACAAGACCACTGACTCACAAAGGGCACCATCCCATTGTTCTGTCTAGGTTGGGCCAATAGACTCAGTAACAAAGAAGGAACTTGAAGGGAGTGGCGTTTGCTTAATCTGCGAATAGCTGGGAAATTTTCTGTTGAAAAATCTGTGATAGTATGTGTGGGTGTATTGTGTGGTGATTGTGAGTGGCCGAGTTTCGACTAGACCATATTATGTGTCTATACTCCGCTAGTGCTACGAGTAGTTTAGTGTATTTGTCTTTTGTGGTTGTAGGTATTGTGTTTAGGAATATAGCTTTGTATACGTCAGTTTTCTTGTTTGTGTGTGTTTCTATTAACTGTTGTAATGCAGTCTTAGTGGCTGTGATTGTTGGGCATCCATAGAAGAGATGGTCCTCTGTTTCTTGAATATTGTGTCTACAAAGCTGGCATGGTGTTATTTGCTTGGATGTCTGTGCTGCTCTCTCGGTTGTAGGGGTCATATTATAAATTAGCCTGTATGCTACTTCATTAGATTTCGATGTGATATGTTTGATGTGTAAGTTAGTGAAGGTACAGCTATAGTCTTTCATATAATATTTGTATCCTCTTTTGATTCTCAGATGTAGTGGTGGGGCTTGTTGTTTAACTAAATATTTGTATATCTGCTTGGTTGTCTGTTGTGTTAAATGTTCATTGCCTTGAATTGCTTGCATACATGTTCTATAGAAGTGCGGTAGTATGCCGTAATAGTGCGGTGTTGTTTTGTCTATTTTCTTAAGTCTGTGTAATCTAATTGCAATATAGTATAATGCTAGCGAGTGTTGATCTGGATGATTGATGATGCTTGTATTTTTGTGTGTAGGTCCTGTAAAGCTACTCCTCCTTGTTTCTTATCTTGTATTAATGTTTTGTGTTGTATACTGTGAATTGTGTTGCTGAAGATGAAATGTCTGATGTGTTTGTTTATGTCTGTGATTGTCTGTTTTGGGGGGTCTAACACTGTAGCTAAATATATTATTTTAGGAATGATGAAGGTGTTTACAATTGTGCTTCTTACAAAAATTGTTGATGTCTTGTATTTGTACCTATGTAGTATGCTTTCCGGCATGGCACATGATTGATTGATTATGTCTATAATTTGTTTTGTCAGTGATTGCCATGTTTCTGTATGTGTTTTTCTGGGATCGGATGGAAATGTGATCCCATATATTTTCATGTTATCTGTGACTGTTAGATCCGGGGGGAAATCTGCTTTATTCTTCCACTTCCCCAGACCCATTATTTTAGACTTCTGTATGTTTATTTTGGCCCCACTTCCTTCACCAAACTGTCTGAAGGTGTGAAGTATGTTCGTTATGGAAGTGTTGGTTGTAGGGAAGAAAGCGGTGTCATCTGCATAAGCAATTAATTTCCGCTCCCCTGACCCTTGTATAAATGTACCTTTAATGTTAGTGTCCTGTCTAATTGCTTCTAAGAGTGGTTCTAGTGTGAGTACATATAGGACGGGTGATAGTGGACACCCTTGTCTGACAGATCTAGTGATCCTGAAACTGGCAGTGAGTGCATGATTCACCAGTACCTTACTTTCAGGATTTTTATACAATATTTCTGTCCACTGTCTATAGTACTGTCCTATGTTACAGTGTGCTAGTGTTTTGTGTAAGTATGAGTGTGAAATTCTGTCAAAGGCCTTCTCCTGGTCTAAGGATAAAAGGGAGGATTGACAGTCTTTCTGGTGGGTGTATGTAATGAAATCTCTAATGAAGTGTGAATGTTTCTGTGTTGAATACTGCACTGTTGGTCTGGGTGTATGAGTGATGGCATGAAATTTTTTATTTTGTTTGCAAGTGATTTTGCTAGAATTTTGTAGTCTGTGTTTAACAATGAGATGGGTCTATAGTTTTTCAGCTGTGTTTTGTCTGTGTTGTCTTTAGGTATGAGTGTTATATATGACATGTTGCAAGTGTTTGGGAGTTCTTGTTTGTGAAAAGCTTCTTGGTAGACTTTTAGAAAGAAATTGCCTAGGATAGGAAAGAAGTGTTGGTAGAATTCTACAGTGAGTCCATCTGGTCCTGGTGTTTTGTCTTTTTGCATTTGATTGAGTGCATGTGTTATGTCTGCTAATGTAAGCTCTGTGTCTAGTGTGTCCCTATCTGTGTCAGATAGTTTCTTTGTGTATTGTAAGAACCTATTTTGTGTTTGTGTGTTGGCTGGTTCTGCTGTATATAGGTCAGTGTAGTACTGTTGGAATGTTTCTAGTGGTTTTCTATTTCTTCATATGTGTTGCCTCTGTTTGTGTGTTTCCTTGCATGTCTATTATTGCTCCTATTTGTCTGTTATGTTGAATGTTTTGTTCCACTGCAAGATGTTGTTTGCTGGGACTTTCTTCTGATATGGTAGTAAGTTTAGTTCAAAGGAGTGCACCACGGAATTTGTGTTGCTGGTGTTGTTCTAATTGTGATTCTAGTGTGTGTAGGTGTAGTGCATTCCTGTCAGTCTGTTTTGTGAGTTGTATTGCTGTTTGTATGATATGTTCTTGTTGTAGTCTGTCTTTGTGTATGATGGATGCTAATTGTTGTGTTCTATATCATATTGTATTCTTTAGTAGATCCCAAATGTGTGTTATGTTGTCGGTGGGTGCACTATTAGTGTATGTTAGAATAAGGTGTGTCATGTGTTGCACATAACCTGTGTTTTGGAGTAGTGTGTTATTGAATTTCAAATGTGGTGATAGTTTTGATGGCCTTGCACTTGTAGTGTCTGTAGTGATATGTGCTAGTACTGCTTTGTGATCTGTGTATTGTAATGTTTCTTGTAGGTGTTTTGTGTGTATTATGTGGTGTGTTGAAGGTGTGTATATTCTGTCTAGTCTGGCTGATCTATTGTAAGCCCTATTTTTGTGTGTTGTTGCAATGTTATTAGGGTGTCTGTATCTGAAAGCGTCTGCTAAATTGTGTGTGTCTAAGGTATTCTGTAGTATATCCAGTTGATGTATTCCATTTCTGTAATTTCTCCTTAATTGTGTCTTGATTCCTGCTTTGCCTCCCCCTACGATATCCAAATCTGAGAGTACAAAACTGAAATCCCCTGCAAGGATAACATTTTGCCCTCTGTATGTTTGTATAAGTAGGATGTCTAATTCTTGGTAAACATTTGGTTGATGATTGTAATTTGGTGATGCATGTATGTTCACTATGGTGTATGCATGTATAGTTTTTTCTACCTGTATAATGGAGATTCGTCCCTGGTTATCCGTGTGTGTTTTAATTATATCCCACCTGTCTGATGTCTGCAGAATAGCTGTTCCTGACCCAATTTAGTGTGTGCCTAAACTAAAGCATGAATGTTTGAGGTCTAGCTGTGTTGTGATATGTTGTGTGAATGTTTTTAACATATATTTGTTTCTTATAATAGTATAAAGTCTGGTTTGTGCTTGTTTATCAGTGTGATAATGTGTTGTAATTTTGTACGTATACCACAAATGTTTAAAGTAATAATAATTAAATCACTAGTCATTGTAATTTTAAGTAACAACAAATAAATGAGATATAATAAGTATATCGATTCACACGCAAAGTTGTTATCCATGATGGGTACATTTAGGCGAGCAAGTCTTTAGTAGCAAAAGTTTGTGTGAGAGGATCATCTTGATCCTCATTCTTATCACTTGTGTCTACAAAGAGAGTGTCTGATATGCTGTATGTGTTGTCTTCGTCTTGTACTTGTGTCTTCCTCTTGTTGTTCTTGTTCAGTTTCCTTTGTCTTGCCTATAGTAGCTTTGACTTTTTCTTTCTTTGGCAGTGATAAGTCGTCTGTTTCTGTGTCATCGCTGTGTTTTGAATGCAGTAGTCTTCTGTTAGCCCATTTTCTCTTCATTGGTTTGCTGACGATTTGAAAACCGATCAGAGTCTTCATTCTTTGGATTGATTTCTTGTGATGTTATTTTCTTGTGTGTTCCTGTCTTCTTGTGTGTTGATTTGACTACTGAAAGTTTGTGTCAGTTCAATCTTTCCCTGTGGAGGAGTTTCTCTTTCGAGTGGTGGGAAATCTTCTTGGCTTTGTACACTGACTGCTGCTGCTATTGGTGTCATCGGTTGTTGTCGACTAGGGCATTTATTTGCCCAGTGGTTGTTTTGGCCACATGCTGGACAATTGGTCTTTCTCCCCGGCATCGTGATCAACACTCTGTGATTATTGTTCGTAATACCAGGAGTGTAGATCTGTATATAATGGGGGACTTCCGTTTTTGGGTTGCAGAGCGCTCCCCACTTGCCAGCCCCATTCTTTATCCTAAAGACCTCAGCCTTGTCGTCTCCTGTAATATTGTGCACCAGTTTTTTAACCAACATTGATGCACTTATCCCATCGTTTTATCAGTCCTCCCAAACTGGCTGCATAGAACTGCATGCTTTGTTTTCATTTACTTGCCATCCCACAGAACTGTATGACTTACTTATTGACTCACCTTCGTAACTTTTTCTACCCAGCTATGCACCACTTTACGAGATAAACATTTGTCAGCATAAACACTGAAAACCCATCTTGGCGGGAGACATTTCGTGAATGATGCCGAAGTTGAATGTGAAGTGAAAACGTGGTTTAGAAAACAGAGCACGCAGTTCTATGCAGCCGGTTTGGGAGGACTGATAAAACGATGGGATAAGTGCATCAATGTTGGTGGAAATTATGTTGAGAAATAAAGGGGCAATGTATGTATAAAAATAAACTAGCTTCAAGCTGTTATCATATTTAGGTATTTTTCTACAGCCATTTGTGACTTACTTATTAATTTACCCTCGTACACTAACAAAGAAATAATAATTATATACAATTTAAGAAACACAATTATCATGCACGTCTCCATTATGTAGAGATGACTTGTCAAAACATTTATATGCATGAGGTTAATTCATTCAGTAGCATGTCCTTTGCAGAACCTCGCTCCCTTAACAACCTTCCGGAAAACCTCTCGATCATAAGCAAGATGTCCCGCATCTGATACACCCATCTGGAGATCATCCGCCACATCCTGCATCCATCTTCTCTTTGGCCTTCCTCTTCCTCTCTTCCCAGGCATATACCCTTCCATTATTGTTCTCTCCAAACTTTCGTGATGTTTCAAGTGACCAAAATATTTCAATTTTCTTTGTTTTATCGTCTTTAATAGCCAACCTTCTTCAATATTCAACTCTTGAAGTATGGATGCATTTGTTCTTTTCTTTACCCAAGATACTCTTAGAACTCGTCTATAACATTTATATTCAAAGGCATGAGGTTAAGTTAGTTTAATTATCTGAATTGTATTTTGGTAATTTCATTAAGACCAAGAACAGCAAGTGCCAAAGTGCAGCACAGACCCAAGCCTCGTTATGGTGATCCACTGAACCAGACATCAAAATCACTGCAGGAGCATCAGTTTAACAGCACAGGAGACATCAGGGATGCCATTTATGAAGAATGGTACAAGGTGCATTTACAATTAGCCAGACAAAAGAAAAAAGATGAAGAAAAGAAAGCTAAAGAGGAGGAAGAAAAGAAAAAGAAGGTGATTTGATTTATTATATAACTAAATTATATTTTTGTTAAATATGCGTATTAACATACCATTTTATAGTAGGGTTTGTTAATACTAAAAGGTCAGATGGCTAAAACTCATAGCCACTATTTCCAAGTGTTTGCATCCTTATTCCCATTTTTGTGTCTGATAAGTTTTACATAATATTTCATTTTATTATAGTTTTAATTTTATAGATTCATAATTGGCATGTGTAAAATCAGTGCAGTTTAAATAATTGACCTTTAAACTTCGACAAGAGTTGACAATTCTCAACCATACATAGACAAAAACCTGATCTCATTAAAAGTTGTTTTTAGTTTTGTTCATCATCACCATAATGTGCCATGCAGATAAGCATGGCCATCTCACACGATCACCAGAGTCTTAGATCAGGTCTATGTTCTTGTCCAGATTATACCATGTGGCCAAGCCATCCAGATATTTATAGCTTTACCGTCCCTTGCTCTTATTCCATTAATTTTGCCAGTTGTTGTTAAGTCTGGGTGGCGGGGGTAGTGGTATAACTTATCAAAAGAGACGTTAAGCACCTCCTTCCCTCTTCTAGCCTATGGGACACCCTTGGGCAGGGTGGAGTACCCCTTTAGCTCCCCATCCAAACCAGATAAGCAGGTGATGGATTGAGCACAAGAATAGCTGACAGATAGTTGGTTATGGTATGAAGTTCATGACAGTAGGTAGAAGATCTATTTATAGAGACAATAGCTACAGTCATAAACAAATATGGTCTCTGCCAAGATGGAAAACAATGACAGATAATCTTCTTTACAGCTGCCCCAAAAATCATTATGCGATAACTCACAGAATTTCAGGTAAATTGTGTAAATGCGTTCTCCATTAGAACAGCCTTTCTCAGTAAGAAAGTCATAAAAATTTGTAAGTCGACCAATAATAATATTTTATTTTAGAAGTATGAATCTAATATATTTACTGTTTTAAAGGAAGCTGAGAATAAACATCAGGAAGCAGAATTGTCCTATAAAGCATGGATGGAGCAGAAGAAAAAGATACTTCAAGAAGAGTACAAAGAGAAAGAGAAGAAGGAAAAGCTGGCAAAGGAAAAAGTGGAACAAGAAAAGAAGGAACAAAAAGACAAATCAAGAAAGGTAATTTATATTATAATTTATGAAAAACTGTTGTATTATTTTATTATTTGTAGCTCTTATAGAGTTGGCGAATGATTGTCACTTACATACTGCTTATCTATCTTACTGCAGTCTAAGTATAATGATAAAAAAGAAAAAAGTATCTTCATCATTATCATGTGCCCTGCTAACTGGCATAGGTATTTATGCCTCTCCACAGATCTTGGTCCTTGGTGTTCTGAATCAACTCGACTGATGATATTCCTCATTGCCACCATCTCAGTATAGAAATATACTAAAGTTAATATAAGATAGTGAAGATATTTATAAAGATAAGACATCATCACATAATCACAGGAGTAATACATCTCAAAGAATGATTAGTCAAGCATGAATGAACCAACATTGCTGATTCACCAGTAATTGGTGTTTGTCCGTGTGAAAGCATTTTATTGAAAAGAATAGATCATAACTACTAATGGATTTACAATATGAGGTACAGGGTGTATATTTAATGGCTGTGCAATGTTTGAAAATATTGCCGGTCCATGTTTTGTATTTACCTTTTATGTTGCATGAACTTTACAGAGGGTGAATCTCAAAACTTGGACTGGCAATATTTTCAAACACTGCACTGTCATTAAAAATACACCCTATAGTTTTCTTTCCTCTAGCATCTAGCATAATGAAAACAATATAAAAAATGTGAAGTTGGATAGGAACAGTTTTGATTCCTTAAGAAAAAAGGCACAGACAATGCTATTTCATCATTATTATCTTGTGCCATATGGATAACTATAGATGGTCATAGTTCACCATGTGACATGATCACCAGTCTTGGATCAGGTCTGTGTTCTTGTCCCAATAAATCTGGTATTCTGTGAACTGATGAATCATGATTTCATTGGCATCTGCAGAGAAGGTAGTTTGCCATTGCTTTCCTTCTTGGCAGTGACCATACTAGTCAGCGAGTGTAGTCACTGTCTCTGTAAACAGATCCTGTGTCTACTATTGCAAACTTGAGAGCAGAACTAACAACAGTCTTCTGCTGCTCTAAAGCTCAGTCCACTACCTGCTCCCATGATTTCACATTACATTGGTTTTGGGACTAAATAGGTACTCCACCTTGCTCAAGGGTGTTCCATAAGCTAGTGGAGGGAATGAGGCACCTTACTTCTCCTTTTTTTTTAAAGGGATAACCCTTCTCGCTACTCCAATTAGTAAAGGATGAAGAAATGCAAGCAGATTGATATATGTACTCTATGAGCTCTACATTGGTGATTTTATATACCATGTTATTCCCACTATTCTGTGCAGGCACCAATTAGTGAATGTTTGCCCTTGTCACATGACACAAACTTGCTGGAATAGCTTTAGTGTAGGTATAAAATATATACATTAGAATGTAACAATGGGTGCAATTTCTAATTGGATTTCTGTTTTCAACTTTCTGAAGTATGTTTTATTATTATTAAGGTGTTTGAAACTTGGAAAGGCAAGAAAGATGCTGTAATTCAAAAGGAGCTGCAAAGAAAGAATGAAGAGGCTAAGAAGGTCGAGAGGGAAAAGAAGCACGAATTACTTAAAAAACAAAAGGAACGAGAAAGTGCACATAAAACATGGTAAGACTTGAAATCTGAATGTTAAGAAAATTTTTTGTACTAGCCAAGAAATATCTTAAATATCACATATGAGTATATCTGGGTTATGTCTGCAATCTACTGTGTCTTCTAAAATGTTGCTGTATTGTATCTACTTATTGTGCCCTTTTTACTCCATAGAAGCATAGGCTATCAATCAGTTAATGCCAAGCCACAGTATATTTGCTATTTCATGCACATTGTCACAATATTTTAAATCTCTGACTCTAACTCTCTTCTCCAAGCGTTTTGAGAATCTCCCTCTTTTTTGTTTTTCCTGTGAGTTCTAGTGAAAGACTTTCTAGTTATACTATTGTCAGTTTTTGTTTTTTCATTGTATGTCGTATCTGTCAAGAGCCAGCATCTTTCTCTCTATTTCACACACACACATACCACCATCAACAACCCCCCCCCCCTCCCCTTCATCACTACCACCACCACCAAGACACTGGAATCTGTCTAATTCTCTCCTTAAGCACCGCATTAGTGATCATACCATTTCAGCCCTTCTAATTTGTGTGCAGGTACCAGTTAATGAATGTCTGTAGTTTGTTAGTAACTGTGTTAATGATTCTCCATGTTACTGATCCATATAGCAGTACTGATTTAACATTAGAGTTAAATATCTTTGGTACTGACTGTAGTTTCTTTTGACTTTTATTTTAATATCACTATCTGTTCCCATTCTTTGTCTACATTGCTAACTAAATAGGTATATGGTTCCATCTCTTGAAGTGAGGTTTTACCAAGAGAGATAGTATTATCCTTTTCTTGATTTAGTATTGTTATCTTTGTCTTTCTTTTATGATTTTTGAGACCTAATTATTGTAACCTCTTATTAAGATTGTTTAGCTTATCTTGCATCTGATTTCATGTGTGGGACAGAAAGACAAAACAGTCAGCAAAATCCAGATCATCAAGCTTCTTTTTCACAGTTCATTGAATTTAATTTCTGGTAATAATTATTGTTTTTGTCTGCCTAATCCAGTTTATAGATAGTAAAAATAATAAAGGTGACAAAAGGCCACACTCCTGTTCTTATTTAAAGCGTATCTGTTAGTTGTTCCTCAGGAAAAAAAGGAATTATATAATTTTTTTAAAGTGAAAACTAAAGCATCATTATCCTTGCAACATCCACGTTGCCACTGTCACTTTTTTTTTTCATTTTCATCATCATAATCATCACTATCATGTTACATCTTTGCAGTGAAGGTTGACAGTAATAGATCTTCTGACAGTCTCTGTTTTGAGCATTGGTTGTGTAATCTGTCTGGTTGTAATCTGACCATGTCTTCTTATTGACTGTCCTATTATATCTTTGGTGCCTTCTAGCTCTTGCCTACAGTTCTACCCTCCATGATGGTTTCTAATTGATTTTTTAATTATTAATGTGACCAAAGTATGTGACACTGGGCACTGTAGGCAATCATGTTGCTCTACAATAATCTTTCCTCTGTGATTTTGATAAGGTTTTTATAAACATATCATCTTCAGTGCCACTCAGTCTGACATATTTTTCTCCTTTTTACCTGTCTCTAAAATCTTGAATCTTCCTGGATCCACAGTTATCTTTAGGCCCTCTTTTTTCATAATAAAAAAAAAAACTAGAGATTTATCCAGAACTTTATGGGAGTCTTGTGTCATGACACGGAGGGTCACACAATTAAATAAGGCACTTCTTCAAGAAGCAGAAGGGAACCTCAAATTGATTACAGAAGTTGTGGACAGTGAAGAATGTTTGTTCATGTTATAAGTGGAAATAAACTTAAATACTCAAGTGTCAGTTGGCAAACCTTGATGAGAAAAGCTTACAAGAAGAGAGATAAAAGACCTAGATGACTTTATAAAATGACATAATCAAGGTAAGAACACAGATCTGATCTGAAACTCTGGTGATCATATGAAAGGGTGAACCATGATTGCTCACGTTTACCAGCATGACACATGTTGATGTTAATGACATGGATATAGTCTTTTTATCTATCCATAGGACTATTAGCATTCCTCTAAGAAAGCACATCTCTGTGTCCTCTAGTTTCATTCTAATCTCATGACTAATGTGTGTGTGTGCTTCTGTTTGTTGTGGGGCGTTCATTCATTCTGAAATCAAGCATAGTTCACACACATGCTACTACCTCTACTGTACTGGGCTGATTTTTGCATGTGGATTAGCTTTCATGATTACCAGTGTCCCTCACCATTAGACGAAACCACTCCAACTTCAGAGGTGCTTGTAATTTATGTTCCAAAGTCAAGTAAGGGAAGTCAACATTTTAGTCCAGCTGACTGTGTAAGAGACACCAAAATGTGACATAGAAATAGAAGGGAAAATCCTTGACCAAGTTGATAATTTTAGATACCTAGGGGCATTTATAACATCAGATGGAAGATGTACAACAGAGATTAGGAGCAGAATAGGGCAGGCAAAAGCCGCATTTCAGAAAATGAAGAGTATCTTATGCAATAAGTCACTATCACTGAATGTAAGAAAGAGAGTGCTGAAATGCTATGTAGAACCAGTTTTGCTGTATGGCAGTGAATCTTGGAATGTAAATGAACAAATTAAGAAGAAATTAGAAGCAACAGAGATGTGGTTCCTGAGACGAATGTTGCGAATTCCTTGGACTGCCAGAGTAACTAACGACGACTGCCTGAAACAGGCTAATGAAACTAGAACATTATATACAACAATAAGACAGAGACAAACAGCTTTCTCAGGTCATGTGATGAGAAGAGAGGCATTGGAGAACATCGTAACAACTGGAAAAGATTGAGGGGAAGAGAGGCAGAGGTAGACCAAGAGAATTGAGCCCGCTACCTCAGCATCAGCACACTGGATGTTTAAGAACAAGCACTCTTATCCATTCAGCCATGTTGACCTCCTTAAAGCAATGTATTTTTCTTCTTACACAGAAGAACTCTGCAGTTGTGTTATGAACAGAACATCCATAGCTAATTACATTTGCATTACATTCATTGAATGATTTTTTTAAAATGTCACTAATAGGTTAAACAAAAAGGAACGACATCATGTGACACACATAGAACAGAAAAAGAAAGAGGAAAAGAACAAAAGAAGCTTTGAAGAGGATACAAAGGAGGAGCTACAAAAGAAAGAGAAGAGTGCTGAAAATATTTACCTTGAATGGATAGAAAGGAAGGTAATTTTATACAATTATAAAAATATATGTCTAGTGCTTTATCTTTTTATGTGCTGCAGTACTGGTATATCAAGTACACACACCTGTTGCTGAATTTAATATGTTAATAGATGGCTTAAAGTTTATGCTGTGTCAGTATTTATATTACACTGTAGAATTGCTGTCAGTGTGTTATAATTCATTGTTTTTCAACAGTATGTGAATTTTTTTCTTTAACAAGCAGAATGTAGCTTTTCTCCCTACTGTTGGGTTAACATATGGAATGTGGTTGGACGGGTGAAATGACATTGTTCTTCAAATTAGACATGAGAGGAACCTTTACTGATTATTGTTTTCTGGAAATAAATATGTAAAATGTTGCAGTAAAAAATATGCAAGAAAAATAAATAAAACTATGAAAAAAAAAGGCTTACAAACTTTCTGCAAGGGCATGCAAAAGTCTTATAAACTTGTTGGAATTACTTGCATTGGTGATAGTTGCAAACTCCAGCTGACACAACTTCATAACATTGGAACTGAAGATTTGCCCAAGGAAGAAAAGCAAGGATGGGAACAGGTCATCCCCATAATGCTATGATGTTTTAAATGTAAAGCCCAGTTACTTCACATTCTTTTAGCATCTTCTTGCCATAATGTTACTTTGCTGTTTGATCCTGTAGTAGAGAAAACTATCAGGAGGTGTATCATAGAACAGAGTGTAGCACTTCACCACACATGTCTTTGTTAGCTAGACTTCTTCAGGTTACATTTATTCTTTTTTGTGTATGTATGAATTAAGAAAAATTAAGGATTAAACACGGACTTATATTCAAGTGAAATTATTTGCCGTTTTATGAAGAATCTCTGGAGGACAATCAGCACACACATGTCATGATTGTAATGGACTCACAAAATATGCTGAGAAGAGTGAAGACAGGCATGCTTCATGCAAAGTGGCATGCTTCAATTAAAAAATTAATGGCAGGGAACATCCACTGGATCTTTCTCTTAGGACATGTCAGTGTTTTAGGAAACAAGCAGGCAGGCAGATTGGCTGGGGTATTGGTGCACGATAATGCATGTTTAGTCAGAGCCCCTTGAGATTATGTATATATTATGGAAGAACAGATAAATCAAAGCCTGGAGAGAATGGCATTGCAGGAAGTGGCGAGTGGCCAACACTAAGTACTTTGAGGAAAGGCCAGACAGATAAACAGTCAGACTGCAACTGGTACCAATAGTATTGGGACTCTTTGCTAGTTGTTGAAGATGAGGATGGAACATGTAGGGGAATATTTTATATGATGTGATGTTGGTTCTTGATTGAGCTGAACTCAACTCGTGAAGAATCTGATTTTCTAATCTTTACTGAATCATTATGAATGTATACTGGCTGTATAAGCCGCGGTAGCATAGTGGTTCATGCACTATTTTACCAAGACAGTGATCCAAGCTCAATTTTTTAGCAGTGGCAGGATTCTTATTTACAATCAGTAAAGCTCTGGGCCAAATGAGCTTCATAAAAATTGGTACCAAGTAATTTTAGGAATCTGTTGGGAATTATATGGGAAGGAAAGGGGATGAGGAAGGAAACTGGCAATCTCATGTCATTAGACTGTGGTCTGGAACATGGGAAGGACTAACATTTCTCACCCATTAAGAAGTGTCTGTCATGGGACTATCTTTACCCTGTTTTTTAGTGGTGGTGCTTCTATCAGCAACTATAATATTATCAGATTTAGATCCGCCTCTGACAGTTTTGCAGCAATAATTTAGTTATCATCGTCACTCAGCTTTTGTTCAAATCACCTCAGAAGTGATAATGTATTTTATGCTTACACCATGCACTGTGATTGTCGAGTGGTTCTGCAGCACATGCCAGTCCAGTTGAATTCTAAGTTGAGGAGGAATATATTTCCAACATTATGACCAAGGGATTGGTTTGTTAAATCGATGTCTGTCAGCCTGCACGTTTTTTCTGATTGTCTACACACACATACATATATCTGGTGTGTATTATGTGTACACAATTAGAACTGTTGTTATGAGACTAATACCTTAGGTGCTCTATGACATAGGTAACATATCTTAAATGAGGAATCACTCAGTCACCCTGACATGTACAGTTTGGGATCTCATTATGCTATAAGTTTGAAAAAAATTAATAAACAACCAAGTCAGTGAGAAAGACAACTCATGATGATGATGCTGTGACCTAGTATATTTTAAGTTCCATGCATTCAACATCATGACTGATTATCCTTTATGTCTTTATGGAAATCAAAAGACAGCTAATAGATATACTCAGACAAAAATGTAAGGGTTATAAAAAATATGCAAACAGCAAAATATCAGGAGAAACAAATAAGGAAACCAGAAACAAAAGGGCCCGGTGTGTGACACCATAGACCTATTATGTGCACTGGCAATATTACTGTCAGATATCCAAACAATTAACAAAGGATTAAAAGAAAGCTAGATGCACTAAGCAAACAGTTTCAAATACAGAAATCAGGAAGTGATAGCAACAATATCTGTGTGTGTGTGTGTGTGTGTGTGTGCGCGCGTGCGTGCGTGCGTGCATGCGTGCATGTGTGTGTGTACACACAATCATAATAGACAAAACCTAGTAACGACCCAAAATATAACCAACTGCCATGTTGAAGATTAAACAGGGTTCATGCACTCTTTTGTAAAAGATTGTTCCTAAATCAGTTTTATGTTCTTCCTGTTTGCATCAGTTTATAATGAATTCCAGAGGTACCAAACAATATTTGTGTATGTTAATATTTATTTAATACTTAATTTAAGAATCGACATCATTGTGCATGCAACATTCTCACATATGATATTTCCTCCTTTTCAAAAGCTACTAAAGATTTCTCATGCTGACATTCCCACATCAATTTGATTAAATGTCTGTCTGGTTCTCCTCTATGCTTTTATTATTGTCCAGACACTGTACTAACTCCCTTCTGAGCCTGTCTTCCCAGATACAAATATGCAGTCTGTTCAACTGTACTCTCCACCTGATCCCAAAATATCTGTATCGCGTCATCTCTATCATAAAGTAGCCATCCACCTAGAGACAGCAGCAGTTAATCTATCAGCTGTTCATTGTCCAGCATACCTGCATGCTATAGGCAGAAAATCCTTGATATGCTCACAATTGTGTATGTTAATGGGAATATATTTACATTGTTATGGAATTTGTTTATTCTTCTATTTAATTTTTATTTAGGAAAATCAAGCCAGGCTGGAGAAATTAAAAGCTAGACGTAAATTAGAGGAAGAGGAAGGCAAGCCAGCTTGGTCACCAGCAAATCGAACTATTCCTTTTGGTAGATGATGTGTATAATTGTAATAAAATGTGTAAGCCTCAAACATTGTGCCACAGCTTCAGGCTAATTAACACGTTATTGCTAGAGATGTTGATAATAATCCAAGCTATGTTTCCTTTTTCTTGTAAATTAGATTTGTTTGTTTTGTTCTATACCTCTTTTACCGGTTTTTGATTTACAGTTAATTCACAAAAAATTATATATCCTCTTATGATTATTGTAGGCAGCCAAATGAGATGCCATTGAATTTCATTTTGCCAACTCTATACAACATAAAAAGTAAACTGTATGTAAGTTTTAAAAAAAAAAAAGAAGGGCCCTTTTCACCATTCTCTATTGGCTGTTTGCTTCTAGCCCTATATTTTTAGACCATTCAGGACTTTCTGAGAGAAGAGGTCAATATCATTCTGGCTGCCTTTACTACCCAGCAGATTTTGGGGCACTTATTTTAGACTGGGTTGATCTGGGAAGCCAGGTTACTGAAAAAAATAAATACTCCTGTCTCAAAAGGCATTTGAACATATGACCACTGAGCTAGCAGACAAGCATGCTATCCATTGTGCTACCACCATATTGTATGTGAAAAGCTTAGACAGTTAGACAATAAATAATAATATAAGCAATATCAACTTCATTAACTTCATATCCAGAGTTTTGAACGCCAGACCAGGCACCTAAATATGAAGAAGATGCGGTGGAGGAGGAGGAGGAGGAAGAAGAAGAAGAAGAAGAAGAAGAAGAAGAAGAAGAAGAAGAAGAAGAAGAAGAAGAAGAAGAAGAAGAAGAAGCATGTATATTATGCTCTAAAATAACTATCACTTTTTAAAAAATTAAAGTTATTCACATGGAGGACTGAATTCTAATATTAGGTACTTTGGACTCTCCTGTCATGATTCTCACTAGAAAGAAGCTCATCTAGAGTTGTTAAGTCAATGCCATTATTGGTGTCATCTTAATAAATATCACCATCATCTTCATTTGACAAAACCTAGTCTTTCTACCACAAAATGGCATCCTTGATGTTAAGTTTATTCAAAATACAGCATTTGACGAATCCTTTTTGATGTATAATGTATCTAATGCCTTCCAAGCCCATACTCTGACATGTGTGAAAGTTAGATGATGCATACGATCGGCAGTATTTGGATAATTATCATCACTTAACCATGCAATCCATTAAAAATGGATAACACCTTTCTTTGGCCAATTAACAGTGGAATTGTAACTAGATCAGATTTGAATTTCTTAATTTCTTTCTCAAAGAAGACATCTATTACATCAAAACAAGTCAAGTACTAACATTGAAGATTGTTTTGCTTCTGATGACATCAAAACAAGTCAAGTACCAATGTGGAAGATTGTTTTAGAGACCACCAACATGTTGCCCAAATTAATTTTAACCAGTCAGTGTTTAGTGCTTCATTCATCCATCCTTTACATCGAACAAGAATGTGTTCACCTTTTAGAAAGGTTAGAAAGTGTACTTCTTTTAGAAGAGTCTTTTCTTAAAAGTTATAAAAGGCAGCAACTTTCCTTAATATGCAGTACACTCTAACATAATGGTGAAGTGAGACTTCTTGTGTCCAGTTAAAAGTTAGTTGCATATCCTTTACAGGACGTTTGCAGTCAACACCAGCAATTTTTGGTGTTCTTGATGTCTTGGCAAGTTTACATTCAGTAGTTTACCATTGAATTCTGAACGACCGGCACCCATACCATTTCATAAAAAAACTAGCACAACGTGGTCTGCTGCCAAATCGCGCGCAGCTGTGTTTTGAATGCGGGTATGTGTCCGTAACCTCTTCACCACAGAGACCAGCCTTGTGTCCAGTATAGACCAATTTTGATACCTTTTGTGCCTATGGTTTTGTTGTAGAGTAAATTGAAAGGCAAAGGCATTTGATCAGCATTTCCAACCTGTGCAAGGTTTGTTCATTTTTTAAAGTTTGTTTATGAACTTTTGAAACTCTAAAAACTTTTACGTAGTCATCTGGAAAATTCTGTGTTATAGTAGTTCTTTGATGAATTGAAAGACCATGTCGCTTCATAAAATGAACTGCCTATCAAAGTGACGTTTTAATTGCTGTGTGCCTGTATGAAATTATTTAATTTCCAGATGCCTTCTATCCACCACCCACTTCAGTAATGTTTTTTCTAGGTCTAAAAATCCTTTTTATTAGGAAAACTTGCAATGCCTCTGTGTTTTTTTCCCCCCGCCATAATTATAATGGAAAGAATGTTGACTTTTTGCCTAATTGCCATTAGGTTCTGCATATTTACAATTCAGAGCTTTTCTGTTATAGCATAATATTCTCTTTAATTAATTTTTAGAGCTGAAAATAATAAAAGGACAAATTTAATATCAAAACAAATTAAAGAACAAGAGTGTGAAATGCATTTTGCAATGTCTGATAACTTAAAAACACAGAGCACATTCAATTTCATGTCATTTTCATTGTGAATAAAATGTTATATTATTAATATTACTGTTGATATAAAAAATGACATATTTATTTGTACTTGGAAATAACTCACAAATTTTAATTGCTAATATTGTGTGTATTATACACCCGATTTTGTGGTATACTCCATCAGAAGATCATCATCATCATATACCCTAAACCGGTAAAGTGTCACAATGTACCCTATGGTCTGCATACAATTCCGGAAAGAAATACTAATATACTTGACTTAATATGCAAAGATTTGTGCTACTTTTTTCATAACATTTCATAATAAAAACTGAATGCCACTTTTGTATGTAATCTTGCAATTTTCTCCACAAACTAGTCCTCCTTTTAACCATCATTTTAATGCTGCCCTGATCCCTGGTTGACAGTTGATGGTATCTTGATGAAGAAGATGATGATGATATAATTCCTTTAGCTGTATGACAGCCTCTCTGACATAAGTGCAGGCCCTCCTTTATTGTGGCAATGATTTGAATTATGTATTGTTGATTGGCCGGTCTCCCTGGTGAAGGACTTTAACGATTTTCTCCATTATCTCGTATATCCATGTGAGGAAGACAGCTGCCCGAGATTCGGCAGCGGATCACGTAGCGTTGGTTACTTACGAGGTATGTGAGCCGGTCGTTCAGAAAGCAATGACAAACTACTGAGCGTAATCTTGCCAAGAACATCAACAGCAGCTGAAGAATGCTGGTGTTGACCATCAATCCTGTGACAACCCCCGAGGCATCTCCTGGCCAGAATTCTTCTCAATCCCCTCACAGACCATCTCCACCAAGGTCTTATTCCTGAGAGTCAATGTGGCTTCACAAAAGATCGAGGAGCTGTTGACATGATTTTCGCTGCAAGGCAGTTGCAAGAGAAATGTCGGGGACAGAACTCTGAACTGTTCTAGGCTTTTGATACAGTCAGCAGATAAGGACTGGATGATTATGGCGAAATATGGCTGTCCGCGAAAGTTTTTCAAGCAGTGCGGCTATTTCATGATGGTATGCAGGCAAGAATCCAGGAAAATGGCGAACTTTCTGAGCCCTTTCCTGTCACCAATGAAGTGAAGCAAGGCTGTGTCCTGGCACCAACACTGTTCAGTCTTACGTTTTCAGCTATTCTGACCAATGCCATAGTAAATGACGACATTGGAATAGAATAGACATCAACAACCGCAGGGTTGGAAAGCTGTTTAATGTCAGTAGGCTGAAAGCTAAACCCAGAACTACCAGCAACACCATCAGAGAGCTGCTGTTTACGGACGATTGCGCTCTATTTGCTAACTAAGAGACAGACTTGCAACACAACATTTCAGCTTTCTCGTATGCCTGTGTCAGCTGCGGACTCAATATCATCTCTGAGAAGACTGTAGTTATGTACCACCTAGCTCCAGGGATTAATCACACCGTGCCGAATATAAAAGTGAATGGTCATAAACTAAGTGTTGTGGACAAATTCACATATCTTGGCGGAACTGTGTCGCAAGCTGCCACAATTGATGACGAAGTGAATGCAAGAAATCTCCAAGGCCAGCACAGCCTTTGGAAGACTACAAAAAATGTGTTGGGCAGAAATGGAATAAGTAAGCATGCAAACAAAGCTGAAAGTTTACACTGCTAAATGCTTGTGAATCCTGGACTGTTTACCAGCGACACGCTAGGAAATTGAACCACTTCCACATAGTCTGCCTTAGGAAGCTGCTGAAGATCAAATGGCAAGACAAAATCCCAGACACTGAAGTCTTAGAAAGATTCCCTGGGCTGGTCACCTGACTCGCATGTCAGATCACAGGTTCCCTAAACAAATTTTTCTACGGTGAGCTGCGTTGTGGTGAACGCTCCTAAGGCGGCCAGATGAAACGCTTTAAAGACACTGAAGATATCGCTTAAAACTGTTGGAATTCATCACCACACACGGAAGACTGCTGCCAAAGATCTATTTTCACGACGTACATCGTTACGGAATGGTGTAGTCACTTGAGAAGCAAACATGACTGCAAAAGCTGTGGAAAAAAAATACGGGACATTATATTATAATTTATTATTATCACTGAATATTAGAAATGAAGTTTATTCCAGATCTGCCAAATCCCAGTCAGACAACTCCTCTTCAGGTTTCTGTAGCTATTTGAGTATTTCCTGATGTGTTTGCTCCTGCGATGATGATGGTGATGATTGAAAGAAACGTGTATATGCCTCCTGTGATCCAATTTTTCGTAGAATATTCCTTAGGTAGTTTATAATCATGACATCATTTGTCATATCTCTTCATTCCATATCTAATAGTCAAAACAGCTGTCAAACTCTTGATGCTCAGTCTGTTCCGCAATTTTGATTTTATAACTCACATCTGACTGAAAATACGCTCCACGTCCGCATTAGAATGAGGTAAAATTAGCACAGTTAAAGCTACATCTGTAAGATCTTGGAAAGGATTTTCACCGGTAGCATCCCTTGTATGAGGCTATTTCTGCCCACAGTCCAAGTGTGTCAGAGGTCTGTGTCCACTGCATATGATGAAGTTTTCTCCACTGGAAATCGATGCGGGTGAGAGTAGCTGCATCTTCTACAAACATTTTAGCAAGATCCAATATACAGGGCTTCATTGGCTGTATACATTCACTTCCCCTAAGACATGACATGGACTGCAAAACTCGAACGTTATCGGGCAAAAGTAAACAGCAGCTGTGTCAACAGCTCTATTAAAAACTGTATGCACCTTCCACGAATTTCTTTCTCATCAGGAAACTGGTAGTCTGCTATTTCTTTCTCAAACTCATAACCTAGATTGGGATTAGGATGTAAATAATCTTGAATAGCATTACTTACTGCTATTTTCCCCCCACAGGAATAGCAGTCTTTGAATTGATAGAATCAGTGAGTTGGACAAGATCGCTGAGTATTTTTGTTGGATCCTGTATATCTGCTTCGAATTTCTTATTCACACTTTAAACTTCTCCGAGAATATGCTTGAGAAATATGAGATACACATAGTTTTTCATGTCGCTAAACATAGAATATAGAAGGTCTGCTGTATAACAGCGCTCGATGAGTCTTGCTATATCAAAATGAGTTCTGAGCTCGACCCACTGCTGCAATATTCTGACAATGGCAGATTGAATGGACGTCCATCGTGTCTGGCTTAATTGAACAACCTTCAGAGAATGTTGTCCATCATTTAATAAAGCAAAAAGTTCCCTGTACTTTGTTTGACAAAGACTTGAAAAACCAGTTATATGTTTCTCTAATCATGAACTCTATGTTCCTGGGCAGACAAGCAGCTGCAGCCTGTGACACTGCCAGCTGAAGGGAATGACATACACACCTAACTAGTACCAGATGAGGAACTACGGATTTTAATTTTGTATATACTTCATTGTTTACACCTGTCATGACAGATACATTGTCAATGGCGAGTTTAAACATATATATATATATATACACACATTTATTATTAATTATACCACAGCAACTCCTCTTCAAGAAGTGTACACAGTGGTTCGGGTTACTTAACAGGCGATAGCTAGGTGTGCAGAGAACTATAATTCGCTTTCGAGAAGTTTATAGATAATTATTCATCTAAGTCTTCAACCAGAGGAGTATATCTCTCTCTCTCTCTCTCTCTCTCTCTCTCTCTCTCTCTCTCTCTCTGTGTGTGTGTGTGCACGCGTGCGTGTGTGTGTCTGTGTGTGTTTGTGTGTGTGTGAGAGAGAGAGAGAGAGAGAGAGGTACAGAGGAGTATAGATATAAGATTGAAAGACGAATGCAGATCAATATACTTCACAATTCCCCAGCATTGTACGGAGCAGTGTACGCCTCAGTTACCAAAATGTTTGCAGACATATGTCATTATTCAAGACATGCATGGGGTATCATCTAATAGTCTTCAAGAAATTTAGAGGAGCACACATCAGTGCCATTTCGAATACAAAGCGCTCTAACTATCAGTGTCGTAGAAGTGTACAGAGGAGTATTCGTCTCAGATTCCAAGACGTGCTCATAGCATTAAACCTATCAGTCTACACGAAGTGTACAGACCAGTTGTCCTCTCAAGTCTTCAGTTGGTGTTCTGTAAAATAAAAGGACCCTCTGACAAGCCTAAAGGCGCATTGGGCACACCGAGTGAGACCCATAGTTGTATAGACCAGTAGGCAATCATTGGATGATAAGGTCAGTATGACACCTAAATACCCAAGACATTTCCAGGCACCCATTTAAATATGGGTCCCCGTGGGTGCCCAGGGCAATTAAAAAACAAGAGTGCGAACCTGACACCGTGCGGTTAGTAGCCATGACCACGGAATCGGCAGGTGGCTGTCTAGCCACTGTTCTACCGCTGCATCCCTTCAAGAGGTGTACAGAGCAGCATGGCAATCAATCTTCTAGTTGTGCACTTTGCAGCATTCCTTTCTGTTTGTTTATGTTTAGTCGATGGATCAACATCACGGCACACGGGTACAACCCATAAGTGCTCCGTTCTCCTCCTAACTCAAACCTGAGTCTGGAGAAACTCAGCTCAGTACACAAACTCCGTAGCACCGCCGAGGATCCTGAAATACTTTGGGTAGATTTTTAACTCTAAATTTTGCCCGGGCAACGCCGTTAGGCTACTCTTTTCGATTTCCAATTGCCAAGTGATTATTTTACGTGCGCAACAATACACACGGGCGTCCGATCTCACTACCCAGAGACCAGGGGAAATTTATTACTAGAAGTCCACGAGAAAAAATCCCGGCATCACCGGGGCTTGAACCCGGGAGTACAGAGCAGTATTCCTATAAAGAAATGAACACGTGTTCAGATGAGTACATCTGTATATCCATTAATCTCCAAGAAGTATAGTGAAGTTTACTCATCAGTCTTCACAAAATGTACAGACTGCTATACACATCAATCTTCAAGAAGTGTAGATATCATTATACCTATCAGGAAAGAAATGTCCAGAGCACAATACCTATTAGTAAAGGAGTGTACAGAGCACAATACTTATTAGTCAAGAAATATACGGAGCACAATGCCTGTCTGTAAAAAAGCGTACAGAGAAAAAAACATCCTGTCAGGTAACAATTGTACAGAGCACATTTTTTTTGGCATATCCCTTACAGGACTTTGCAGTCATCAGCATTTTTTAGCTGCTGTTGATGTACTAGGCAAGATTACGCTCAGTAGTTTGCCATTGCTTTCTGAGCGGCCGGCTCACATACCCTGTAAGTTACCAACGCAGCGAGAACCGCTACCGATTCTTGCGCAGGTTACGTTACTCATGAGAACATAGGGATTACGGAGAAAGAAGTTAACCTCCAGGCCAGGGAGACTGCCCACAGAGCACAGTACCTGTCAGTAAAGAAGTGTACAGAACACAATACTTATTAAACTTCAAGAAGTGTTTTTTTTTAACGTATCAGTATCTACGATGAGTACAGAACAACCTATGCTCCAGTCTCCATGAAGTAAGAACATTAAACCAGTAAGTCTTTATGAGGCGTAGAGCAGCATTTTTTTTTTCGCATATCCTTTACAGGACATCGCTGTCAACACCAGCATCTTTCAGCAGTATGTTGATTTCTTGGCAAGATTACGCTCAGTAGTTTGCCATTATTTTCTGAGCGGCCGGCTCACATACCCCGTAAGTTACCGATGCGATTTGAACCACTGCTGATTCTCACCGTCATCACGTTACCTACGAGAGTATACGAGATTACGGAGAGAAGTCGCTAACCTCTAAGCCACGAAGCCGGCGTAGAGAAGCATACCTGCCATTATATATGTCTCTAATTTATGCACAGATCAGTTAGTTTACGGGTCTCTAAGAAGTATAAAATTTAAAAAAAAAAGTTAGTTGTATGTCTTTTACAGGAAGTATCAGTCAACCCCAGCATTTTTTAGCTGTTCGTGATTCCTGGGCAAGTTTACGTTCAGTAGTTTGTCATTGCTTTCTGAACGACCGGTACGCATACCATAAAAAAACAAAAAACAATAAGGTGGTCTGCTGCCAAATCGCTCACAGCTGCGTTTCGAACGCGGGAATGCTGGATTACGAACTTTGTCCGTAACCCATTCTAAGAAGTATGTCATACAGTATAGTCCCAGTTTCTATGAAGTGTATAGAGGAGTTTGTTTCGCGAGGCTCCAAGAAGTGTACAAAGAAATAACACCGATTAGTCTCCATGAAGCATGCAGAGCGGAATACGCCGCAGTCTCAAACAAATGTAAAAACAATATATATATATATATATATATATATATATATATATATATATATATATATATATATATATATATATATATATATATATATATATATATATATCGAATCCACGCACAAGCGGATAGAACCCATAAATAATAAGCTGACATGCGGGTGTCAGGTCATTATATTACTGCCACAGTAATTCACAAATTGTAGACAGTAATATTCATATACGTCTTTAGTATCAAAGGCGAGTGCAGATAAGTATATACCTTTCAGTGTTCGCGAAGTGTACAGAACAATATACCTCAGTCTTCAACAAGTGTACAGAGCAATATACCTATCAGTCTTTAAGAAGTGCACAGAGCACTTCAAAAATTTTACAGAGCAATATACTGCTCAGCCTTTAAGAAATGTACATAGCAGATTAATTATTAAGTTATCAAGAAGCAGGCTACTTACCAGTCTTCACGAAGTATAAGGAGACGCATATCTATCACTGATAATACTATCAGTCTTACTGCTCTGTTTGACAACGCATATGGGTCAGGCTGTGGCACACCTTCAGCTCGTGGCACGCCTTCATGTTCACGAAGAGATTACTATAGTCTGTTCACATATTATTTTTGTCAAGAAGCTGAACGCAGGAAACTGTTACATACTATACAAATCCCGAAAAAAGAACAGTGCATGCACTGGGTTTGAGTAAACGGCCATTTCGTCGATGGGTGCAAGAATCTGGAATGAGACCACCACGCAATAAGCAAACGGTAGGTAGAAAGGCAAATGTAGACAGCTTTGACAAGGATGTCATAAGGCAAGCAATTATAAACATGCTGGATACCAAAGAAACAGTTACTGTAAGAAAACTTAGGGTTTGGTTGAGAAATAACAATGGCATAGAGCTAACCAAAACACGTTGTGGAAAATTATAAGGACATTAGGCTTCACGTTTAGAAAGTACAATAAATTGTTTGCATATCCTTTACAGGACATTGCTGTCAACATCAGCATCTTTCAGCTGATTGTTGATTTCTTGGCAAGATTACGCTCAGTAGTTTGCCATTGCTTTCTGAGCGGCAGGCTCACATACCCCGCTGATTCTCACCGTCGTCACGTTACCTACGAGAGTATACGAGATTACGGAGAAAAGTAGCTAACCTCTAGGCAAGGAAGCCGGCTAGAAAGTACAAGGGAGGTAGAAATATCATTTGCGAGCAACCGCATTTAGGAGCCACGAGAAGCAGATACCTACGTGAAATAAGGGAAATGCGCAAAGAAAATTATGACATAGTGTATTTGAAAGAAACCTGGATCAATGCGCGCCACATAAGTGAAAAGGAATGGCAACCAGTGGACGGAAAGATAAAGCGATATGTGCCCAGTAGTAATATTATTTATAGTAACTATTGTCTGGAATCCACAAAGCAAACGAAATAGCGGGAGACCTAAGAGCACTTGGAGCAGAGATGAATAATGAGTATTGAGATGACATGAATGGAGCTGCAAGCGATAGCAACAGATAGAACGTCTTGGCGTGGTTTGATTGAGGGACTAATACTCAATGGGGGATAAGGGGCAGAAGAATATAATAATGTTATGTTATCACGATCCACATCCCAGTAGATTGGGTATTCTGATGTGCGCAGTCCTCCGATGCAACAGTCAACGGCCGTCTCAAAGTAACTGTATTTGGGAGTTAGTTGTAATGGCTTCTCTCTCGCCCTCAAAGGCGGCGACGTGATTGACCAGGCTTTCTCCCAATTCGTGTATATTTCTCTCTGTTGTTTCTATGAGGAGCGGCTGGCCGAGTGGCTAGAACGCCGGATTCTCCTCCTAGGGGGCAAAAAGAAAATCCAAACCTGCACAGTTCGCGGTGACTGCACTAGCCAGGCGGCCTTAATTCCCCAGGCTCAAAGACCCCACCTGCCACACACCGCAAGATACTATATTGGCAGTAAATGACAGTTTGACAGCTTCTATGAGTATATCAATACACATGAATTATTTCTCGTTTCTTTACTTATTTACGGGAACAACTTTACATTAACTTACATGTGTCAAAAGTAAACGATAAAGTGACATGGCTACCGAAAGTAACAAGTCCGGACAACGAACTCGGTGATACAGCAAACTTCTACCGCGTACTAAATTCCATAGCAGCGCATTTAATAACTTACACTCGCAGTTTGAAACCAGGAATTAAAATCTAATGTCTCTTTGAGATAATAGTTATGTTGTTATAGTTCTTCGTGTACTATTGTTGTCATGTTTTACTGGTCGCGATAGACGCTATCGCGATCGGCCAGTACCAGTCATTTCCACTTTGTCTGGAGAGGAGAAGAGATCGTGTGAGCTTCTTTTCAACTTAATTCGTCGTTGCTGAGATCGCAATTCAGGTTATTACTCCACTTAACATGTTCGTGATTGATTGGATTTACCAGCTACAGTTTTTCGACAGGATGGGGAAGCCGGCAGCAAACCTAGCCATCTATCTAATGTCTAATCTATTAATTTAATTTAATAGTATTTAATATTATTATTAGATGATCTAACTAAGTTATTACTTATTACTCATTAGTCGCCAACTATTTATGGTATGATGATATATATAATTAATAATATATTCATTCATTCAGTAGCATGTCCTTTGCAGAACCTCGCTCCCATAACAACCTTCCGGAAAACTTCTCGTTCACAAGCAAGATGTCCCGCGTCCGATACACCCATCTGGAGATCATCCGCCACATCCTGCACCCATCTTCCCTTTGGCCTTCCTCTTCCTCTCTTCCCAGGCATATACCTCTATTGTTCTCTCCAAACTTTCATGACGTTTCAAGTGACCAAAATATTTCAATATATAATTATATAATATAAATATTATGATGTAATAATTAATATGACAATATGGTAGGTTAGATACATTGCTACAACACTATAACTATTCTTTGCTTCTCCGCAAGTGTCACAGTAACACACAGGCTCTGATAAAATAACTGTGGACTGATTGATTGATTGATTTAGGAATCGACATCACAGCATTCGGGGCATTCCCATAAGCACTCTGTCCCCATCCTCAGCAGCCAGCAAAGAGTTCCAACTCTAATAGTACCAGTAGCAATCTGATTATATGCCCGTCTCGCCTTTCCTCTGAGCGTTGAGCGTTGGCCAGATCCCATCGTCACTCCTCGCTGTCTCATTCTTGCCAGACCATGGTAATCCATTTGCTTCTCCGAGGTGTGCACGTGCTCCCACAAGGCCGCAACGACGTCTGCCTTGTCATGTATCAATACTCCACCAAGTTCTGCAGAGCCAGTCAATCTGTCCGCCTGTTCATTTCCCAGCACACCGGCATGCCCCGGAGAAATGATCCAGGCGATGCTTGTCACCCATGACCTCCGAAGCGAAGCAAGCCACTCTGCATGAAGCCTGCCCGTCCTCACCCTCGTCAGCATGCTTTCTGAGTCAGTTACAATCACGATGTGTGTGTCGTATTCTCCATCCAGCGGAGAGCCGCATTGACCGCCTCCACTCCATTCTTAAGCTGGATGTTGTGGTATCATATGCCAGGCTCTCCTGCCCCAAACATCGACCATTGGCTTTGGCTATGAACCGGACTCTGATAAAGTAACCACCTTACACATAATAATAGAGCAAAACATTGATAATCATTGAACTGAACTAAGCACTTTACACTAGATTTGTGGACTATGAAAAGGCATTTAACAGCATTGATAATATCGACTTGAAATCCCTTAAAAAATTGATGAGACATTATATGTGATTATGAAATACCACAGAAAATCATTAACTTAATAAAGAAAACATATAAAGATAATAGGTACAGAGGTCTCTATGAGAGAAAAATAATGGGCATTTGACATAAGAACAGAAGTGGGACAGGAATGCCTTTCACCACTTTTATTTTTCTCATTTCTATAGATTGAATTATGAATTATGTTTGTGGTGTGTCAGCTTGGCCAGGTTCCCATCATCTTTGTGTATTATTCTGTCATATTAGTTTGTCTGTTTGACATCATTATATTATTCTGTCATATTATTCAGTCTCTTTGACAGAATAATACACAAAGATGATGGGAACCTGGCCAAGCCTACACACCACAAACCTCCTACGTCATCGATTGGACGGCACTTTTTGGAAACCAATCACGTGATTGGTGGGGACAATGCTTTTCGTGTGTTTTGTTTAAGACACAAAATAGTCGCTTGTTGAAAGGTCATAGAAGTCATTATGATTAAGCTGCATGGGCCAGTTTTGTGCAAACAGAAAAACATGATAGCCAGTTTAAAATTACCGTGTTAAACAGTTGAAATTATTTTATGAATATGTGTATGTTTCAGCTTGAAGAATTTATCTAATTACTTTATTTTATGTTTTTGGATTTCTGCAGTATGTACCTGACGTGATGCAGTGAAATATGCCAGGCAATAAATCATGCAATCTATTGTTTGTGTCTTCGTTATTAAAATTCACTACGGGGAAAACATTGTTTTCTTCTTCTTCCTCTTCTTCAGCGTTCCGAGCCATTGAGGTTCTTTGCTGCAGATACAATCCGTCTCCGATATCGAGGCTCATGTATCTGTTTCCCCAACCTGGAGGACCAGGGTGTTTCTCTTTGTCTGTTCTCTATCCTTTGACCTGTCCGGCTTGGGAGGCCCTCCTGGTAGCTACGCTACCGCCGGCATAACTCTCAGGGTCATTGAGAAACTCAAGCTCCCCCACCACGACAAGGTGGAAACACCATCGAACACATTGTTTTGATTTGTGAAAATAAAAGGAAATTAAATGTATCACAAAATTTTGATTGTTTAATTCTAACATTAAATCAGTACTGATGTATGGATCAGAAACATGGAGAAACAATTACAAGTAAACTACAAATATACTGACCAATAAAAAGATGTCATTTGCAATGAGAAAAAGTGTGTTGAGATGCTACATAGAACCTGTGCTTTTGTATGGATGTGAAGCATGGACAATGAGCAGTGAAGCATGGACAATGAGCAGACAAGCTGAAAAACATCTGATGGCTGTGGAATTGTGGTTTATGATGAAAATGCAAAGAAACCATGGAAAGACAGAAAAACCAATGACCAAGTCCTACAAGAAACAAATGAAAATCGTAAACTGATTAGAGAAAGTAGACGTAGACAGTCAAAATTTTTGGGTCACGTTATGAGAAGAAATAAATTGGAGAACTTTGTGACAACTGGCAAGATCGAGGGAAAAAGAACAAGGGGAGATAAAAGTAGTAAATACCTGGCTGGCTTGGCCACATTGTATGGTCAAGACAAGAACACCGAACTAATCCATGACTCTGGTGATCGATTGAGATGGCAAAACATGACCACCCACGCTTATCGGCATGGCACAAGATCATGATGATGAAACTACAAACTTTCATTAACTGCACAAAATCAAGGGACCAAACTGGTATGACAGAATCACCAATGTGGAGCTCATGGAGAGAAGTAGACAAATACAGTGAACCAGGCAGTGAGGAAAAGGCACTGGCACTTGATAGGACATACATTGAGAAAAGCTGTTAGGCTGGCAGGTAAATTTCCTATGGCCAAGGGAGAGGTGGAGACCAGGTGGAGAAAGTGGGGGAGCAAACTGAGAACCTACATGTGGAGAGAGTGATATTGCAGGGGATTGGCAGGGGTCCTGGACGAATCTCAAAACTGAGACGGAAGACCAGGAGAACTTTAAATCAGAAGGCAGTTGAAACCATTAGTAGCATGACTCTTCACTGCCTGTTGAACGAGGGTACGGTTCACGTGTGGGAATGTCCTGAGTGCAGTGATGTCGGTTCTTAGCTCAACTCAACTGAGAAAAGTTTAAAATATTATAACTAGGAAGACTCGTGTTTGAAATCCACAGGGTTAAAGAAATAGAGGAAGACCTAAAAACACATTTAGAAGAGAAGTAGAGACAGAAATGATTAATTAATATGAAGAGGACATAAATGGAGCTTCATGAGATAGCCAAGTATAGTATGGCTTAGAGTAAGCTGATTGAGGGCCTATACTTCTATAGTGGATAACAAGCAAAAGTTTCTGTGGTAAAATTTCAGCTAAGCATTTGCCTGTAATGTCTTTATTTACACTTCCCAAAATTTGGAATTTTATTGTATGCATTGTTTCTTTATTGGCAGACTAGGATAGTCTTTTTTACAGTGTAATGAAAAGTTCCATTTGTATTTTTAAATGTTGATAATAGCATTTTCAAAATTTTATTTTTCTAAAACTGAAGTGTTTATTCTGTCAGCTGCTGGCGCAAGTCAGATAATATCAAGTCAACAACACAATGCAAGCAACAGGTCTTATCCCAGCACGATTCTTGACCATAATAGCACATCTAGTTCTTGTCATTGTCATATTATGGACCAGGGTAAGTAATTCTTTTCTATTTTGTATTTTGTAAGGTCTAGAAATCTGATTCAAAGTTAGTGTTAGAGGGTAAATGTATTAGATTGTTTATTTGTTATTGGTTGTTTATATTGTAGTTGTAGGTTCATATTTTAGTTATTTGCTTGTGTTATATGTTATTTGTTATTGGTTGTTTATATTGTAGTTGTAGGTTCATATTTTAGTTGTTTGTTTGTGTCACATGTTACAGAATGTTCTAAGAATGCTGCGTATCAAGAAGAAGAAGAAAAGTACTGACTTTCTACAATATCTGAACATTGAAGAAAGCTGGCTCATAAACAGATCTTGTTTCAGAAACTGAAATACTTTGCCCATATTAAATGTCAGTGTTGTGGAAAGAATAATGATGGAAAGTATGGTTCCTGAAGAATAAGCAGCAATTGATCCCCAAATATGGATACAGGACATTGCAGGCACCTTGGACATGAAAATGCATGCGGCACAAGAACTGCCAAAGGATGGAGACACCGTGGTAGATCGAGGTGAGAGGGACACTTTGTGAAGAACCTTTACATGATGTTGATTTTACGTTGTTTGTTCATTCTTCACAGGATGACAACATCAAGATGAGTCTTCCTGAAGAATACAGCCAATCACAGTTTGACGAGAAAAATACAGAGTAAGTAGCCACGATCGTTCTGATCAAGTGATAGCATGAAAACAGCAGAAAGGGTGTATTTTGCTGATGGGGTGTGAAGTGCTATGCCGCCAGTTCTCTTTTCTTGCCATCTATTCTTCCCAGGCATTACCCAGAAGATTCTGAAATGATCTGGTACATTGGGTTGGTATCTGTTGATAATAAGTAATACAGGGTGTATTTTTAATGACTGTGCAGTGTTTGAAAATATTGCCAGTCCAAATTTTGTATTTACCTATTATGTTGCATGAACTTTACAAAGGGTGAATACAAAACTTGGATCGGCAATATTTTCAAACACTGAATAGTCATTAGAAATACACCCTGTATAAAGGACCCTTTAACATGCTTTAGGCATACGATGCTAGATCCATATTTGTATAGATCTGTTGGAACTCCAGGGGTGATGTGGCCAGTATCATGCCGGCCGCCTTTATATCCCAAGACATTTCTTGATACCCATTTTAAACTATTTCACTCTGGGAGATAACGTCAGTTTTCAGACTCCACCACAATATGGATTCGATCCCATGACCTTTAGGTCAGGAGGCAAACATCTAACCTCTGCGCTACCATAGCAGCCAGTGTTGATAATGAAATACCTAAAACCTGTTGAGAAAACATGAGCAACAGTAGGCTTGAGTCCAGCCTGTTTGTATGTGCTGTACCTGTTGAGAAAACATGAGCAACAGTAGGCTTGACTCCAGCCTGTCTGTATGTGCTGTGTCTGGGGTCGGCCAACATGGACACAAGAAATTGCAAACACCTAGGGCTAGAAGTTGCATGAGGCAGCAGAACTAACAAAGGCTCCAGCAACTTTTCAGCAGGCCATGGTGGGAGCAACATTCTGTGAAGGACCTGCTACATGATGATGATCATGATCCAAAGGTGAGTTTTAAGGGAGTAGTGTGACTCATTTGATACACTTACACAACAGTCAACTTCCTGACAATAAAACATGTATGCTTGAGTTAAAAACAAAATGTTAGTTGCATATCATTTACAGAATGTTGCAGTCAAATCTAGCATTTTTTGGCTGTTTGTGATTTCTTGGCAAGTTCAGTAGTATGCCTTTGCTTTCTGAATGACTGGCATTCATACCTTTGTATGGGAAACCAATGCAAGGCGATCAACTGCCAAATTTCCCATAACTGTGTTTTGAGCATGGTATGCGGGATTATGAATTGCATTCACAACCACTTTGCCACAGAGCTGGCTTGAGTTAGGGTCTTACTGAAACAACCAGAACCAGCTGGATTGAAATTAAAAGTGATAAATGAAGTTCTGGCAAATATAATAGAGCTAAGAAAACTTCTTAAAGTAATGCTAAAGAGAAGGTTCTCATGGCTTTTTCTTTCTCTTGTGCCTTCCTTATCCCAGTGAAGCTTAGGCCCTCAACCGGCTCATGCCATGCCCACTGTGGACTGTTGATTAAGTTTGTAGTTAGTTTTCTGTGGAATGAGATAGCCAGTCTCACACCTACCTTTCTGAATCACATCTTACGACATGCTTGATGGGTTACAGTGTTACTATTCTTTGTTTCCCTTATTTGCCCTGGTAACACACCTGTGTCTCATGGCTTATTCAGACCCTAAGACATGGAGAAATATCAAAGGGAGTACTGGAAGGAAAAATATTCAGAAACAGAGGAAGGGGTAAACCAAACAAACATTTATTAACTTATTCAGTGCTAAAAAGTCGGTTAGGACCGACCAAACATGGTACATAATCATATCAACAAGTATTATAATGTAAATGTTCATTCACTGAGCATTGAAATTGTGGAAGATACTGTGAAGTGAAACAATATGATGATGTTTGTATGGCGATATATTACCCTTATGTCAAATGGGAAATCACATTTGGCGATATACTATCCTTTGGCACTGAATTAGTTCAGAAGGGAGGGGTCTCCATGGTGAAGTGATTAAGTCATCTGTCTCATATTGTAAAGGTCATGGGTTCATTATTGGACTGCATTGTTCAGACCACAAGTGCAGTTCTTCAGGAGACCTCTAGGAGTCGTCACTGGACCTACGTAGTTCATGCATTGTGCCATGCTCTCAGCAAGCAGCTGGCCATTTTGTGGAGAAAGTCTAAGCTAGAAGGAGAAAAATCCCTTCAATGAAGTCATTTCTCTCCCCTTAAACCTGAAATATTTGTAAAACGCGTACACAGATCTGTGATTGCAGATGTACACGTGATTAAAGAGAGCAGCATAAGATAGACTAGGACAATGCATGGTCAGGAAACTGCATGACTGGACCAGCAACTGGAACACCTAATGATGTTACTATACCAGATACAACTGTATAAAGTCAATAGAAAAGAAAAACCTCACACTGTTTTCTTTAATAATCGTTGCATTTATCTATGATTATTTAATAAGGTATTTTTCTTTTATTGGTTGCAGATTCATAGTAGCCCTGTCAATCACATTAGGCCTGTTCGCAGTAGAGTTGGTGGGCTTTATGGGTGGAGTCACGATGTTCATGGCATTCCAAAGTCTGTTGTGTATCCTTGCTGGAAGTTGATGAAACAAACACATGGCTAATATTGATTGTTATTAGTTATTTGTTATGAACTGGCTCCCCAGCACTTGGGAGAGATCCAGAGATGGCTTCTCAGTAAATGCCACTAATTGTTCCTGTGGAATACAAATTGCATGTGTACAATCCACAGCCAGAGAGAGAGAGAGAGAGAGAGAGAGAGAGAGAGAGAGAGAGAGAGAGAGAGAGAGAGAGAGAGAGAGAGAGAGAGAGAGAGAGAGAGAGAGAGAGAGAGACTAGTGAAAGGACTTTTTTTTAACACATCATGAGGTTTATTGGATATATGTAGTGCCAACCCCATATTTTTGCAGAACAGAATACCACCTTTACTTCTCAGAACATTTCCTGGTATCAGTTTTAGGCTGCTAAGATTTGCAGCAGTGGCATTTCGAATACATGCTTGCCTGCCAGCCCTATGATCAAAACCCTATGGGTTCAAAACTGCACCAAGGCAGATTTGTAAACTTGACCTGGACACCCAGATCCAGCCAGTCTAACATGGGTACCTGTAAATGTCATGGGAAGTGAAGACGTCTGGCATCATACTGACCACATTATCTCTTGAATGTCCATTGGTCTATACAAATATGGGTATGGCACCATAAGCCCAGTGTAACTTAAGGCATATAAAGTTATATATCCTGTGTTTGTTTACTTACTACTGTTTTAGGCTAGGACAACATTGATATCCGTCTTTGGATATAGATGTTGCAGAAGAGTAGTAGTAACAGTTCATTGGATGGAAAGGAGAACAAACAGATTTGTCTAACAAGAATTCACTACTGAATAAGATTGGTTATTAAGACACACAAAACTGAAATATTTCAGATATGTTAAAAGACATGAAAGTATATGAAAGATAATTATGGAGATTAGCGTTGTGGGGAGGCAGAGAAGAGGAAGACAACAACATAGATGGATTCAAGATGTGACAGATAATTTGGAGATATCTGGGAAGGAAATACTTCACAACCCAATATCAGCATCTGCTATGGGACTACCTTTTATTACGACAACACAGACCAGCATGGTCTCTATATATTTCATGTGGCAGTGCCCTGTGTGTGTCTAACACAGACCAGCATGCTCTCTACATGTGGCAGTGCCCTGTGTGTATCTAACACAGACCAGCATGGTCTCTACATGTGGCAGTGCCCTGTGTGTGTCTAACACAGACCAGCATGGTCTCTACATGTGGCAGTGCCCTGTGTGTGTCTAACACAGACCAGCATGGTCTCTACATGTGGCAGTGCCCTGTGTGTGTCTAACACAGACCAGCATGGTCTCTACATGTGGCAGTGCCCTGTGTGTGTCTAACACAGACCAGCATGGTCTCTACATGTGGCAGTGCCCTGTGTGTGTCTAACACAGACCAGCATGGTCTCTACATGTGGCAGTGCCCTGTGTGTGTCTAACACAGACCAGCATGGTCTCTACATGTGGCAGTGCCCTGTGCGTGTCTAACACAGACCAGCATGGTCTCTACATGTGGCAGTGCCCTGTGCGTGTCTAACACAGACCAGCATGGTCTCTACATGTGGCAGTGCCCTGTGTGTGTCTAACACAGACCAGCATGGTCTCTACATGTGGCAGTGCCCTGTGTGTGTCTAACACAGACCAGCACGGTCTCTACATATTTCCATGTGGCAGTGCCCTGTGTGTGTCTGAAGATGGTGATTTGTCTGAGTTTTCAGCTCTGGCAGAGTTGATGGGTAAAGAGTAAGGTGAAAACAGAGATAAAAACCTGGATGGCATGGCTGCGTGGCATAATTGTAGCAAGAACATAGAGCTGATCCAAGATTCTGGTGATCGTTTGAGATGATGAATAATGGTGATGATTAAAATTATCTTAACTGACACCAGCAATGGTAATTGAATTCTTGAATAATTAAAAACAAATAATATTACTGAGACAGTAACCATAGTAGCACAGTTACTAGCACGCGTGCCTGTTAGCTTGGTGGTCTTGTATTTGAATCCTCATCATGAGAGATTTGTAAAACTTGACCTAGTTTCGCAGATCAACCCTGCCTAAAATGGGTGCCAGGAAATGTCTTGGGAATGAAGGTGGTCAGCTGGTATTGATCACATGACCCATCGAGTGCCAATAGGTCTGTACAAATATAATGCTAACACCATTTTTCTCCAGGCGTGTAAAAGAGTCCTTGACTTTTACTTATTACTGAAACAGTCGAAAGTGTTTGCTAATGTCCTTAACCTTTCTCCAGCAACCATGGCCCACAGTGCAGCAGCCATAGCCCTCTCATACTTCCTGTTTGACCAGTGGCCTTGTGAATGGTATTGGTATATTTTTGGCTTCTGTTCGGCTTTACCAGCCGTCACTGAAGCTATTTATATCATTGGTATACTCTGTTTCCGCAAAGGATTTTAATTTATGGTAGCTTTCGAAGTTAACTGGAATCAATATATAAACGTTTGTTGAGAAATAAATTCACAGTTCTAATTCACACTCATAGAAGAAGGGAAGGAAGTTGAAATATGAGGCCACACAAAATAACAGAACAATTGAAATTTATAGACACATGCAGATTTCAAACTGTCATCTGCAAATAAAAATAGTGCCTCACTGTTAAATCAACAAAGCTTGATTTGACCTTAGGAGGAATTTGCCATTGTAGATATTTGACTTTGAAGAAATTTCACTTCATAGAAATTTGGCTTTGGGGAAATTTGATTTGGGATAAGTGAAGACAGTACTACAGTGCCTTGTTACCTCTTTCAGTTCAAAGCAACATGTGATGTGTGTGATGTGTGATTCACTTTTTCCTGTGAATGTCAAAAATTATCATATTCTGTTTATTACATTTTTTAATGTTTAGTCTGAATATTGAAAAAATCTAACTTATCTAATCCTCTTCCGTATATATTTGATCTTCTATGTTCCTCTTGCAAGGGAAGGTCGTCACACCTAGTTATGCATCTCAGAGGTCAGTATGTCTGACTTCGGCATGCATTTGTGCCAGATTTACTTCCTCTAGACAGATTCCACCCAAGGTCACAGACTCCATCTACCCTGTATCGGGTTCTGTTCCTAACGTTTGCCAGGACATTGACCTTACTGCCTACACTGAGATTTCCAGGTGCCATAGGATTCTTAGCATGCACAATTTGCACAAGATATAACCAAAATATGATATGACATTAGAAAGGGAAATGCTCAACTAAGTGAATAAATTCAGATACCTAGAGGAAGTTAAAACATTAGATAGAAGATGCGTGATAGAGATTCAACGCAGAATAGACCAAGCAAAAGTTGCATTTCAAAAAATGAAAAGAGAATACTGAAATGTATATAGAACCTCTTCTGTTGTGTGGCAGTGAATCAAGGAACATGAATGAAAAATTAGGAAGAGCTTGGAAGCAACAGATATATCGTTTCTGATACGTATGTAGCAAATACCTTGGATTGTCAGAGTAACTAATGAGCACCTGAAAAATGCTAATGAAAGTAGAATATTATATACAAATATAAGAAGAGAAATAGTATTTTTTGATCATCTAATGAGAAGAGAGGCATTGGAAAACATTGAAGCAACTGAAAATATCTGCAGTAGAACATTGGAAAACATTGAAACAACTGAAAATATCTGCAGTAGAAGAGGCAAGGGCTGACAGAGAAATGATGCTATATAGGCAAGGATGGTGGCATGGAGAAATATCATCAGTAGAATTGACCCAGATCACCAAGGACCGAGATCTGTGGCGATGCATAAAAGCCTATACCAGTTGGCAGTGCATGAGTTGACAACTTGCGTATGGAGCCTCCTGTTTTTCACCGCTATCATGTGTTTTATAAATTGTATACATGTATATTAAACCTCTTTGATAGGCATGCATTGTTGGTCTTTTGAAGTGGCTATTTGCCCTTCCTGGGTGCTGCTTTGAAACCTGTTTTAGATAGCTATTTTATCATCATCATTCAGTGCCATCTCTGTAGTGATGATTGACATAAATGGATCTCCATCAGTTACTGTTCTAACATAGTCATTTGGGTTACCACAATATGGTCATCACTATCACCATGTGCCCTACTGAATGGCTTTGGTGTCCATGTGTTTCCATAGATCTCAGTCCAGTGTTTAATTCCCTTGATGTTATTCCTCCATATCACCATATTAGGCCATTCAGCATCATATCTCTTGGTCTTCCATACAGCAGAACAGGTTCCATATAACAATACTCTCTTTCTTACATTTAATGAGAGTAAATTATTACATCAGATACTTTTCTGAAATGACACTTTTGCATGTTCCTACTCTCTGTCAATCTCTATCATGCATCTTTGATCTGTAGGTAGGTTTCGTTTCCTAACAAATATTGCCAGGACATTGGCCTTGCAGCCTACGCATTGTGATTTCCAACTGCCATATGATATCATTCCACTTCCTGCTGCCTATCATCATCATCATCATCATCATCATCATCATCATCATCATCATCATCATCATCATCATCATCACCATCACCATCATCATCATCATCATCATCATCATCATCATCATCATCATCATCATCATCATCATCATCATCATCATACACCCTTACTCTGAACCCCAGATCTTAATTTGGTCAAACAATTACTATTTAAAAAAAATATATCACATTTTGGTATATCTTTTAATTGAAAACCACTCTTTCAATTGTCTTGATATTCAAGGAAAGTTACCACAATGTACGTTTTATTATACAGTAAATGGGCCTACTTTTGGTGGAACAGTTACTGGTCACTAGTGTGTTACCAGGTTCATAAGGGAAGCAAAAAATAGTAACAGTGTAACCTTCCATGCATGTCATAAGAGGCAATTAAGGAGGGTTGGTGTGAGACTCATTCCATAGAGAACTTTGCTGCAGAATACAACCAATCATGAGCAAGTCTGAAAGGTTTGGCATAAGTTGGCTGAGTAGCTATGATCTGCTGGGAGATGAAAGGGTCACAAATTGGGCACCCAGGCCCGTCTTACATTTGCCCTTCCAATCGCTCATCTTTCGCACATCAATTATCTATTGTGCATGTTACATTCACATAGGAAAAATAACATTGTCAAATGAAAGTTGTGAATTTAAACAATTCATTTGACCATTTTTGAGACACACACATGCACTAGTATAAACACATACATACATACATACCTGCTTACATACTTAAGTTGCTGTTGTAATGATAGATTTACATGTTTTTATTTGTTGTTTGTCCCTCGTTGAGATAAAAAATGTCACCTGTCACTCCCAGAGTGGGCTAATTAGACCTAACTAAGCCCAGAAACATTTGTTACAGCAGTGGCTGAGGAGCACTGTGAAAGGATGAGACAAGTTCAGAAATGATTATATCAAAAAGTCACAATGGAATTTATTGAAAGACAACTTGTCAGATGGCTTGTCATTGTAGCAAGGATAGCAAGCCCGCAGACAGCATTGATATTTAGATATAGCAGAAACTGATCAAGATTCAGACCCCGCAGACGATAAATTAGTGGGACTTCACAGGCAATGAAGAGGTGGACAACCAAACTTTCTTTGTCCTAAAAGCTTCTCCTAAAGTGAGGCTGTAAGAAGGGACTGCTGGAAGAAGAGGAAGAAAGAAGTGTTATTATGTACAAGACATTTTGTTCGTTGTTTTTCTTGTAACTTCATAATGTTATTGTCAAATGCCAGGTAATACTTAAAGCTGTTGCATTGTTAATTGTAAAGATGTTTACTATGTCATCTGTCTATCAGCCATGAGTGTATACCATCTGATGAAACCGTCCATTGATTGTGTATGAAAATTGCATTAAAACTCATACATTCACACTTGATTTATTCTGTGTTTTAATTATGAATGATTCAATTGTTAACCTAGAATCAGTTAATTAGTTAGTCAACAGATCATCCTCACTGCATATCAATGGGTGCTCAGATCCCTTCATCAGTATCTCCCTCAGTGTATCTCTTTGATGGATGAAGATACTGCAATTGAGACATCCCAATGCTACATCATCTAGTCTCATCAGCTCGTAGGATGTGTTTGCATACTACTGTACTTTTCCATATGGATCATTATTCAAGTGTCTCTTATATAAGTAATTTTTGTTCACTCTAGGATAGGTATGGCTTTCATGGTTCCTATGGTGATTCTAAGATACTTTATCTAGTGTCTGCAGATGTAAATTTGCAGCTGATGAACATGCTGTTGAATCAAATTCCAAGTGTCATATAGTTCCATTACATATCTTATTTAGAGTTCTTTCATTTAAACCCCCCCCCCCCCCCCCCCCCCCCCCCCCCCACCCCCCAATTTGTGACTACTAGTTTTCTTAGTAGTCCTGGGCATTCCCAAAACTTGCTCTCTGCCTTTTCTGTATGTTCTTGTTTGGTAAGCCTTTTATCAAATGACTCCAAGATAAGTAGGGCAGCTTTCTTCTATTATCAAGGTTGTCTCTAGGTATGTTTTGGTTCTTTTATCCTTGCGAGAGAGGGAGAACAGTTACAGCTTTTTTGTCCATGTTAACGTTGATGTACCACTTCTTTGCCCATGTCATTAACAAATCAGCTGCATTCTGCAGTGTTGTGGTGCATTCATCTGTGCACCAGATTACAAGGTCATCTACATAGTGCAGGTTTCACTTCCAGAGGAAGGACCCTCGCCAAGTCATTGGTGTAAACAAGGAAGAGACTTACTGAAATAAACTATCAAAATCGGCTATGTTAATTAAACTTTGTCAAGATCAACTATGTTAATATAAATGATGTCAATATAAACTGTGTCAATGTAAACCATATAAAGATGAGCTATGTTAGTATAAACTATGTCAAAATGAACTATGTTAAGATAAACTGTTCCAATATAAAACATCAAGATGTAAATATAAACTATGTCAAAATGAACTATGTTAAGATAAACTGTTACAATATAAAACATCAAGATGTAAATATAAACTATGTCAAAATGAACTATGTTAAGATAAACTGTTACAATATAAAACATCAAGATGTAAATATAAACTATGTCAAAATGAACTATGTTAAGATAAACTGTTACAATATAAAACATCAAGATGTAAATATAAACTATGTCAAAATGAACTATGTTAAGATAAACTGTTACAATATAAAACATCAAGATGTAAATATAAACTATGTCAAAATGAACTATGTTAAGATAAACTGTTACAATATAAAACATCAAGATCAACTACGTAAGTATAAAGTAGGTTAAAATGAACATTGTCAAGATAAACTCTGTCAACTGGGTTATTCAGCAGGATCAGGAAAAAGAATAAGGTAAAGACCAACAATGCTTAAAACAGGTAACTATCTGAAATAAAATAGGAAAAACACCTGGTGTACACAGTAATAAGACAAGAAAAACCCCTGTGTACACTGGAATAGGACAGGAAAAACCCCAGTTTACCACTGAAATAAGACAGGAAAAACCCTATAAGGCAGGAAAAACCCCAGTGTACACTGAAATAAGACAGGAAAAACCCTGGTGTACACTGAAATAAGACAGGAGAGACCGTGGTGTACACTGAAATGCTGACAAGAGACACACACTTGAAAAAATAAGTTACGCAGAGTTCACTGAGCAGCAGGTGCACCAATGACTTTGTAGGTTCTGGGAGAAGGCAAGAGGTGTTCTACAAGGCAGAACCAAATTTCCAAGTTCACTCAAAGTTTCTTATAATTCATCATATGTTGAAATGTATTTTTCAAAAAATGATTCAGTCTCTCTACAGTTTGAAGTAAAAAGTAAAGCACCCTTTTACATGCCTGTAAGCATAAATAGCATATATTTGTATAAATCAATCAGCATTTCAATGGCAAACTATTGAGCGTAATCTTGCCAAGAAATCAACAATCAGCTGAAAGATGCTGATGTTGACAGCGATGTCCTGTAAAGGGTATGAAAACATTTAATTTAATCAGCATTTGATGTGTGATGTGGTCAGTATTATGTTGGCCGCGCTCACTTCCCAGAAAATGTTGTACACTTTTCAGACTGGGGAGCCCTGGTCAGTAATGAAAACAAGCATCCATGAAACACAGCAGATAAATACATTTTATTTATATTCGCAAGCACGGAGGTTTAATAAACTGTCTTTCAAATATTGGAGACCACAACTGTATTTATGTTTCCTAGCACAACTGATGAATAAACTATGTTTCAAATAATGGAGACCAAAACTGTATTTATGTTTCCAAATATAGGAGATAAATATATTATATTTATGTTTCTAAACATGAAGATACATTTCTTTCACAAAACATTGGAGACAACTATATTTATGCTTTAAACATGAAAAAAAACAACAACATAGTATTAATGTTTTAAATATGAGAGATAAATGGTAACGTATTTATGTTTTTATAACATGAGAGATAAATGAAGTGCATTTATGCTTTCAATCATGGAATATAAATCAATAAATAATGAAGCTGTATTTCTTTCACCAGGCTAATACTCCCTTGTAGGTAGGTTTATAGTCTTTACTTGACCAGCCAGTCTTCATATATAAACTGTAATTCTATCATTAGGTAAATATTTCTTGTAGGTAGGTTTAAATTCTATCCTTGACTAGTCAGCCTTCATATGTAAGCTGTAATTCTATCACTATGTAAATGTGATTCTATCACTATGTAAAGACACGAGCCGGGAACACAGACTCAAAAACAATCCAATGGGTGGTCAAGCGGATTCAAGTGGAGCTGACAGACGAAGAAATCCTGAAGCAGCTATGGGAAGAGAATCCTCACATCCGATTCATGAAGGCGGAGCGGCTCCTCACCTACTCCAAGATACCTACAACCTTGGCGGTGGTGATAGCGGAGGGCAGCGAGATGCCGATAACAGTATCAGTCAACAACAGAATGCAGCAGCCAGAGAGATTTATCCTTAAAGTCAACCAATGTTCCAGATGCCAGAGGGCCGGCCACAGCAGAGCAATATGCCGCAGTAAGACGGAAATCTGCTGTTACTGCACCGATCACCACGCCTTCAAGCAGTGTCCACTGTCCAAGCTGGGCATGGACTTCAGAGCTCCTAACAACAAAAGAAAGTGCGCCAACTGCCTGGGCAAGCATGGAGCAAGATACTTGGGCTGTCCGTGCCTGCAACGACACAGAGAAGCCTTAAAGATCGCAACTATAGTACGTTGAATGCGAAATTATACACTATGAAGTTGTGCACATATTTTTGTCAAGGAGCTGATCACAGGAAACTGTTTTATACTAATACAAATTCTGAAAAAAGAGCAATGCATGCATTGGGTTTGAGTAAACGGTCATTTCGTCGACAGCTTTGACAAAGATGTCATAAGGCGAGCTATTATAAAAATGCTTTAAAAAGTCGCTTGAGTCGACTTCATTGCACCGGGTTCTATCCCATATGGCTCGGTCTCTTTCCGCAATGTGGAAAGCATCGCACAAAGCACAAACTCTGCAGCTATAGCGACGACCCACAGAAGTCTCCGAAAAATTTAACTCGTGAACCGAAGGATGCAGCCCGGAATCGAACCCATGACCTTTGGAGCCCGAGTCAAAAGGCTTGACCACTTCGCCACGGAGACTCCTAAAATTATAAAAATTTTGGATTTTATATCCAGGATTATCCAGTTAAGAAAGCCCACTACAGAGACACTGACAACTATTTTCATAGTGCAAAACAGGTTCCGTCTCTGAACGGTAAACAGCAGAGTAGACAATCTTTCACAAAGACTCAAAGCGGGTCTGTCACCCATGTGTACGTGTGAACAAACTACACAGGTAGCTGAACAGATCCTTAAAAATGGAAAAATGATGACTAAATTGCGGTATCATTTCTGGTCACTTTATACGCACAGCTATTTGGAAGCTTTCACGAACTCAATATAAAAAGCTAACATGAATACTTGTGTACACATTATTAACCAGCAGCTGAAGAAACAAGAAGGAAATGAACATTAAGGTAAGAAATATATTCCTTCTACTTTCCTGTCAATTTACAAATTATTTACCCCATGCCTCTGTAAATTTTCTGTCTTTACTAATATTACACATTGCACCCCTCTCGGGATTCTCCGTGGTGAAGTGGTCAAGCCGTCTGTCTCGGGCTCAGAAGGTTGTATGTTCGATTCTGGGCCGCGTCCTTCATTTCACGAGTGCATTTTTTTCGGAGACTCCCGAGGGTCGTCACTGGAGGTACGGAGTTTGTGCTTTGTGCGACGTTTTCCGCACTGCGGAAAGAAACTGAGCCATATGGGATAAAAACCCGGTGCAATGCAGCCGACCCTGTCTATTTTAAGCTACTTCTTTCATTGCACCCACTCCCATACGAATCCGGATACTCCTTGTGTGTCATCTGAATTGGCGGGGCTTTCATTACTGTAAACAAAAATTTGTTAGCGAGAAATCACTAGTTTTTCAGCAAAACGTCAAAGAAATGTCGCCGCTTTCGATGATTCAAGTTGTTTTTGGACCTATCAAAGACATTTTCCTTGGGTGGGGGTAAATATAAGACGGCTGGAAAAATTTCATAACGATGCAATAGACAGTTTTCAAAATAATTGATCGTGAATGAAGGCATTCTTTGCGGGACATACTATACCACGAAGACATCAGTCAAGGAAGCAATGCGATGATGCGAGACAGCCATGAGGTATAGCACAAGCTGAAAGAGATCAACTGCAAAAACAGATAGACGAGCTGAAGAGACAAGTTAAGGCGCTGCTGACGCCGATTCCGAATAGCGACAACGAAAAACTACTGGCGGAAATGAAGGAAATTCAGCAAAACATCAAGCAAGAAGTAGAACATAAGGCACTGATGAAGGAGAACGAAGAGATCCTACAAACTATTAAATCAGAGCGAGAACTACAGAAAGCTGAAATGGAAATACTCCGAAACAAAACAACAGAAGCCGAACAGGAAATTACAGAGAAATCGCATGATGAAAACCAAGAAACCGAGCCTGAACCGCAAACGAAAGCCAGCAGCCCAACCACGACTCCCGAGACATTCAAAGGGAAACCAATATCCCACCAGACATCCGAAGAAAACCGAGATGAGCACCCTGACGACGGCATAGAGGACACACGATAACGTCAGCATGACACGCAGAGATAACGAGGAAATACGAACTCAAGTGCGAGGAATACAGAAAGCGCATGGAAGAAAAAGAAAAGAAGTACAAGAAACTCAACGGGAAACCAATGCCTCGCCGTACCACCACAGATTAAAAAAAAAACGAGGATGACGAACACCCATGGCAATACTATATAGATGACGGAGAAGTCATCCCGTGGCTGACCATGGAGGAAGCAATCAAAAGACAGCAAGGACTCAAACGCGGGAAGCGGACTGAAAGAAAGCGCAAGGAGGCAAATCACATCGAAAAGCTTCTACAGGCAATTCACAAATGAGAAGGCAAAAATACCAAATAAAAAGTCCTTTTAAGGACTGCAATCAGTCAAGCCAGACGAGCTAGGAGTCTGCGCCAACAAAGAAAACCACAAGAGGAAACAAGCACAAAGGACAGCCGCCGACCGATCCCTCTGCTGACGTCACAGATACAAACGCTACATAACCAGTCCGAGATAGGACTTACTCGTAAGAGCGCACAAGGCAAGAATTAGGGTGAATGAACCGACAAAACCCATGGACCTCAACAATAACCACAGCTGAGGAAGCAGGTTGAACGAGGCCGAATTTGGAATTTTTGTTTTGAAAATTGGAATTGGAATTGGAACTATGTAAATTTTCCTTGTAGGTAGGTTTAGATTCTATTCTTGACTAACCAGTCTTCTCATCATCATCATCATCATCATCATCATCATCATCATCATCATCATCATCATCATCATCATCATCATCATCCATCACCACCACCACCATCATCATCATCATCATCATCAAGTGCCCTGCCATCTGGCGTAGGCATTCATTTATCTCCACAGATCTCGGCCTATAAGGCGGCTGCGTGGTCTCGAGGTATGGTGTCCGCCTCGAGTGCTGGAGGTCCCGGGTTCAGGTCCCGGTGAGGACCGGGATATTTTCACGTGGACTTCTAGTAATACAATTTCCCTTGGTCTCTGGGTAGTGAGATCGGACGCCCGTGTGTATTGTTGCGCACGTAAAAAAATCCCTTGGCAGTTGGAAATCGAAAAAGAGTAGACTAACGGCGTTGCCCGGGCAAAATTTAAAGTTAAAAATCTACCTAAAGTATTTCAGGATCCTCGCCGGTGCTACGGAGTTCGTGAACTGAGCTGAGTTTCTCCAGACTCAGGTTTGAGTTAGGAGGAGAACGGAGCACTTATGGGTTGCACCCGTTTGCCGTGACGTTGATCAATCTACCAAACTCTAAACTCAACTCGGATCTCGGTCTATATTGTCCTGGATCAACTCATGCCACCGTCTTAGCCCATCCAATATCATTTCTCTTGGTCTGCCTCTGCCTCTCTTCCCTTTGATCATTCAAGTTGTCACGATGTTCTCTAATGCCTCTCTTCTCATCACATGACCAAAGAAAGCTGTTTGTCTCTTTCTTATTGTCTTCATATATACGCCTGTATTCTATCATTATGCAAATATCCCTTGTAGGTAGGTTTAGATTCTATTCTTGACTAGCCACTCCGCATATCTTCATCTTATAGGCCGTGTCGTGTGGAGTTGATCATATTACAGCCGTTTGTCTCATGTACTGCCAATCATTCCTGATGCTGATGTTTCTCCATGCCATAATGTTAAATTGTCCAGAATCTTCTCTTTTGGTCTTCCCTGGCTTCTCTTTCCCTCCAACTTGCCCATTGTTATGAGGTTATCGAGCTTTCTATTCTCATGGCAATCCCAAAGAATGTGTACTGTCTACTTATTAAAGATGTATTTCTATCACCAAATATTCCTTATATAGGTAAGTTTAGATTTTCTACACGACTAGCCGGCCTATATATATATATATATATATATATATATATATATATATATATATATATATATATATATATATATATATATATATATATATATATATATATTCTGGGCCATTAACACGACTTGCATACTCTGACTTACTTGTATATACATCAATTTCCTTAATTAACTACCGGCAACCAAGGTAACAACAACTAATTATTGTAGATGCCAATCAGAGCTATAATGTTGTTGCAATCACCGGATTAATCCATGGATAAACACTGAAGGATGAGCCCAGTCGGTGAGATTTGTGAGTTGGTTTAAAATAACAATAATGTTCTTGTCGATCCACCGGTAGACTTAAAGATGCAGGAAGATATATGTAACACGGCTTGGGTTGGCATGAAAATAAAATATATAACACTCTATATTTGGTGTTTCCATAATAACTAGAACACAATAGGACAAGCAAAACCTGCATTTTATACACGAGGAACATATTTGTCACTGGAGGTTGGAAAATGAAATTTTACATGTTACATACAACTGGTTTTAAGATATGGTTGTGAATTCTGGCAAATTAGTAAACAAGCAACAACAACAAAATCCCTTGAAAAGTGTAGTTTTACAAAAGAATGCCGAATATGCATTGGACAGCCACAATGAGTAATCTAAATGTTTTGAAAGAAGCTAAGACACAAATACAAATTTATCACAAACATCAGAAAGGGGTTGTCATAATTTTTGACCACGTCATGAGTAGAGATCGGCTCCGCGGCGAAGGTGTTACGGACTCAGTTCGTAATCTCACATACCGCGTTCGTAACACAGCTGCGGGAGATTTGGCAGCAGACCGCCTTGCGTTGGTTTTTTACGAAATTATATGAGTGCCGGTCGTTTAGAAAGTAATTTTTACGAAATGATATGGGTGTCGGTCGTTCAGAAAGCAATGGCAAACTACTGAAAGTAAACTTGCAAAGAGATCACAAACAACAAAATAATGGTGAGGTTGACTGTGACGTCCTGTAAATGATATGCAACTAATTGCCACGAGAAGAGAAAAAACTGGAACATGTAGTGACAAGAGGAAGTGGAAGGAGATAGAGGAAGGCAGCGAGGGGTGATTGATCTGAGTTGACATTCTTAAATTGTGGCACAGACAGATGTCAGCATACGAATCTATACCTGCTGTTGGAGATGGCAAGATGTGAAGATAGATGATCTCCAACACCAGTCAACAAGACACTTGATGATGATGGTGTGCTGTGTTTCTATGATCTTAAACTACCACCATCAGAACACATAGATACTGTGTTATTTTCGCAAGGGTAAATTAATTCAGACAAATGTACGAGGTGTGTCTACAAGAGCAGCTAGTTTGTGAGCATGGCTTGAAAACTGGCAACATTATAGCCACAGCTCCAACACCAACCAAAAGATATCTACGTTTTCAGTTTCTAACGTGGCATGAACATAGTCAATAACTAAGGTTTAACACATTCTGAACGTGCATCCTTGTGCTCACGTTCTTATCCTTATGAAGCAACCGAGCACTTTCTCTACGAGTGTCTAGCACTCTCACACATCATAGAATAGAAGTCTACGACGTATATCGTCAACAGTTTGAAACTCACTCTATGCGCCCCAAGAACAGCTGCAGAGAACCTGCATTTATGCATGTAATCAAACACGACGCTGCAGCAGTAACCGAGATCAATTTTCTCGGAGGTTCCTGGGGGGTCGTCCATGGAGCTACGGAGTTCTTACTGTGTGCGACTCGTTCGGCAGTTTGTCCCGCGGAAAGAGGCCGATCCATATGGGATTCAACCCGGTGCAGTGAAGTCGACCCTCTTGACTTTGAACCTTTTTTTTTAAAAAAGATATATGTTTATGTTGTATACACTTCTCAAAGATATTTACTCCTGCATAACTCCTTAAAGACGAATACATTTTTTACTGCGCTCGCTCCCTTTGAAAAAGAACGCTCGCTCTGAAACATCCACTATGTTGATGCTGAAGTAGGGGGTTCAACACCCATACCGGTCAGTTGGATTAAAAATGTTGACTTCTCGTCCCTGACTTGGGGATGTAAATTAGAAGTACTTCTGAATTAGGAGTGGGTTCGCCTGATGACAAGGAACACTTGTAATAGGGAAAGCAAATCCACGCCCAAAAAATCAGTCAAGAATAAGTTTAATGCTGCATACATTTTCGTAAAGGCAAATGTTTACGCATTATACACTTCTTGAAAACAAATAAGCATACTGTCCTATCTGAAGATTAATATAATTGTTGGCGACTGTTTTTCTAGTTATAAGGTTATAAAGGTAAATTTGGCTGAAGCTACTAACGCTGTCTGTGGTCTAAATTTTACTCCTCGAAGGAGTTTGAGTGTATTTTAAATTTAAAAAAAAAAAAAAAAGTCCCGAAGCAGGAATCCGCTTCGGTTCGGTGATGTGCTAGAACCATCACATTTGATAGACCTGAATGGTCGAAGGAATAGGTGGTCACAATAAGAGTAGTCTCCTAGCGATTACGCTACTATCCTGCCTTGATATATTAACTAAGAGCTAATAAATATTTGTATTAATATTCAATATAAAGTATTGAGTTATTTCCCTTAGCACAGTTGCCTGGATGGGTAGGATCACATACGAAGTGGCTTTTGTGAAGTAAAAGGAATAGGTGGGAACTAACTTCATCTGTACGCGTAAACAAACTGTGGTATGATTTGATTATGTATAATGAAGAACCCATGTCACTGCACTCGGGACTCATCCGTAGGCATTCGGCCTCTTCAAGAATATGTTGGAGGATTTTGATGCTGCCAGTCCCTGTTGCGCGAAGGTTAACTGCAAGTCAAAACATACAACACTTGCGATCAGTTTCACATCCGACTGCAATCTCCAACAGTCGTAATCAAGATAATACATGTACACATCACACGATGCACGGGACGGAACGAGCTAATGATATTTTGTAAAGCATAACAGGGAAAAACGACTTTTGTGAATTTGAATAATGAAGTCACAAATAATATATTGCACAATTTATTGCCTGGTGTATTTCGCTGTACCTCATTAGGCGCATACTTCAGAAAAATGTTCGCCATATAATGAAGTAGCGTAATGATTCTTTCCAACTGAAACACATAACTCTTATAGAAGAAGTAGAAGATGAAGAAATAAAGAAAGAAAGAAGGAAGGAAGGCAGAAAAGAAAGAAAGACAGAAAGAAAGAAACAAGGAAGAAGAAGTAAAATGTATTGAGTTAATTTCCTTATGTAATGTTGGTGTTCTTGAATATATGGCAACTAAAGTAATGCTATGTTTGTTCAATCTCTTAGTGTGCTTTAGTTTAATTATAATTGTGAATCCTTGCTAGTTAAATTGCGAAGCTTCCATAAGTAGGAACGTGACTAATTACAATGCTGACCCGATATGGCGAACTCACTTGGGACCCAAAAAATAGTTCTTTTTATTATAAATTCCTCTTATTAGAGACAGGAGGCAAAGAAGAATAATTGCCGGGATAAAGAAATTGTTTTTCACAACATAAATTCGCCACATCCGAGATCGCCTTAAGCGGTTTGCACTGTATAATGAGGGTTGCAATTGTAAGTTGACTTCGTTTAAACAATGAAATTCCCACTATTTAATGTTAAAACCTCGAAGTTAAAAGCAATGATGTGGCGGATACAGCTCCACTTATATTTGATTGTGGTTGGATAATGAGTGCCCTGATAGATATTGTATGTCTCGTCCAGCCACAACTTTACTGGAAATCCCCGGACCGATATTCAGAAGGTAACGTATCCATTACTATGGGCCCACATTCAATATTCAAAAGAAGCACCAAAATACAACACAAAACATGTAATAAATGTATGCTATCACGACTGAGCCACAGCGAAGAGGTTACTGTGTTCGACTCAGCATCAGAAGGCACCGGGTTCGATTACAGCAAAGGGGAATGTTTCCCAAAACCATTGGTATCTAATCATATCACCCGTTTCACTGATCACTTGGGTAGTAAGGTCGGATACATAGCCTTTTCGGATAAGTGCCAAAACAGGAGGTCCCGTGTGCACGTTAAACATTTCACAGCTGTTGGAAGTCGTAAAGGGGAGGCCGTATTGATTCTCCAAATTGTTAGGAAATGTAAACCTACCAACGGGTAGAAATCACTTTATCTTGGGTGGAATATGTCTAGAGGAGGTAAATCTTTCACACATGCGTGGTGAAGACAGACAAACTGACCTCTGAAGTGCATAACTAGGTGTGACGCACTGTCCTAGGAAAAGGAACGAAGAAGAAACATAGTTGGGAGCGCAGAGAAGGACGGGATCTGTTTCCGTATAGATAAACATAATTCAATCATCTTAAATGACTTCGGACAGCATAAGTCCAACCTCAAGTCTTCCTGCGACGGGACTGTGTATATAAAACGTGGCATGACGTACCGGTGGTCTTGCACTATACCTGCATCGGGACGGTTTCGCAATTTTACAGCTGACCTGGTCGACTCAGCCTAAACTGGGTACCAGGAGATGTCTTGCGAAGTAAAGGCTATCGGTGTGATACCGACCATATCACGCACCGAGTGCCGTTTGGTCTAATAAAATATGGGTTTAGCACCATTTGCCCGTAACTTTACAAGATTTCGCCAGTGTTGATATTTCAGTCTCTGCTGAGGGGGGTCCCAACGTCTTTAACTCGCCCCGACTCTCGTATTGTCGTCTATTAACTAGTTTAACTCGTCCCGATTCTCGTATTGTCGAGTATATTAACTAGTTCAACTTTCCCCGACTCTCGTATTGTCGTATATTAACTCGTTTAACTCGCCCCGATCCTCGTATTCTCGAGTTTATTATCTAGTTTAACTCACCCCGACTCTCATATTGTCGTCTATTAACTAGTTTAACTCATCCCGATTCTCGTATTGTCGAGTCTATTAACTAGTTCAACTGGCCCCGACTCTCGTATTGTCGAGTCTATTTAGTAGTTGCCTTTTATTTAGTTTAAAATTTTGTGATAATACCAAGTGAAATGGTTGATTATCGTAAATAAAGGACCCTTTTCGATGCCTACAGGCGTATTTGTATATAGTCCAATCCAATCCAAATTTTGGTAGAATGCCCCCTTTCAGCCTTCGAGTTTTCGACTTGATATGGTGCTAGCGCTATGCTTTTATAGACCCATCGTCACTTGGTGGGTGTAGTGATCAGTGTCATATCATTCACCTTTACCGTCTAACACATTTATTGGTCCCAATTTTAGTCGGGGTCGACCTGGGAGCTCAGATTAATTTAACACCCTAAAAATATCCACTCTTGGGTGGGATTCCGAGGGCAGGCAAGAGTGTTAGCCCCGACTCTAGCGCGGCCCCTTTGCTTATCACATCACGGGGGGATGGTTCATTCCCGTCATGGATGTATACGGTTTGTGTTTAAATCTCTTGACTTGGGGGACATTAATTACTAGTACCTGAGAAGTTGGAGTGGGTTCGCCTGATGGCGAGGAACACTGGTAATAGGGAAAGCTAATCCGCACACAAGAAATAAGTCCAGTGCACTAGAGCATTAGAAGTAGTGCCAAGTGTATGGACTACGCTTGAGTTCTAAGCACGCACACAAAATATCACGAGGGATAAAGAAAAAAGATGGTAGGGGAGGGGGGAGGTTTCATTTATACATCTTCACAAAACAAAAACAAGTAAGTTAGTCAACAGATCATTCTCATTGTACAAGGGACTAAAAACCAAATGTTGCCTTTAAAGCGGTTTGCACATAAGCACGAAGCGAGACAGAACACCGGCTCGGATTTATGAAAGGATGCTTTCGTCATTTATCGAATTGCCGAAAGAAAGTAAAATGAATGTGAGAGAGTAGAATTAACCTTTGGGGTTTTCCCACGTAAACACATAAAAACATCTTTAAATAAAGTTAGTTTATCGGCCCAGACAAATCTTGGGGCCAAAATATTGTCGTCTGTAATGGAAAGTTATCTCGAACTTCGCAGACGAGGATGTCACCTTTAACGGGCGTGCGCGCGCGCCTGTGCATGCGTCCCTGCGTTCGTGCTGGTGTGCTTGTGTGAGTTGTAAGAAAATACTGCGATGACATATCGGTTTTATGGGGATGTTAGATCTAGCTGCAGCAGGAGAGAAAACTGGGGAATTGAAAATATTTCAAGTTTGGAAAGGGGGGGGGGCGGCCCCGGGGGGGGGGGGGGGGTGTCCTATTTCTACCAGCTCACTACTCGTATTCTTTCTTTCTTTCTTTCTTTCTTTCTTTCTTTCTTTCTTTCTTTCTTTCTTTCTTTCTTTCTTTCTTTCTTTCTTTCTTTCTTTCTTTCTTTCTTTCTTTCTTTCGCTTTATAACGATTGGACCTTGTATATGTTACGTCTATCACTTCGAACTTCCTTCTAACTATCTAAAAACCGCGGAAGAAACATTACCAACCTATTCAAAACAATGTTTTCCCGTAGTGAATTTGAATAACGAAGACACAAACAATAGATTGCACGATTTATGCCTGGCATATTTCGCTGCATCTCGTAAGGCACATACTGTAGAAATCACACACGTTAAGTTTAAACTGACTATCATGTCTTTCCATTTGCATAAGACTGGCTTCTGACATGGCGATGACTTCAGCAACCTTTAGATAGTATAATTATATAGTATAGTATATCGTATAGTTTATTGTATAGTATATGATATGGTTATAGACTATAATAGTGTAGTCAGTGGATAATATAAGTAGTTAATATAGTTATTAATGGTCGCTTGTTACAGGTCGATGAAGCCATCCCCATTAACCAACAGAAGCCAGTCTTGTGCAAACAGAAAGACATGATAGTCAGTTTAAAATTAATTCGGTAGACAATTGAAATTACTGTGTGAATATGTATATATTTCAGCTTGAAGGATTTATTTAACCACGTTAGTTTCTTTTGTGTGATTTCTGCAGTATGTACCTGACGAGATCTAGCGAAATATGCTTATATATTACTCACATTTTCATAGAGGCGGGATTATTCATTACCACGTGGCTTCATGGTTGGGAAATTGAGTTTGAACTCTTCAGCTGATGCACTGGCGTTCAGGTCGTTAGAATTTTGATGTAGGGCGTTCGCCGGAGTGAGATTAATGTTGAGACTTTCCTCCTGATCCATACAGAAGTATAATCTCCCTGGGGATTGTGTTGCTGAGCTGATCTTCCCCTCTTCAAGCTCAGAAACCAAACGGATATGCAAAGACGGGGCTGGAACTTCACATATATGGACAGACATATTAGCATATAACTACGTCATGATTGAATACAGAAAAACATGGACTGGCTGGGACTAAGCCTAGGCTGGTAATGTCTCATCGCTGGGTTACCGGTATGTATTTGTCAACACACTTCAACCCAAAGCCCAGAAAGAGTCCTTTGAGGTAGACAGTCGATGGACAATTGACCTCATCACCTAACGAGTGCCGTTTGGTAAATAAAATATAGGTCTGGCTTCGTATATCCAAAAAATGTCTCATGGCATTAAATTGGGTCGTGTAAGTGTGTTCACTTTGTAACCATTAATATAGAATGCAATACCTTGTAATTGCATTATATGAAAACACACCAATCTTCGAGTGCTTATTGGTCTATACAAATATGAGTCTAGAACCATATGCTCAATACCCTTGAAGGCATGTAAACAAGTGGCTATTAGTATTTTTTGATTGTTACACGCAGATGCTGCTATATGGGTGTAACGTGTTTATTCATCTCATCTCATTTCATCATGTTCCTCTTGTACCTTGCGGTGTCGAGGTGAAGTATATACGTCGTGAGAGTGCCCGGTTATGGGCTTCGAATATCGACATTCCCGTGGATTCTGCTATTCCCTCCGTCCAACGTTTACGTGGTCGGCCTCTTCCTCAGTTTCCATCTGGTCTGTACATAATTGCTTGTTGTGGCATGCTGTTGACTGGTAACCTACTTGCGTGTTTATTAAAAAAAAAAAAAAAACGTCCCACAGCAGGAATCTGTTATGGGTCTGAGATGTGTTCAGACCATCATATTTTGTAGGTTTGAATATACGGAGTAATAAATGGCACTCCTTCCCTCACTTACAGGGACGATGAACGTAGGTGTCGAATCCTCGCCCGACACCACTCAAATCAGTGAAGCGTTCTCATTATTTCGCGTGTGAAACGTTAGACATTCACAAATGCCAAGTCATGACAAATATTCAGAGTTTAAACTTTAGAAATGAGACTATTTGGCTTAGCATTTCACTGACCATAAGGTTCCAAATGTTGCTGTTATGTAACCGGGGCGCAGAGTTGGAGTGAGCGCCCAACCTTGCCTAAATATTCCAATGGCTCGTGCATTCATCACCTCTGCAGCAAAAGTCCAACTCCTGGCCTTCACGTGGCGGAACTGTTTTAACTAACAGGAGAAAGGGCGGCGGCGAGACTCAGGCGTCGAAAAGTAACCATTATGCTCTAGATGTGTATGCACGTACATGCATGCGCATACACGTGTGTACGCGCCTACACATCTAAACTCGAGTAAAATCAGTCTTCTCTAGCAAAGGAAAGGTGCTGAAGACGGAGGCAACCAACCAGGAGGCGCACCGCAGAAATCAGGATACCACGCAATTACGCCATGAAATATGTCGACTACTGCTAAATGTTATGGTGCTCGCCATACTTTGGACCCCCAGGCAGGTGCAGTGTAGGGCCCTATGCATCGAAAGGGTCTAACCACAACTACTGGAGGTCGTTCTCAGATGTCCTGTGGAGCCAGGGGACCTGAGAATAGAGCGTCTGGCGATAACAAACAAAGACTAATAATAATGCACTCGAATGCGGAGGAAGTCACAAAAAAAAAAAAAAAAAAAAAAAAAAAAAAAAAAAAAAAATATAGAACTAGAAAACATCTTTGACCAAGAAAAAGTAAGCGTATGTTGCTTGCAAGAAACTCACCTCAACGACAATATAGCCTTCAAAATCAGAGGCTACCAGTATTACCGATCTGTCCGAAAGGACAGGCGAAAGGGTGGGATACTGACCCTTGTAAAAAAAATAACACCACTGCTTCCCAAATTGAAGTTTACATGGAAGGCGCTGAGTTTCAGACACTTAAACTTAAGACAGGCAATACAGGCGATCAATTACTACTGTCCTAGTGACCGCCCGCAGGCACTGGACACACTACCATTAAAAGAAAAAAAATGATTGTGTGGCGATTTCAACGGCCACTCTCAGAGCAGGGGCTATGATCACATGGACCAGAGAGGAGAGAGACGGGAAGAGTGGCAGGATGAGAATAGATTCATCTTGATTAACAAGCTCTCTGACCCATATACATTCTACTCGAGATCATGGCACACTACAACTACACCTGGCCTGGCTTTTCATTCACCAGACCTGGAGTGGAACATTACACGAATTGTTGGGAAACAACTTGGTGACAGTGACTATCGGCCAGTCTTTCTAACTATAGAACATGAGCTTGTAAGTGAAAGCAGCACCCTTTCGAGGTGGAACTACAAGAAAGCAGACTGGGCAATGTTCAAGTATCGCACCAACATACTGGTTAGAAACCTAAACACTGAAAAGGACATAAATAAAGTAGTTGAAGAGTTTGGGAAATGCATACTACAGGCAGCACGAGAAACAGAGGAGCCCGTAAACATTATACACCCTACTGGTGTAGTAAACTGGAACAGTTGCATAATGATGTGGAAGTGTGTAGAAAGCAAACAGAGGCCAAACCCAGCCAAGAGCACCACAATAAATACTAGCATGCAAAAGAAAAATTTCAAAGGACCAAGTTGCAGGCTAGATGGAAAAGCTGGCAGGGGAAAACAGAGTCACTGGATTTTGAAAGAGACACAAGGAAGTTGTGGAAGCTATTAAAACAACTTAATTATGAGGGCACAGGGAAAAACTCAAAAATTACACTGCATGAAGACGGAAACATCTTAACAGGAAAACAAGCAGCTGAACATTTTGCGGGTTCCCTTCTCACAAGAAAACAATATCGAAATTAGTCCAGAAAAACAACAAGATATTCAATAGAAATGGCAACATACAGGACAGAATAAAAAAAAAGTCGATTAAAAGTCGACAGGATCGACTTAATTGCACCGGGTTTTATCCCATATGGCTCGGTCGCTTTCCGCAGCGCGGAAAGCGTCGCACAAAGCACGATCTCCGTAGCTCTAGCGACGACCCACAGGAGTCTCCGAAAAATTTAACTCGTGAAACGAAGGACGCTGCCCAGAATCGAACCCACAACCTTCGGAGCCCGAGTTAAACGGCTTGACCACTTCGCAACGAAGACTCCCCAGGACAGAATGAAATAGTACATGAGGTTCTGGAGGGACGTATCACAATCAGCGAACTGGGGCTAGCCATATAAAAACTGAAAATGAGAAAGTCACCAGGAGCTGATGGTTTCTCCAATGAAATGATCAGGAACCTAGGAACAGAGGCCAAAGCAAAGCTGTTGCAGATCTTCAATAACACCTGAACCTTAGGCAGTGTTCCACAAGCCTGGAGAGAAGCAATCATGATACCCCTCATAAAATCAGGGAAAGATAGTTTCATTGCCTCCAGCTACAGACCAATTAGCGTCACCAGCTGTCTCTGCAAAACAATGGAGCGCATCGTCAATCACAGACTGCAGTGGTACATTGAAAGAGAAAATATCCCTGTGCCACAACAGGCCGACTTTAGGCAGTGCTACTCTACGGAAGATCAGACAACGTACCTCTCTCAAGAAATTGAGGATGGACTCCAAGAGAAGAAGCTGGTGCTTGCGGCATGGATAGATCTGAAGAAAGTATTTAACAAAGTCTAGAAAGAAGGTCTGATGAAGAAACTGAGAATCTGTACATTCAATGGAAGAATGTACAAATAGGTGAAAGCATATTTGCACAACAGAAGAGCGGAGTCTTGTCCCCCACACTTTTTCTAATCTTCATCAATGATCTTGTTGCTAATATATCGCGTGGAATTAAAGCGGCAATGAACGCCGATGACCTGGTTCTATGGAGCACAGATGAACATGCATCAGTGGCCACCAGATAGCTACAAAGAGTTGTAGATGCATTTGTTGCATGGTCAAATAGATGGTGTGTTAGCATAAACACTGACAAGTGCAGCACCACTCTATTTACCCTCTCTCCAAAACAAAAGGCAGGGATCACCAAGATAAATGGAACACCCCTAAGAGAAGATAAAGAACCAACATACCGTGAGTAACATTTGATGACAGGCTGACATGGAGAAAGTACATCAACAAAGTAGTAGCAAAAGCCAGAAGGAAAATAGCCAGCCTGAGAAAGCTAAGTAGAACCATATAGGGAGCCAGTGAGAAAATACTTAGCAAAGTTTATCAACAGAGCATACGACCACTCTTGGAATACGGGTCAACTGCATAGTTTTCAGCATCAAAAACTACACTACAAGAGCTGGACAAGGTGCAAAATCAAGCACTTAGAGTCACCACAAGAGAGATGAGATCAACCCCAATAGTGGAAATGGAGTAGATAGGGGGACACAAGCACTGAGAGAGCGCAGAGATACGAAAACGCTAATACAAACAGAAACGTTCCTCAACTTGCCAGGCCACCCCATGAAGACCAGATTTGGAAACTTAGCGATGGGGCGGTTGCAAAGAAGTAGTTTTGTCCACCAGGCCAAACTAGTCTGCAGAGAAACCACTGATCTGCCCACAATTGGTATCCTCCTGGCAACTATACCAGAGCGAACTCCATGGAAAGATGAACATAGACTATCACTACAAATCCAAACAAAAGTGAGAGGAATATTTGACAAGGACCAACAGAATAGCCACTATCAGCGGTTCCAAATTGCTGTATGTAGCCGGGGCGCAGTGTTGGGGTGAGCGCCCAACATTGCTTAAATACCCCAATGGCTCGTGAATACATAACCTCTGCAGCAAAAGTCCAACTCCTGGCCTTCACGTGGCGGAACTGTTTAAACTAACAGGAGAAGGGGCGACGGCGAGTTTCTGGCGCCGAAAAATAACCAGTATGCTCTAGATGTGTATGCACGTACATGCATGCGCAGGCACGTGTCTGCGAGTGTACACATCTAAACTCGAGTGAGACCACAGTCTGCTCTAGCAAGGGAAAGGTGCTGAAGACGGCGGCAACCAGCCAGGAGGTGCACCACAGAAATCAGGATGCCACGCAATTACGCAAAATGGAATATGTTGACTATTGCTAAATGTTATGGTGCTCGCCCTGCTTTGGACCCCCAGGCAGGTGCAGTGCCGGGCCCTATGTCTTAAAGGGTCCAACCCCAACTACTGGAGGTCCATCTCAGATGTCCTGTGGAGCCAGGGGACATGAGAATAGAACGTCTGGCCATACTAAACAAAGACTTAAAATAATGTACTGGAATGCGGAGGGAGTCAGCAAAAAAAAAAAAAAAAAAGAATTCGAAAACATCCTGGACCAAGAAAAAGTAAGTGTATGTTGCTTGCAAGAAACTCACCTCAACGAAAAAATAGCCTTTAAAATCACAGGCTACCAGTGTTACCGATCTGACCGAAAGGACAGGCGAAAAGGTGGGATACTGACCCTTGTCAAAAATAACATCACTGCTTCCCAAATCGAAGTCTACATGGAAGGGGCTGAGTATCAGACACTCAAACTTAAGACAGGCAATACAGACCTACATCTGATCAATTACTACTGTCCAAGCGACCGCCCACAGGCACTGGACACACTACCATTAACAGAAAAAAATTATTGTGTGTGGCGATTTCAACAGCCACTCGCAGAGCTGGGGCTAAGATCACATGGACCAGAGAGGAGAGAGACTGGAAGACTGGCAGGATGAGAATAGATTTATCTTGATTAACAAGCCGTCCGACCCACATACTTTCTACTCGAGATCATGGCACACTACAACTACACCTGACCTGGCTTTTCATTCACCAGACCTGGAGTGGAACATTACACGAATTGTTGGGAAACAACTTGGTGGCAGTGATCATCGGCCAGTCTTTCTAACTGTAGAAAATGAGCTTGTAAGTGAAAGCAGCACCCTCTCAAGGTGGAACTACAAGAAAGCAAATTGGGCAATGTACAAGAATCGCACCAGTATACTGGTTAAAAACCTGAACACTGAGAAAGACATAAATAAAGTAGTTGAAGAGTTTGGGAAATGCATATCGCAGGCAGCGCGAGAAACAGTACCAAGAGGAGCCCGTAAACAATATAAACCCTACTGGAGTAGTGAACTGGAACAGTTGCATAATGATGTGGAAGTGTGTAGAAAGCAAGCAGAGGCCACACCCGGCTAAGAGCACTACAATAAATTCGAGCATGCAAAAGCCAAATTCCAAAGGGCCAAGCTGCAGGCTAGACGGAAAAGCTGACAAGAGAAAATGGGGTCTCTGAACTTTGAAAGAGACACAAGGAAATTGTGGAAGCTAATTCAACTCGCCGGTCTCTGTGGCTGAAGGGCTTGCGAACGCGGTTTGTGAGCCCGTATACCCGGGTTCGAAACACGGCGGTGCTGGTTTTTTCGAAAAGGTATAGAGACCGGTCGTTCAGAAAGCAATGGCAAACTACTGAACGTAACACTTGCCTAGTACATCAACAGCAGCTGAAAATGCTGGTGTTGACTGCAACGTCCCGTTAGGGATACGCAACAAATTTAGAAGTTTAGAATAAAACAACTTAACGATGAGGGCACATGGAGAAACTCAAAAATTGCACTACATAAAGATGGAAACATCTTAACAAGAAAGCAAGCAGCTGACCATTTTTCGGACTCACTCGCACAAGATAACAATATCAAAATTAGTCAGAGAAACAACAAGAGATTCGAGAGAAACAGCAACATTCAGGACAGAAGGAAATAGTACATGAGGTTCTGGAGGCACCCATCACAATCAGCGAACTGGAGCTAGCCATATCAAAACTGAAAATGAGAAAGTCATCAGGAGCTGATGGTGTCTCCAATGAAATGATCAGGAACCTAGGAACAGAGGCCAAAGCAAAGCTGTTGGAGATCTTTAATAACAGTTGGACCTTAGGCAGTGTTCCACAAGCCTGGAGAGAAGCAATCACGATACCCCTCCTAAAATCAGGGAAAGATAGTTCCATTGCCTCTAGCTACAGACCAATTAGCCTCACCAGCTGTCTCTGCAAAACACTGGAGCGCATCATCAATCACAGACTGCAGTGGTACATTGAAAGTAAAAACATCCTTGTGCCACAGCAGGCTGGCTTTAGGCAGTGCTACTCTACGGAAGATCAGACAACCTACCTCTCTCAAGAAATTGAGGATGCATTCCAAGAGAAGAAACTGGTGCTTGCAGCATGGATAGATCTGAAGAAAGCCTTTGACAAAGTCTGGAAAGAAGGTCTGATGAAGAAACTGAGAAACTGCAAAGTCAATGGAAGAATGTACAAATGGGTGAAAGCATACTTGCACAACAGAAGAGCCCGAGTACAGATAGACGGACTCAAGAGCAAGAAAGTACTACTGCGTCACGGTGTTCCCCAGGGCGGAGTCTTGTCCCCCACACTTTTTCTAATCTTCATCAATGATCTCGTTGCTAATCTACCGCATGGAATTAAAGCGGCAATGTACGCCGATGACCTGGTTCTATGGAGCACAAATGAACATGCATCAGTGGCCACCAGATCGCTACAAAGAGCTGTAGATACATTTGTTGCATGGGCAAATAGATGGTGTGTCAGCATAAACACTGACAAGTGCAGCACCACTCTATTTACCCTCTCTCCAAAACAAAAGGCAGGGATCATCCAGATAAATGGAACACCCCTAAGAGAAGATAAAGAACCAACATACCTTGGAGTAACATTTGATGGCAGGCTGACATGGAGAAAGCACATCAACAAAGCAGTAGCAAAAGCAAGAAGGAAAATAGCCATCCTGAGAAAGCTAAGTGGAACCACATGGGGAGCCAGTGGGAAAATACTTAGCAAAGTTTATCAACAGAGCATACGACCACACCTGGAATACGGGTCAACTGCGTGGTGTTCGGCATCAAAAACCACACTACAAGAGCTGGACAAGGTGCAAAATCAAGCACTTAGAGTCACCACAGGAGGGATGAGATCAACCCCTATAGTGGAAATGGAGAAGATGGGGAGGACACAAGCACTGAGAGAGCGCAGAGATACGAAAACGCTAATACAAGCAGAAAAGTTCCTCAGCTTGCCAGGCCACCCTATGAAGAACAGATTTGATAACCTAGCTATGGGGCGGTTGAAAAGAAGTAGTTTTATCCACCAAGCCAAACGACTCTGCAGAGAAACCACCGATCTGCCCACAGTTGGTATCCCTCTAACAACTATTCCGGAGCGAACTCCATGGAAAGATGAACATAGACTATCATTACAAATCCAGACAAAAGTGAGAGGAATATTTGACAAGGAAGAACAGAACAGTGTGCAGCGCAGAACAGCCACTCTCAGCTTCCTTGATGAAGAATACCCACAGGACCTCTGGATCCGAGTCTACACAGATGGGTCAGCACAAAATGCTGTTCGAAATGGAGGAGCAGGGAGTGTACATAGAATACCCAAATAATACTAGGGACACAGCCAGAGTACCGACAGGAAAGTACTGCCATAACTATGATGCTGAAATTGAGGCAATCAAGATAGCAACAGAGAAATTACTGAATACCAGCAATGGTACACAACCTGTGGTGCTATTGACAGATGCAAAATCAGTACTCGAGGCGCTTCCTGTCTGGGAAATTGCCAGTACTAAGGACACTACTTTCTGAACTTAGCAGTCAGCATAAGGTCACCATACAGTGGATACCATCCCACTGTGGAGTACCCGGAAACGACAGAGCTGATCAATTGGCTAAGGAAGGAGCCAAAGAAGAACAGCCTGATGTGCCCGTTACATACCACCAAAAGAAAAGAATGATCAAATCAGTCAGAAAGCCACCAAAACCTGCTCAAGATGACTACCACGTTATGGATAGACCAGAACAAGTCATTATTCTGCGCCTCAGAACAGGACACAATAGATTACGCAACCACATGTATACAAATTTCAAGATTGGTGAAACAGCCATGTGCACATGTGGCTTGGCGTCGCAGACAGCAGAGCACATACTCCAAGACTGCCCAAAATATAACATATCTAGGCAAACCTTCTGGCCTAGAGCGACGACAGTGGAAGATAAACTCTATGGACCGCTGTGTGAACTGAAAAAGACTGTTAGATTCATACAAGAGACAACATTGCAGTTATAGACACATTTCAAGCGAACGAAAGAAGAAGAAGAACTGATCATAATCTGCAGATGTCGCTATATTCTGCTATTCTGAAATTACGCTACGTATATTTGATTGCTACTTAACGACCACTGTCTTCTAGAGTAGCCTTTAACAGTTCTCTCACTGATTCACTGGGCATATAGGGAAACTCTGGTTCTAGCACAATGTTTTGCTTTTGTATGTCGAAAATGGTTATTTGTGACGAACTATGCTACCACTAGTCTTTCTGATCGAGTAGAAAAGTTCGGCAGGAATGCCTATACTTCTTTCTACGCTTTATGTGCTTTCTGTGCATGACGCAATGCATGAAGTCATCTGGGACTATTTCTCCTTGGTGTGATCACTTGAAGCTTGCTTGTGGTCTGAGACAACTTGTCTCTTATCTTTCGGTTAGTCCTTGGTAAGATGCTTGCTGTCGCGGGCGTATTTGCAGGCTATATTTTCGTTTTGAATTCCTTGTTATCATCCCCTACACAATTGTTATTAAAGGGGAATATGAGTGTTGTGTTAACATGTTCAAATAAGCAGGATTTTGCGAAACTGGGATGGTTCGATGGCGCTACAAAAAATTGAGTTAAAATTATTTTACAATCACAAGCCTCACATTATACATCGTTTGTCTTCTTGGACACCCCACTCCCCGCTTTCTTTTAACCCTAAATATGAACAACAATAGAATAGAATGTAACTATTATAGAATATATCCATCATTGCAGTGAACTGAAGGCAGTTAATAACATGTGAGGGACAAATAGCCGTAGGAAATTATACACTAAGATTGCCATGTTAGGTTTCTCATTCTCAACTCAGTATATTATTCCTTCTTCTTTTGTGCTGCGAATCATTTCTGACACCAAGGTTCCTCCTGCCATGATGTCAAACTTTCCAGAATCTTTTCTCTTGGTCCCTCTGTCTCTCTTCTCCTCCAACCTTCCCGTTGTGACCTCATACTCCTGCTGTCCTCTTCCCCTCCAACCTTCCGGTTGTGACCTCATACTCCTGCTGTCCTTTTCCCCTCCAACATTCCGGTTGTGACCTCATACTCCAGCTTTCCTCTTCTCCTCCAACCTTCCCGTTGTGGCCTCATACTCCTGCTGTCCTCTTCTCCTCCAACCTTCCCGTTGTGACCTCATACTCCTGCTGTCCTCTTCTCCTCCAACCTTCCCGTTGTGGCCTCATACTCCTGCTGTCCTTTTCCCCTCCAACATTCCGGTTGTGACCTCATACTCCTGCTGTCCTCTTCTCCTCCAACCTTCCCGTTGTGGCCTCATACTCCTGCTGTCCTCTTCTCCTCCAACCTTCCCGTTGTGACCTCATACTCCTGCTGTCCTCTTCTCCTCCAACCTTCCCGTTGTGACCTCATACTCCTGCTGTCCTCTTCTCCTCCAACCTTCCCGTTGTGGCCTCATACTCCTGCTGTCCTTTTCCCCTCCAACATTCCGGTTGTGACCTCATACTCCTGCTGTCCTCTTCTCCTCCAACCTTCCCGTTGTGGCCTCATACTCCTGCTGTCCTTTTCCCCTCCAACATTCCGGTTGTGACCTCATACTCCTGCTGTCCTCTTCTCCTCCAACCTTCCCGTTGTGGCCTCATACTCCTGCTGTCCTCTTCTCCTCCAACCTTCCCGTTGTGACCTCATACTCCTGCTGTCCTCTTCTCCTCCAACCTTCCCGTTGTGGCCTCATACTCCTGCTGTCCTCTTCTCCTCCAACCTTCCCGTTGTGACCTCATACTCCTGCTGTCCTCTTCTCCTCCAACCTTCCCGTTGTGACGTCATACTCCAGCTGTCCTCTTCTCCTAACATGCCCAAAGACTGGGGGATGTCTACCTCTGATACGAGTAACCAGTTCTCTTTGTGAGTTCACTTTCTTCAAGATATCTTCATTCTCATTCTAACCGCCCATTGTGCTGTCAGCATTCCTATATGAAGCCACATCTCAGTAGCTTCTTCATAATTACTTACTTGTTTGCTAATTGTCCATAATACGCTTCCGTATATCAGGATTGGGTCAATATAACTCTTAAGAGATCTTTTCCTCACTTCGATCTTCATCTAGAAGAAATGCTGCCATTGCTTAGGTTATTCTACATTTAACTTTCTTAATACATCTTTCATCTGCTGGTACAAATATGCGCCAAGCACCATATACCCATTACACCTAAGGTGTGTAAACGGGCCATTGACGACTGTTACAAGTTTACTTCCATATGTATGAATATACCTGTATAAACTATAAGCATTTTGACTGTTTCACATGAAACCACACTTAACACATCTCGAAAAAACACATCTGGAGCTAGAAAATGCGAAAGCTATAGGGCCAGTCAGTCTTCAAATGTTGTAGATGTGTTTGTCGTGTCTGGTATGTGCTCTTGTTTACGTCTGTTCCTGTATCTATTATGCCGGCCAATCAATAACAATAAAGTTATTTTTCTAGTTACTTTGATTACTGAGAGATTATCCAATGTTCACAAGATTGCTATTGCATTTTTTCTTCTCTTAAGCATATTATATTTCTGACATGAATCACGCCATAGTTGGAGCATTCCATTCTTTATTTTTAATCTCGTCTGTAGCCAGATTTGTTATTTTGTTTTTGCTGTCTGCCGACCAAATTTTATATTTCTTTCGTTTATTCTAATAAACTTTCTCTTCTGTCGTTCCTCTTCAGATCGATTGGGAACTCGATAACTTCAGTCTACCAGGCACCTTCGTGAATGTTGCTTGATTATTTCTCCATCTTGAGAACACTTACTCCACCCTTCAGGGGAGAAAAGAAGCATAATTGCGAATGTTTATGTTCAGCTTATTTACAAACAAATTACGTCAGCGCGTGAGGGAAAACAGTTAGAAATATGATAAATAATGCTATAGTGGGGCAAGTGCCAGAGTGGGGATTGAAGGTCGCAGTGGCCGGCAACGAGCAGCCGAGAAAGCCGGAGAGTTGGCACGTCACTCAACATTGAACTAGCACAGTCGTTGTCTGCAGACGGGAGTATAACTCTAGTAGATTGGAGAACTGCGTGGTCTCGAGGTATGGTGTCCGCCTCGAGTGCTGGAGGTCCCGGGTTCAAGCACCGGTGAGGACCGGGATTTTTTTCACGTGGACTTCTAGTAATAAAATTTCCCCTGGTCTCTGGGTAGTGAGATTGGACGCCCGTGTGTATTGTTGCGCGCGTAAAAAATCCCTTGGCAGTTGGAAATCGAAAAAGAGTAGCCTAACGGCGCTGCCCGGACACAATTTCGAGTTAAAAATCTACCCAAAGTATTTCAGGATCTTCGCCGGTGCTGCGGAGTTCGGGCACTGAGCTGAGTTTCTCCAGACTCAGGTTTTAGTTAGGAGGAGAACGGAGCACTTATGGGTTACACCCGTGTGCTGTGATGTTGATCCATCGACTAAACTAAACTAGACTAGATGGGAGAACACCTTTCTTGTCGGGAGCTTTGACGATCCGCACTGAACTAAAGTGAACACCGGTTCGTGTCAGTGAAGGTCATTGTGCCCATGAGACTCAAAGTCATGTGATCTATTCGTCATGTCCCTGTCAGTACTGACCTTTACTGTTTAACATATCCTGTTACTTTGATAGCCTCCGGGGCACCCAGCGATCTTACATTGTCTTGTTTAATACATAAACGCAAAAGGAAGAGAACAATTATGTCTCAACTGGAATATTCATTGTTTTAATAAATAAATGGTGTGAGGATGTGTGTCATCGAGTTTCAGGTTAGCAGGCGTTATGAAAGGAACAGACAAATGCTTATAAGGTTTACACACCAACATTTCTGACATTGCTAAAGTATTTTTCATAAAGATAGATGCTAGATGGGCGAAAGGAATAACACTTGATAAAACGCAGAACATACATTTAAGATGAATGGAAGGCGTTTTAAACTGTATGGACCTCTGAGTGAACTAACAAAAAGACTGTTAGATTCACACAAGAGACTTCTTCTTCTTTCTTCTTTCGTTCGCCTAAAATATGTTTATAACTGCAATGTTGTCTCTTGTATGAATCTAACAGTCTTTTTTAGCTCATTCAGCGGTCCATAGAGTTTATCTTCCACTGTTGTCTCTCTAGGCCAGAAGACAAGAGACAACATTGCAGTTATAAACATATTTCAGGCCAACGAAAGAAGAAGAAGAAGAAGAACAAATACAGAAGTTTCTCTGTCCTCGTCACATCATTACAAACAGATGATGTTGAGTGTCAAGCTTAAATAATATCAAGGCAGGTGTAACGTAATGGATTCAATCTCCACTAGTTCTCGGCATGAACACACATAGGAAAATTGCATGCACCACCTTAAACCATTCAGCACCAAGAAATATGTATGTGTCATATTTAATAATAGACATGCTATAACAAAATGAACCAGGGCAGCGTTCTAATGCGATAAGCCGATTGGCCTGAGGGGACCAAATAGCGTCCCGCATAGAATCTTGGGATAGCTAGGCGCTCAAACGGCGCACATGTTCCATGGATTTTTAGCAGCAGGACGTGTTTCTGTATACTGCCTAACATTGTTGTGCCCTTCTCATCGATCTTGAAAAGAGGAGAAGTGGTGTTTATTGGTGATTTGCAGCACCAAACTTAGATGCATATGGAAAAACGCAATCTAGTGTCTGAGTGTTGGAACAGTCATCACAATGTCTGGTTGTCCTGGAGCATTTCTGAGAGGCTCTTTTATGGTCAGACTGTTGGGACATTACCAATTCCTTTATCTTCAGCAAACAGAGGCTATAGGACCACAAGCAAAGCACTCAAGAGAATCCCATACTAATTTTACCACATTCTTAAATGGAGAACTTTACAATCACCATAGTCTGAACTTTATGAAGACTTTATTTATAGACAATATAAGTTGGATTTCAGCTTATGGACCCTTATTCTACGATCGTGGAATATCAGAACTTTTGTTAATATAATATAGCACAGATGGAGGGAGAGATCCAGCTAGTCTTTTTCTGAAGGCAACCATAATATGATATGCGTATCTTATGTTATATACATTTGTCCTGTTAAAATCCCGAGAGAAGACTGGACTCAACAAGCACATCTTTAAACTTATTATCTGTTGGGATTATTGACTGACTTTGGTCTACACTCCTCTCTTCTGTCTTCCCTTCCATATATCTATTTCTTTCACTCTCTCTATTATTCCCTCAACACATACTCCGACAACAGTTCCTTTCAACGATAAGATAAACGATTTATTAATAAAAACTATGTCGGGTGTATGTATGGATATTGTCTATGTAGTTGGTATGTTCTTCTAGTGTGGTTGCCAGTTATGAACTCTGAATGTCTATCAGCGTGGTTGCTTCTCGCCCTTTCATTCTTCAAGATCACAGGACAGCACATCAAACAGGACAGAGCTCACCCGGATGATCCGTATGCTTGCATCTAATGGTAAATCCGTGATTGTTTGACACAAAAACTGTTCACCACAGAGTCAAGGTACCGTAATAAAAGTCCCGTAAGTTTATGAATGCACCTGAATCTGTTTCATGACGGTAAGTATCCATCATCGAAAAACCACCACATTGTCACAGTTCTTCTTATAGTCTTTTAGTAATAGCACTGTTCTTACTTGTCTATTCTTTCTTCATTATACATATAAGATGTATGTAGTTTTAAGTATCCCTGCTTGCCACAGGTTAACCTCTCTTCCCTTTCAGGGCCTTAGTGGTATATTCGGTTGAGCATACAGTGTTCTGTATTTTATTTAACTTATTTCTTTCTTCATCGTAAATATGTTCATATTCTGTTTGGTTCCATGTAAGTACTTTATTTGTTCAAGGGTATTCCTCTTCATCTCTTCTCTGCTTTCACTAGGAGAGTGGAACCTGGAAAAGTATAACAAATCCAGTGATAAGCGTCCGCCCCTTTCTACTACTTATGCAAGTGTCCTTCTCCAGCCATAATGACAAGGCTTCCGAAGTGAACACCCGCATAAGACATATGAATTCACCAAAGTCTAAACTATCTACTAATAGAAAGCAATGGTAAAGGCTATTCATTCACATCTATATTCCTATGCTAAACTATATCTAATATCTTTATACCTTATTTAGGCATCTATGTTCCTGGAATCGAAAAAACACTTAGCGAATAACACACTATTATCCCCTCTTTCCATCATTAGGGACGTGTATTTCTATTCCCACTCAAGAACATATCTCCTTCAGGTCAGTTTGGAACACACACTAACTTTACACAAAGAATTGACCCTCTTTATATCGGTCATTTATGCCGCATAGTCCTTGACATTGCTGGACACCTCACATCCAGACTGCATTATCATTGTTAGTGGAAAATTACCGCTCGGGACCGTTTCCCATCCATACTGCAATATGCTTGTCCCATAATACTGTCGGCCTTTGTCCCAAACCAATCTTTCCACTCGACCGTTTTACCTGCGCGGTTAGCCGGCCCCTTCTGTGTCTTGACCTATAAACACATGCGCCTTGTCTCTCCTTTGTTAACCCTTCTCCTACCTGGGTAGTCGGTGTATGCAGTCGTCCATCTGGGAATCATTAACTCTTCAGTATTTCACTACAGAGGCCCCCTCTTAAGAGATTAGACCGCGTCGAATCTTTCTCACTGTAGGTTTGATTCCCATGATCCACAACCCTAGTCTTCTTCCTCCGGAGCTGGATGTCTGGATATCAAATCCGCTCCTACATTCTCCTTACCAAGGATGTATTCCATTGTGAAGTCCAGTTGCAGCAACAACGTCCATCCCATCCACCGTGCGTTGAGCTTCTGCTAAGTCGCTATTAACATCACGTGTTGATGATATGATTGGATCCTCACATGGCTCATCTCATTATCCAGTAGGCGCTCTAATTGACACCCTACTATACTACTAACGACTGAAACTAGTGTTGGCTCCTCGCTCCTGTACGTTCAGTCGACCTACTTTCGACTTGCGTCAGCGACGGCTCACAATACAGACGGATTGTCCCATCCTGATTGTAACACTGCTTCCATGTCCTCTTGGTTTCCCCCGGCTTTGCCTCTGGGGATGTTCCGCCTCGTCCTCGTCGGACCGAGTCGTCTTTCCCAAACCTCCTGGACTTTTGCTTCCAGGACCATCTTGGGCGATGTTGTATCTGGTCAGCCAATCTTTGGTTGGAGTCCTGGGTAATTCTCGCTTTTCCCGACGTTACCCACCCCTTCTGAACTTGGTTACCGGTGAAACTTTCACTCTTGTCCTTTCCCTGACTTGTGATTTCCCTCCTCCTGTCGTTGGGTAAATCTGACCTATCACGTACTGTCCCATAGGCCCTCCTATGTTGTACTGGCGATCTCTGGTCTTCGTCTGGACTGGTAACCTTTGTCCCAATGGCTGCCATCACCATAAAGTGCGAAGCTTTGCTCCCGGATCTCTCGTCATATTTCCTAATGAGATGTCTAGGGAGATTTTTCTTCTCTTCCCCGATCCGTATTTTGTAGATGTTCTTGGACACCACCTTTTCCACAGGATAAGGTCCTTTCCATCCTACTTGGAGTATATTGGTCTCTGCTGGACTCCACACTTCCACTTTGTCTTCCACTTTAAGAGCTAGTTTCCTCTTAATTCGCTTGTTGGGTGGTGCTCTCTGGCACTCCGAACAAGACTTCACCCACCGGCGTACATCTCCGGTCATTCCTGGCCAGCAATAATGGCCGGATATTTGCTGCAAGGTCTCTCTGACACCCATATGTCGATTCTCGCCTATGATGTGTCCACTCTGAAGAATGTGAGGACGGTGGGTCTCTGGAACCACCCACTGCTCATGCAGGTTATCTCCCCTCCCAGCTCTCCGATAGAGTAGTTGATTCTTCAGAAAGTACTGTCCCCGTTCTGGTGGCTCAGCACTTCTTTGCAGCTTCCTGTAGCAAGGATGCAACGTAGTATCCTTCCTCTGGGCAGTATGCAATTCTCCTATCCCTGAGTTGTCGCATAGTGTCTCTGCCTCTTTTTCCTTCCCTTGAGATCCACTGACTACTGTTCCCTTGTGGGCTTGCTGTTTGGGCATCCCCAAAAAGACATATTTCGTGCCAATGATCATTGGAAATAAGGAGTCAGATAATACAGCAGCTGGAATAATGCCCGTGACGTACCTGGATTTAATCTCCACCTTGGCGATTGGCAGCGTCATGGTAACAGCACTCCTCATTGCCGGCTGTATTTCTATAGTCTCCCCTGTAAATTGGTCTGGGCTTACCAAGCTGGCGTCCACCACCGCTTCCCCATCCAAACCGGTATCGTAGAGACAAACAACCTGCTGGCCATTGACTTCAATAAGTTCAACCACAGGTGGTCTCTCTTGGTCCTGAGTGTCTTTCATCTCCTTGACCGTTTCCTTGCCTTCCTCTTTTGATTCCTCGAGGTTGGTTATGCAATTGGCGTGTTTGGCCTTGCATCTGCAGTCCACAGTATTATGTGTTGTCGACTGGCAGTGAGTGCACTCTGTTCCCTTCCTAGGTTTCCCTGTGTCCTTTTTGTTCCTTTCTCCTTCGCCGACCTCAGCCTTGTCTGTGATCACCGATGTAGGAATCACTTTGCATGCTGCGAAGTAAGAACTTTTAGGTTTCGATCTGCAGTCTTTGGTGTTGTGGGAGGCCGCCTTACAAAATGAACACCACTTTTCAGACCACTGTCGTTTCGCTTGAGAATTCGAGGTGCTCTGGTTTCCTACCTTCACCTTCTCTGAACTCTCCTCTGTGTGCTTTATATAAGGTTCCCCTTTTTCTCCTTCCCAGTTTTTATGTTTCTTTTTCTCTGGTTTCTCCTGACCTTTGGTTTGTGTACTTAGTTCCTCAGTTTCACCATGTACTTCCACGAATCGTTCCGCCAGCTTATTCACAACATCAATCCGTTCCGCCCCTTGTTCTCCCAAGAAGGTTCTGAGAGGTTTCGACATTTGCTTTCGCATTTGGTCTACCACCATCATCTCTTCGAGACTCTCATAATCCCTCGTGAATTCTGCCAAGTCCATCCATTTCTGGAGATAGGATTTCAGCCTCAGACTGTAGGCGGCGAATAGTTCTCCCGGCTCTCGTCTAGACGATCTAAACTTCTTCCGATACGTTTGTGCTGTGACTTCATAATGTTTCATCAAAGCTGCTTTCAATTCCTCATACTGATTTTCCTGTCCTGGTGGTAGGCGTGTGTAGACCTCGTAGCCCGAACCACGTAAAGACTGGGATACTTTAAGAGCCCATCTGGTTCTATCTAGTCCCATAGCGACTGCCATAGCCTCGAACCGATCCAAAAACTGGTATATCTTCTCTTTACTTTCATCATAGACCGCCAAGGGAAACTTCATGGCATGGTAACCCTGTCCACTCATGTAGGTTGCCCCAGGTGAAGATGAACTTCCTTCTGCTGCATCTATTTCACCCTTAGTTTGTGTCTTGAGTTCTAACTCTTTCAAGCGGTATTCATGTTCCATTTCCAGTTTCTTGGTCTCCTGGTCCATTTTCTTGGCCTCTTGTTCCATTTCTAGTCGCTTGGTCTCCTGGTCCATTTTCTTGGCCTCTTGTTCCATTTCCAGTTTCTTGGTCTCCACCTCTATTTTCTTGGCCTCTTGTTCCATTTCCAGTTTCTTCTTTCCAGTTTCTTGGTCTCCACCTCTATTCTTCTCACTTCCAACTCGGTCTTTCGCTCTTCTCGTTCCGCTTGACGAATCTCTCGCTCTCTTTCTTGTATGTAATCAGTTAAGTCTGAACCAGCCAACCCAATTTCCTCTCCGTTTGCCCTAAGTTCTGCTGTAGTTAGTTTGGGAGTGGCCATAGTTAAAGCAGGTAAGTCAGCACGTTGAGTCAAGACACCTCAAGGCCGTAAAAAGTACTCACTATAAACCGATAATCTACCTAGAACCTATATCATTTATCTATGTCATTTAAATATTATAAATCTCCAACCCCACACAGTACATCACAACCACTCTCTCATCCACAAGAGGAGATATAGGATAAAGACTTATGTAGACGTGTGACCGTGTGACTAGGTATGTAATGTGTCTTACCACCTATCCACATTCACTCTGTCTGGAACTTTCTCACTGCAAAGTCACCAGCATTAATGAAATGTTTCTACCATAAATGTAATGGCACCATATATCCAATGGACGTCCTTCCATTAAAAGTCATCAATATATACTTCTATTTATTCCAATCAGTATGTCCCAACATGTAGGTACTCCGCTATGCCTGTGCCAATATGCAAGTACCCCTTTATGCATCTGCCATGTTATGCATTCAGGTCAAATGGGTATAATGTATGTTACCCCGCTCGCTCCACCAATTATGTCCTGTTAAATTCCCGAGAGAAGACTGGACTCAACAAGCACATCTTTAAACTGATTATCTGTTGGGATTATTGACTGACTTTGGTCTACACTCCTCTCTTCTGTCTTCCCTTCCATATATCTATTTCTTTCACTCTCTCTATTATTCCCTCAACACATACTCCGACAACAGTTCCTTTCAACGATAAGATAAACGATTTATTAATAAAAACTATGTCGGGTGTATGTATGGATATTGTCTATGTAGTTGGTATGTTCTTCTAGTGTGGTTGCCAGTTATGAACTCTGAATGTCTATCAGCGTGGTTGCTTCTCGCCCTTTCATTCTTCAAGATCACAGGACAGCACATCAAACAGGACAGAGCTCACCCGGATGATCCGTATGCTTGCATCTAATGGTAAATCCGTGATTGTTTGACACAAAAACTGTTCACCACAGAGTCAAGGTACCGTAATAAAAGTCCCGTAAGTTTATGAATGCACCTGAATCTGTTTCATGACGGTAAGTATCCATCATCGAAAAACCACCACATTGTCACAGTTCTTCTTATAGTCTTTTAGTAATAGCACTGTTCTTACTTGTCTATTCTTTCTTCATTATACATATAAGATGTATGTAGTTTTAAGTATCCCTGCTTGCCACAGGTTAACCTCTCTTCCCTTTCAGGGCCTTAGTGGTATATTCGGTTGAGCATACAGTGTTCTGTATTTTATTTAACTTATTTCTTTCTTCATCGTAAATATGTTCATATTCTGTTTGGTTCCATGTAAGTACTTTATTTGTTCAAGGGTATTCCTCTTCATCTCTTCTCTGCTTTCACTAGGAGAGTGGAACCTGGAAAAGTATAACAAATCCAGTGATAAGCGTCCGCCCCTTTCTACTACTTATGCAAGTGTCCTTCTCCAGCCATAATGACAAGGCTTCCGAAGTGAACACCCGCATAAGACATATGAATTCACCAAAGTCTAAACTATCTACTAATAGAAAGCAATGGTAAAGGCTATTCATTCACATCTATATTCCTATGCTAAACTATATCTAATATCTTTATACCTTATTTAGGCATCTATGTTCCTGGAATCGAAAAAAACACTTAGCGAATAACACACTATTATCCCCTCTTTCCATCATTAGGGACGTGTATTTCTATTCCCACTCAAGAACATATCTCCTTCAGGTCAGTTTGGAACACACACTAACTTTACACAAAGAATTGACCCTCTTTATATCGGTCATTTATGCCGCATAGTCCTTGACATTGCTGGACACCTCACATCCAGACTGCATTATCATTGTTAGTGGAAAATTACCGCTCGGGACCGTTTCCCATCCATACTGCAATATGCTTGTCCCATAATACTGTCGGCCTTTGTCCCAAACCAATCTTTCCACTCGACCGTTTTACCTGCGCGGTTAGCCGGCCCCTTCTGTGTCTTGACCTATAAACACATGCGCCTTGTCTCTCCTTTGTTAACCCTTCTCCTACCTGGGTAGTCGGTGTATGCAGTCGTCCATCTGGGAATCATTAACTCTTCAGTATTTCACTACAGAGGCCCCCTCTTAAGAGATTAGACCGCGTCGAATCTTTCTCACTGTAGGTTTGATTCCCATGATCCACAACCCTAGTCTTCTTCCTCCGGAGCTGGATGTCTGGATATCAAATCCGCTCCTACATTCTCCTTACCAAGGATGTATTCCATTGTGAAGTCCAGTTGCAGCAACAACGTCCATCACATCCACCGTGCGTTGAGCTTCTGCTAAGTCGCTATTAACATCACGTGTTGATGATATGATTGGATCCTCACATGGCTCATCTCATTATCCAGTAGGCGCTCTAATTGACACCCTACTATACTACTAACGACTGAAACTAGTGTTGGCTCCTCGCTCCTGTACGTTCAGTCGACCTACTTTCGACTTGCGTCAGCGACGGCTCACAATACAGACGGATTGTCCCATCCTGATTGTAACACTGCTTCCATGTCCTCTTGGTTTCCCCCGGCTTTGCCTCTGGGGATGTTCCGCCTCGTCCTCGTCGGACCGAGTCGTCTTTCCCAAACCTCCTGGACTTTTGCTTCCAGGACCATCTTGGGCGATGTTGTATCTGGTCAGCCAATCTTTGGTTGGAGTCCTGGGTAATTCTCGCTTTTCCCGACGTTACCCACCCCTTCTGAACTTGGTTACCGGTGAAACTTTCACTCTTGTCCTTTCCCTGACTTGTGATTTCCCTCCTCCTGTCGTTGGGTAAATCTGACCTATCACGTACTGTCCCATAGGCCCTCCTATGTTGTACTGGCGATCTCTGGTCTTCGTCTGGACTGGTAACCTTTGTCCCAATGGCTGCCATCACCATAAAGTGCGAAGCTTTGCTCCCGGATCTCTCGTCATATTTCCTAATGAGATGTCTAGGGAGATTTTTCTTCTCCTCCCCGATCCGTATTTTGTAGATGTTCTTGGACACCACCTTTTCCACAGGATAAGGTCCTTTCCATCCTACTTGGAGTATATTGGTCTCTGCTGGACTCCACACTTCCACTTTGTCTTCCACTTTAAGAGCTAGTTTCCTCTTAATTCGCTTGTTGGGTGGTGCTCTCTGGCACTCCGAACAAGACTTCACCCACCGGCGTACATCTCCGGTCATTCCTGGCCAGCAATAATGGCCGGATATTTGCTGCAAGGTCTCTCTGACACCCATATGTCGATTATCGCCTATGATGTGTCCACTCTGAAGAATGTGAGGACGGTGGGTCTCTGGAACCACCCACTGCTCATGCAGGTTATCTCCCCTCCCAGCTCTCCGATAGAGTAGTTGATTCTTCAGAAAGTACTGTCCCCGTTCTGGTGGCTCAGCACTTCTTTGCAGCTTCCTGTAGCAAGGATGCAACGTAGTATCCTTCCTCTGGGCAGTATGCAATTCTCCTATCCCTGAGTTGTCGCATAGTGTCTCTGCCTCTTTTTCCTTCCCTTGAGATCCACTGACTACTGTTCCCTTGTGGGCTTGCTGTTTGGGCATCCCCAAAAAGACATATTTCGTGCCAATGATCATTGGAAATAAGGAGTCAGATAATACAGCAGCTGGAATAATGCCCGTGACGTACCTGGATTTAATCTCCACCTTGGCGATTGGCAGCGTCATGGTAACAGCACTCCTCATTGCCGGCTGTATTTCTATAGTCTCCCCTGTAAATTGGTCTGGGCTTACCAAGCTGGCGTCCACCACCGCTTCCCCATCCAAACCGGTATCGTAGAGACAAACAACCTGCTGGCCATTGACTTCAATAAGTTCAACCACAGGTGGTCTCTCTTGGTCCTGAGTGTCTTTCATCTCCTTGACCGTTTCCTTGCCTTCCTCTTTTGATTCCTCGAGGTTGGTTATGCAATTGGCGTGTTTGGCCTTGCATCTGCAGTCCACAGTATTATGTGTTGTCGACTGGCAGTGAGTGCACCCTGTTCCCTTCCTAGGTTTCCCTGTGTCCTTTTTGTTCCTTTCTCCTTCGCCGACCTCAGCCTTGTCTGTGATCACCGATGTAGGAATCACTTTGCATGCTGCGAAGTAAGAACTTTTAGGTTTCGATCTGCAGTCTTTGGTGTTGTGGGAGGCCGCCTTACAAAATGAACACCACTTTTCAGACCACTGTCGTTTCGCTTGAGAATTCGAGGTGCTCTGGTTTCCTACCTTCACCTTCTCTGAACTCTCCTCTGTGTGCTTTATATAAGGTTCCCCTTTTTCTCCTTCCCAGTTTTTATGTTTCTTTTTCTCTGGTTTCTCCTGACCTTTGGTTTGTGTACTTAGTTCCTCAGTTTCACCATGTACTTCCACGAATCGTTCCGCCAGCTTATTCACCACATCAATCCGTTCCGCCCCTTGTTCTCCCAAGAAGGTTCTGAGAGGTTTCGACATTTGCTTTCGCATTTGGTCTACCACCATCATCTCTTCGAGACTCTCATAATCCCTCGTGAATTCTGCCAAGTCCATCCATTTCTGGAGATAGGATTTCAGCCTCAGACTGTAGGCGGCGAATAGTTCTCCCGGCTCTCGTCTAGACGATCTAAACTTCTTCCGATACGTTTGTGCTGTGACTTCATAATGTTTCATCAAAGCTGCTTTCAATTCCTCATACTGATTTTCCTGTCCTGGTGGTAGGCGTGTGTAGACCTCGTAGCCCGAACCACGTAAAGACTGGGATACTTTAAGAGCCCATCTGGTTCTATCTAGTCCCATAGCGACTGCCATAGCCTCGAACCGATCCAAAAACTGGTATATCTTCTCTTTACTTTCATCATAGACCGCCAAGGGAAACTTCATGGCATGGTAACCCTGTCCACTCATGTAGGTTGCCCCAGGTGAAGATGAACTTCCTTCTGCTGCATCTATTTCACCCTTAGTTTGTGTCTTGAGTTCTAACTCTTTCAAGCGGTATTCATGTTCCATTTCCAGTTTCTTGGTCTCCTGGTCCATTTTCTTGGCCTCTTGTTCCATTTCTAGTCGCTTGGTCTCCTGGTCCATTTTCTTGGCCTCTTGTTCCATTTCCAGTTTCTTGGTCTCCACCTCTATTTTCTTGGCCTCTTGTTCCATTTCCAGTTTCTTGGTCTCCACCTCTATTCTTCTCACTTCCAACTCGGTCTTTCGCTCTTCTCGTTCCGCTTGACGAATCTCTCGCTCTCTTTCTTGTATGTAATCAGTTAAGTCTGAACCAGCCAACCCAATTTCCTCTCCGTTTGCCCTAAGTTCTGCTGTAGTTAGTTTGGGAGTGGCCATAGTTAAAGCAGGTAAGTCAGCACGTTGAGTCAAGACACCTCAAGGCCGTAAAAAGTACTCACTATAAACCGATAATCTACCTAGAACCTATATCATTTATCTATGTCATTTAAATATTATAAATCTCCAACCCCACACAGTACATCACAACCACTCTCTCATCCACAAGAGGAGATATAGGATAAAGACTTATGTAGACGTGTGACCGTGTGACTAGGTATGTAATGTGTCTTACCACCTATCCACATTCACTCTGTCTGGAACTTTCTCACTGCAAAGTCACCAGCATTAATGAAATGTTTCTACCATAAATGTAATGGCACCATATATCCAATGGACGTCCTTCCATTAAAAGTCATCAATATATACTTCTATTTATTCCAATCAGTATGTCCCAACATGTAGGTACTCCGCTATGCCTGTGCCAATATGCAAGTACCCCTTTATGCATCTGCCATGTTATGCATTCAGGTCATATGGGTATAATGTATGTTACCCCGCTCGCTCCACCAATTATGTCCTGTTAAAATTCCCGAGAGAAGACTGGACTCAACAAGCACATCTTTAAACTTATTATCTGTTGGGATTATTGACTGACTTTGGTCTACACTCCTCTCTTCTGTCTTCCCTTCCATATATCTATTTCTTTCATCTCTCTCTATTATTCCCTCAACACATACTCCGACAACAGTTCCTTTCAACGATAAGATAAACGATTTATTAATAAAAACTATGTCGGGTGTATGTATGGATATTGTCTATGTAGTTGGTATGTTCTTCTAGTGTGGTTGCCAGTTATGAACTCTGAATGTCTATCAGCGTGGTTGCTTCTCGCCCTTTCATTCTTCAAGATCACAGGACAGCACATCAAACAGGACAGAGCTCACCCGGATGATCCGTATGCTTGCATCTAATGGTAAATCCGTGATTGTTTGACACAAAAACTGTTCACCACAGAGTCAAGGTACCGTAATAAAAGTCCCGTAAGTTTATGAATGCACCTGAATCTGTTTCATGACGGTAAGTATCCATCATCGAAAAACCACCACATTGTCACAGTTCTTCTTATAGTCTTTTAGTAATAGCACTGTTCTTACTTGTCTATTCTTTCTTCATTATACATATAAGATGTATGTAGTTTTAAGTATCCCTGCTTGCCACAGGTTAACCTCTCTTCCCTTTCAGGGCCTTAGTGGTATATTCGGTTGAGCATACAGTGTTCTGTATTTTATTTAACTTATTTCTTTCTTCATCGTAAATATGTTCATATTCTGTTTGGTTCCATGTAAGTACTTTATTTGTTCAAGGGTATTCCTCTTCATCTCTTCTCTGCTTTCACTAGGAGAGTGGAACCTGGAAAAGTATAACAAATCCAGTGATAAGCGTCCGCCCCTTTCTACTACTTATGCAAGTGTCCTTCTCCAGCCATAATGACAAGGCTTCCGAAGTGAACACCCGCATAAGACATATGAATTCACCAAAGTCTAAACTATCTACTAATAGAAAGCAATGGTAAAGGCTATTCATTCACATCTATATTCCTATGCTAAACTATATCTAATATCTTTATACCTTATTTAGGCATCTATGTTCCTGGAATCGAAAAAACACTTAGCGAATAACACACTATTATCCCCTCTTTCCATCATTAGGGACGTGTATTTCTATTCCCACTCAAGAACATATCTCCTTCAGGTCAGTTTGGAACACACACTAACTTTACACAAAGAATTGACCCTCTTTATATCGGTCATTTATGCCGCATAGTCCTTGACATTGCTGGACACCTCACATCCAGACTGCATTATCATTGTTAGTGGAAAATTACCGCTCGGGACCGTTTCCCATCCATACTGCAATATGCTTGTCCCATAATACTGTCGGCCTTTGTCCCAAACCAATCTTTCCACTCGACCGTTTTACCTGCGCGGTTAGCCGGCCCCTTCTGTGTCTTGACCTATAAACACATGCGCCTTGTCTCTCCTTTGTTAACCCTTCTCCTACCTGGGTAGTCGGTGTATGCAGTCGTCCATCTGGGAATCATTAACTCTTCAGTATTTCACTACAACATTCATACATGTTTGGTGTGTTGGTTTATGCATTTTCATGTGGAAAAAGTGTCTTGTCATCTGTCCTCCATTCTTCAGATTATTCAGTGTATTAAATGTTGAAATTTAACCATCTGATTCCGTTCACTTACTTGTGACGTCATTTTGGTTCAAACATGTGTAATTAAGGGATTAAGTAACACCTTGATTTGAATGTATGGGAACACAATGAGGCTGGGTAAACACACATGGACAGCTTAATCTACTGATCCTATGGTAAACTCCCAGGTTCCCATTGTCCATCCAGGAGAACTCTTTTACATCTAATGTATTACTGTACTTTTTGACCTACTTGGGAAAAGTGGATACAGTTGGGGGTTCTTGAGCTAACTTTGTTCTCTTGGGAGGGACATAATTTAGTGTGGTTTCTTTCAGATATACGGGAGTCCCCTAGACCTCCAGAGTCCTTTCGTGTCACATCCCGCTTGAGTGACATTCCCACACTGTTGGAAACCAGTCCCACCTCTCTATCACTCCTTAGTACGGAGGATGCACTTGTGGGTACTGCCTCTTTCCACCCAACACATCACAGCAGGTCAGCATGGCCGAATGGATAAGAACGCGCGTTCTTAAACATCCGGTGTGCTGATACCGAGGTAAGGGTTTCAACCCCTACACCAGACAGTTGGACTAATATGTTGACCTGTCGTCCTTGACTCGGGGACGTAAATTACAATTACTCCTGAAATCGGAGTGGCTTCGCCTGATAGCAAGGGACACTGTTAATAGGGAAAGCGAATCCACACGCAAAATTCAGTCCAGCAATACTGAAAGTAGAGTGTATGGACTAGACTTGAGCTCAAAGCAAGCATGCGCAAAAATATATATAATAATAATATCAAATATAACAGGGCGAGGGGCGAGGGGACATAAATACTTTGGCTATTTTATACGTCACAGTGGCTTGGAGAGTACCGCGATGGAAGGCGTGGTTCCTGGAGGAAGAGCCGGGATAGACCAGCACGAGTAAATGGCAAGATATAGAAAGGCTGTTCTGTGCACCGTAATGAGAGCGACGTTCTGCAAAGGACCTCCTACTTTAAGAGGAACAGAAAAATAAGAGTAACAAAATATAGATTCCGATGTCTCAGCTTTCTCACATGCCTGTGCCAACTTTGGCCTCAATATCAACTTGGAGAAGACTGTAGTTATGTACCAGCCAGCTCCAGGGAATAATAACACTGTACCGAATATCAAAGTGAATGATCATAGACTAAGTGTTGTGGACAAATTCACCTATCTTGGCAGCACTGTGTCACAAGCTGTCACAATTGATGACGAAGTGAATGCAAGAATCTCCAAGGCCAGTGCGCCCTTTGGCAGACTGTACAAGAATATATGGGACAGAACTGGAATAAGCCGCCAAACAAAGCTAAAAGTCTACAAAGCAGTTGTATTATCCACACTGCTATATGCTTGTGACACCTGGACTGTTTATCAGCGACACGCTAGGAAATTAAACCACTTCCACACAGTCTGCCTAAGGGAGCTACTAAAGATTAAATGGCAAGACAATATTCCAGACACTGAAGTCCTAGAAAGAGCGTCCTTGCCCAATATCCACACTCTACTAATGAAGAATCAGATTCGCTGGGCTGGTCACTTGACTCGCATGCCAGATCACAGGCTCCCTAAACGAACTTTTTACAGCGAACTGCGTTGTGGTAAACGCTCCGAAGGTGGCCAGAGGAAACGCTTTAAAGACACTTTGAAAATCTCACTGAATGCTTTTGGAATTCATCATGACACCTGGGAGGCTGCAGCCAGAGACCGAAATTCGTGGCGTGCATCATTAAGTGCAGTCATATGTGAGGCAACCAGGACTGCAAGAGCTGTGAAGAAAAGGCAGGACAGAAAAACCACTGCAGGAAATCCTCCTCCAGAAACGTCAAGCATTCTTTGACCACATTGTCAAAAAACATTTCGAGCCAAAATAGATCTTATCAGCCATCTTAGAACCCACGGCTCCATACCTTCAACCCCACTGGATGAAATGAATGGTCATCATAATTCTTGATGGACAAACAACACAGGCTGTTTGAGTCCTGATAAGGCTTACGTCTATCAGATTGAGCTGAGTTGAGATGCGTCAAGAACAGACATTACTGCACTCGGGGCATTCCCATGCGCGCTTAGTCCAGTCCTCATCTTCAACAGCAAGCGGAGATTTCCAATACTAAAGGTGCTCGTTGATTATATGTCCGTCTTGCTTTACCTCTGAGTGACGACTGTCGACCAGATCCTCTGACCATCCTCTACTGCGACTTTGTCTCTTGACCATGATAGTCCATCTGTACTTCTGCATTATTCACATTATCCGTGAGGGCTGACACCACATCTGCCTTATCATGCATCAATTCACTCCTTAATGATGCGGCACCAGCCAAATTGTCTGCCTGTTCATTTTCAACCACACCAGAGTGTCTTAGAGAAAAGACCCAGCGAATGCTCGCAATCCGCGACCTCTGAATAGATGCAAGCCATTCTGCACGGAGCGTGCCAATCTTTATCTGTGCTAGCATTCAGAGTCAATTTTGGTGCAACACCTACAGTTGTCAATACCTGGTCATTTCAGACTTGGTGGTTGTTTTGTGTTAACATATATACTGAATTTTTTTTTGTTTTTTTATGTTTGCATATCCTTTACAGGACATCGCTGTCAACACCAGCATCTTTCAGCTGTATGTTGATTTCTGGGCAAGATTACGCTCAGTAGTTTGCCATTGCTTTCTGAGCGGCCGGCTCACATACCCCGTAAGTTATCAATGCGATTCGAACCACTGCTGATTCTCACCGTCATCACGTCACCGACGAGAGTATACGAGATTACAGAGAAAAGTCATAACCTCTAAGCCACGAAGCCGGCAAATACTGAATTGCCGAAACAAAAAAATAGGTGTATGATACTACTTCTTTAAGTAAATTTTCAGTACCAGAGGCAGCGTTATCATTTGCTTGTTATTATTCCTATTATCTTTGTCTTTCCACTATGAGTAATTTTATCTAATTATTATGGCATCTTGTCGAATGAGTTTAGTTTTTATTTAATCTGATTTCATGTGTTGTACAGGGGGGAAATGCCAGCGAAACCAAGATCATCAAGCGGCTCTGTCATAGTACATGGCATTCCAATTATATAGCGATAGTTTCTGTTGTCTTTATAAACCAGGTTGTAGTAGGTAAGAATAGTAAAGTCGACAAAAGGCAAAACTGCTGTACTCCTGTTCTTTCAAGCCTTTAAATGTTGTCTTTATTAAGATAATGATTCTCTTTGTGATCATACATTGTTAAAGGAATGTTCTATCAGTGCTGACAAAGACCTGTTCGTTACCCACCAGTCTATCATCATCATCATCATCATCATCATCATCATCATCATCATCATCATCATCATCATCATCATCATCATCATCATCATCATCATCATCATCATATGACACGCCGGTATGCGTAGGCGGTCATGTTTTGCCATCTAACTCGATCACCAGAGTCGTGGATCAGCTCAGTGTTCCTGTCTCGACCATACAACGTGGCCAAGCCATCCATGTATTTACTTCTCTGTCCCCCTCCCTTTTCTCTTCCCCTCGATCTTGCCAGTTGTCACCTTTGGTCTCCAGTTTATTTCTTCTCATAACCTGACCCAAAAAATGGTAACTGTCTACGTTTAATTTCTCTAATCATTTTACGGTTTTCATTTGTTTCTTTTAGGACTTGGTCACTTGGTTTCCTGTCTGTCTATGGTATTCTTAGAGCGGCGTTAATGGGCATGTAATATCCCCATCGAGAGGATTTGTTAAAGCGACCCAGGTTCCTGTGTCGACCCATGCCTACATTGGGTACCAGGAGATATCTTGGGAAGTAAAAGCGGCTTGCATGATACTCACCGCATCCCCTCTTGAATGCTGATCAGTCTATACAAATGTAGGCCGATCACCATATGCCCCGATGTCCCCTAAAGCAGTGGTTCTCAACAGGTGGGGAATTCCCCACAAGGGGGAATTTTAGAATTTTCAGGGGGGGGGGGGGATTAAGATTATTTCAAGATCGCGTTAATACAGGAACCGATTACTTGATATTGTTTTTCCCTCCATACTTTACGGCTCTGTACTTCTCGCCCTTCTGAAATTCGTTTTATAACGTAAGTAGATCCACAAATCACGTTTTATTTAGACTTCTAGACTTGTTCTATCTAGTATGTGTTATGAAACTTAGCTTTTATTTGTACGTATGCTGTGTAAGTGGGAGGGGGATTTATAGGGAGGAAATAAGAAAAAAGGGGGGAGGGGAAGGCGAATGACGTTCTGAAAATATGGTGAAGGGCTGAATAGGCAAAAAAAAAAAAAAAGGGTTGAGAACCACTGCCCTAAAGCTTAAAAAGGGTTCTTCCTATTTTTTTATTTTTTTTATTTTTTTAAGTACAGACAGAACGTCGTATTGATCACATCAACCATCACGTGCCGATAAATCTATAAATACACAGAAATGGCACCATACACCCAAGACGAAACAAGGAGTGCATCAGGATCTTTTAATGACTATTTTTAATGTCTTGATTGTTTGTTAGGTTTATCATGTTTTAATACACATTGACTCAAAGCACTCTTCAAGCCACTTGCTGGAAGATCAGCCCACATTTACTTGACATTACAAACCACATCTGTTGTCTCGCACACAATAAGTTATGCATATTTATGAATTTGTTTTTCAGTGACCACGTGGCTCTGAATGAACACATCCACATAATGTGAGTACCAATTAATTTTCTGGAAAGTAAGGCGGCGGGCTTCATATAGACTAGTCCCACCCAATCTCTAGCACCATTTACGAAATATGTCGCGATGACCAAAACATATGTATAGGCCTACTCCCCTTTTAGTTTATTCCTTCTTAACAATATAACATTGGTTCGTGGTTTCTATGAATCGACATCACAGTATTCAGGACAAGACCATAGATTGACCGTGTCCTCTGCAAATGTTGCAGAGTGTTGATGCTGATAGTACAGGTGACACTCTGACTGTGAAAATGTCGGATTCGTCCCCTCATTCATAATCCTTTGCTGGAACCACACCTAAAATCTAACTCATGAATAATTAAATATGTTGTTTAAAGGCGTAGAGAAAGCAAGAAGACAGACTTCATGTGATCCCATATGGCTGGGTATCTTAACGCAGGCCGTCCGGCCGAAAGCCTTGCACAAAGAATGAATTCCTTTCCTCCACCTACGACCCATAGGAGTCCTGAGAAAACCGCACTCGTGAACCGAATGTCGTCGCTCGGAATCTAACCCACAAACTTCGGAGTAATAGGCAGGTGGCGTTACCACTTCGCCACGAAGACCTCCTAATTATGTTGCTTCATCTACTAATGTATCTCCAACCAATAGTCATTGATAACCAGTCTTCAGAATGTCTCTCTTTTCCATCGCCAGTGTTCCACCTAATGGCGCTCTTCAAGCCAATAGATCCGCTTGTTCGTTAACCCGTATTCCAGTATGACCCAGGCAGTATATCCGCGAGCGTTTGTTTTGTGAAAGAGAAATACAACATCTGTCCTTTTTTAACTTTACGCAATATTGACTGAGAAACAGACACTGTGGTTGCTCCGGTGATCGAGTACACGCTGGCGAACTCAAAGTTGAAGTGATCGCAGCCGCCTCCATTTTCATGCTTGAGGCTGTAGTCCTTGAGAATCTTTTCCTTTCAGCAAAGCCTTCACAGACGAAAAAGTGTTGTCCATGGAACATAACACGGCCCCCAAGAATTAGCGAAGCAAATACAACAAGAAAGCAATACATATAAAGACAACAAATACTTAGAAAATCAACAAAGATGAATAAATATAAAGACAACAAACACCTTGAATAGGAACAAAGATATAACCAAGCCAGTTTTGAAAAATACAGTGAACAGAAAGAAACTGGATCAAGTCAATAGATTTTCTTACCTAGTAAATTAATATAAGATAAAGGCAGGCGTGAGGTAACAATAAGAATGGGATTAGAAATGGCCAAGTAACATTCAACAATACGAAAGAGCGTTTTCGCATCTAATCAAATTACTTAAAAAGCTAGTTGCATATTGTCACCGTCCTGGATACCTAGGGGAATGAAACCCGGGCTCATACAGGCAACAAACTCCGTTCAGATACAATCGAACATCATTTATTTATATTATGTTACATTAAGCTGGCGAAGAAAGGTTTTCGCAGCCAGCAACCCTCGAATTGCATATCACTGGAGTTTACAATAAACCAATAATACATGATCAATACAACAACTCTATCAGCTATCTAACGTATGCATAAGACCCCTAAATACACTTGGGGTTTAAGCTATCAAGTCCCCCTTAAGGTAAACCCTGTTGCTTCTTCGATGTCCAGTCCGTGTCTGCCCTCCAACGTGTCTCGATCGGACACGGGCTGTAACTCTCCTTGAGCTTCTCGTGGAACAGGTCCTGGCACGCGGTCAGCGTGTCCACGGAGCTGTAGGCGAACTGACCTATGCATCTCGAAGGCTCTGGATTGTTCGAGCATTCGAATGTCTCCCTTGTATTGGGGTTATGCCCCTTCTCTAAATCCCTTCTATCTTTATGTTTCTACCGACTCCATGTGAGACTCTGACACATATCCTTTCCAGAACGTGGCAGTCAACTTCAGCGTTCTTTTTTAGTTGTTTGTGATATCTTGGCAAGTTTACATTAGGTAGTTTTCCGTTACTTTCTGAACGACCGTCAGCTCATACCTTTGTATGAAAATCGCCCGAAGCTGTGTTTTGAACGTATTATGTGGGATTACGAATTCCATTCATAACCCCTCCATAACAGAGCTGAATTAAAATTAAGTGTGATCAAGTGCTACATTTACTTTCTATTACAGAAGTGTGCTGAAAAATGGACAATAAATAAGCAATGCGATCGTAAAGCTGTTATATAGATGATTAAGAGGCAGATGAAGAAAATAAAGGAAGAGGTATTAGAAAACACGGCTGAAATGAGATTCAAGATCAGAAAAGTAAAATACTTCCATGATGTAAAGAGGGACAGTCCCTTGTTGTAGGGAGTTCTGGAGAGAAAAGTGGGGTGGAAGCGTGCAAGAAGAACACAACAATGCATGAGGTGGACAACATCAAGCGATAGAATGGGGGTGAGGCATGGAGGTTGGGTGGGGAATGGGGGTGGGGTGGCCTGCGTGGTGAAATGGTTAAGCCAGCTGCCTCACGCTCCGTAGGTCGTTACACTATGCATGTGGTTTGTTTGCGGACTCCGAAATGTGGCTCACGAGTACAAGTTTTGTTGGAGACTCCTGGGTGTCTTCGCAGAGGCTAGGAAGTTCGTGCGACACTTTCCGCAGGCGACTCTGCAGAAGGAGACAGAACCATGTTGGTAAAACACGGCGCAATGAAGCCTATAGCCAATTTAAGAGATATAATTGAAGGAGCCTTGTTGATGTACCGTTAAAACACAGGGCAGATAGTGTTAGAGAGACATTACATCCAACTTTCAATGCGGAGATGGCACTATATGACGCTAATGTGACTTTCTAATATTTTTGTTTTGTTTTTAAAGACACTCCCAAAGGAATAGTGTACAGACACACATTTGCAGCGAAGAAACTAAGAGCTGAATTCAATTATCTTTTGCAACAATTCAGTTGTAATCACTTTCCCCAAGTTCCCAGACACACATTAATGTTGTTAAAGTGCATTAGTTCCTTGTCGTGGCCACGAGATGTGGATAGAAAACAAAGTCGCCACCGATCAGACAGGCGCTATTATAACTAATTAAATGGCATCAGACTAGGCGGAATTTTGGGGAAAAAAGGTATTAGTCACCCGTTCAAAGTGACCCAATACAAGAGAACTATCAACATATCTGTCAAAGCGACAAGATTAACTTCTTGAATAATATTCCGAAATGATTTCAAATAATAAATGGAAGCGCGATTTAATGTAGATATCTATATTTGTCAAAGAGCATCGTACCCTAGTCGTGGAAGTTTGCAGCTGGGTTTTCCCCACTAGTCATAGCTTACAATCATAGTAGTAGCTCGGGGGGAAAACGTTGTTTTTATTGCGACCATCGTAACACAGTCTAGACGTCATTCTCGTAAATTATATTGTCAGACATGCACATACACACGTATATTGACACACACATACAGACGCACACTAACACAGACGTACGCTAACAGTCTGAACCGCATGCGACAGAATAATACAGATAAATGGAAAAACCCAAGCAACTCACGTATTTTCTTTATCTGTCTGTCTGTCTACCTGTCTGCCAGCCTGTATGCCTTATGTCTGTCTTTCCATCCATCCATCCATTCACCCGTCCATCCATCCATCCATCCGTCCGTCCATCCCTTCAGCCATTCATCAGCGCACTCATAGAAACATAATATTCGTCCATCCATCCATCCATCCATCCATCCATCCATCCATCCATCCATCCATCCATCCACCCATCCATCAGTGCACCCATAGAGACATCTTATTTGTCCATCCATCCATCCATCCATCCATCCATCCATCCTGTAGTATAATAAAACGTCCTTACCCTTTCCTAGCATTGACGCCCTTAAAATACCAATCCATAATAATTACTGTTTAAATACCTTAATTTGGGGGAATAAAACAGCGATAGACTGACCGTGGCACATCCAAATTTAATTGGCATTAGTTTAAATCTTGGCCTGGTAATTGAGCAAATACCTGATCAAGACCGGGACTGATTGTAAAACAAAGAGTTTATAGTCATTTTGGTCAGTGTAGACAAAGGAGACAGACACGTCGGCCTTTCCCTTCGGGGATAGGGCAGTTTAGCCCTAAAATATGTTATTCTCTGCAGCAATGGTATGTTAAATCTACATTATTAATATGTATTCATGTATTTTGATAAGGTACATACACCATTGTGTTTAATTAAGAATTAGTTAGAATGATAAATCAACAATTCTTGTAAACCAGAGTCTGAATGATTTTTAGACTGAGCGCCATGTGTGTGCCACGCTGTAAATTTTCCTATGCTTTTACAATTTCATATTCCTATGTTAAAATCTCTTATAGGCACTGAGAACCTATATCTCACTAGCAATGCTTATAATCTAAAAATATTATGCGTACTGTAGAGTATTCGACTCATTTCAGAAGCACATTTCAGAAACTCTTCTCAATGTGGAAGCAGACTCCTGATTGATACTTCACAGCAGAGAACCCGTTTCTGTCTATTTCATATTCCTATGAATAAAAACATCTATGCATTGTGAACCATATCTCACTATCTATGCTTAGAAATCTGCAAATAATCTATGTACTATAGAGTATGCAACTCTAAAGAACATTTTCAAAGGAACTTTTCTCCACGTGGAAACAGACTACTGAGCACACATCTTATAAATGTACATTTATGTGGGGAAATTGTGTTCCTAAATTGCTAATCTGTAACTCGAACTCTCGTGCCGAATTTTGGTACAAACTTCTTGTTATCATATTGGTAACCACCCCAGAGGGGTGATAGACATGTGATATTTTCATAAAGATGCTAGGAAATTGCCATTAGGACAATGCCATGTTTGAGAATATAAATTCAAGAACAAAGACAGTAAACGCATGATATAGCCAGGCCTTTAGCCAAGGGTGGTGGACAACAGGAATAATATTATATGTTCCAAACACGTATCAGACTGCATAAATCATTTCTAATGGATAAGAAATTCTCTTAAAAATAGCAGAAACTGGTAAAATATATCACGGCGTTCACAAACCCCATGCTGCACAAGCAGTGGGGAAAAAGAATAATCTAGTTTATGGATTAACAAATTAGGAAATCCAAAAACATAGGCTCCTGCATATTATTATGATTAATGATCATGTATGATTCTCAGGTTAATTCATATGTGAGAAAATGTACATGTTGGATTTCTCTGTTAGGAGATTCATTGATTTATATTCTGTCATGATTGTTACTCTTTACTGTGGGAAAGGCACATTGTAATGTTACCCCTGGGGACATGATGATGGTGATGTAAGAATCCTGGTGCATTTCAGTACATAAGAAGAAAATGTTGAATAGCCTTGGCCTAATGCTAATTATAGCGACGGAAGGAAGACGCGGCATTAGAACCAACTGAGATTATGGATAGGTTATTATCTTCAAGTACGAGAGGCAATATCAACATGTCGGGATGGACAGAATGGCTTCACACATCTAATAGTCCCAGTAACAATATGAGAAAAGACTACAGAGTGAGAAAATACCTTACTCACATTCAGAGTCAGAATGGCTCTACAATAAGTGACGAGGGACAAGGAACACATTGGACAGACACTCCTTTCACCTTCCCCTTTTTTGTTTGTAATTGTGTTATAACCATGTTAACATAACACAGTAGGTTAATGCTCGTGTTGTATTCTCTGTCATCCCTTTCTATAGCGAGTGGTGGTTGTGCGACTGCATTGCATCGCTATCAACTGGAAACTGGGTTAACAGCCAGGAGAAAGTGAAAATGGCAACCTGTCTTAAACCAAGTCGGGACCAATACCTCAATGTTTACTGCTGCACTCATTAGCTGCAAAAGCCAGCAAAAGACCAATTCGAAGACAATTTAGAAGACAACTGACCACGTTGCTGATGAAGTCCTACTTCAGTAGGAATATCCAGGATGGACTTCAGTATCTACTAATCGACAAAGATAAAGATCTACAGAGTAACTGACAACAGGTATCGTCTGCTTTACTTCTGAGAAGTACCACCTGAAGCCCCATCTCTTAGCAACATCAGTGAAACTATAGGCAAATCTTACCAGTTACTAAAACTAGCAACAGTGAGAACCCTTCAACTGTCGGTTGGATTACCAAGTTGATATCCAACAATGGATTAGTCTTCGAAAGAAAGTCTCATAGCAGCAAGTCAAACATAAGGTTCCAGACACTCAACACCAAGTTCTAGAATACGAACACCAACTCAAACAAATGGGAAGAGACTACTGAAACAACATAAGCCAGTACAACCAAGATACCAACTTAAGATCCTCTGAAACATAACTACACCAGATTACCTCAACGTTCCAAAACCTGAAACACCTTGAAAAGAAGCAAGATCCACTTGAGATCTCAAACCTGAACACCATCAAGAAGACCATATGAAAGCAGCTAGTGGAGTAAATGCCTCTGCGCCTGCAACAAAAGGAATCATCTGATTGTTTGCAATCCTGTTTCTGTGCTGGAATTATTCATCTTCTGATCCATGTATGTGCAGATCAATCCTGGATATTTTCACAGATGCTACCAAAGAATGACTCAGCATATATGTTCCGACACTGGATTAGATCATAAACTAATGACTCTTTGCTGGTCCCATGTCAACCTAAATACCATCATCAAATGTGGAATGGATTATAGACTCGAGACTGGGTGGGTGAAACCTCTTTGTGAGCCCAATTTGGGATTCGGATAGTTAAAGCCGAACAGATGAAAGGACGTCGACTTTCATTAGACATGATGAAAAAGGGAATTACTTTCTGCAGAGCTTAAGTGGAACTCCTGAAGTATGACCAACCTAAGGCCCCAATTTCGCAAAGGCACCGAGCCCCTGGCAACATAATATTCGTGATTCTAGTTCCGCGGAGGAGATATGTGATCGTGTGATATTTCAATTCCTGGAGTATGGATTATAAAATATTCACCAACCAATTACCAGTGGATAATCATATTAGGAACACAACTGAGTGCATTTATTGTAGGAACCCAGATAATGGGAATAGGATCTAATCTACATTAGAGATGAACACTGAACCGCACACCAGGAGAGAAAAGACTCTATTAATTAGTTTAATTAAGAGTACCACTGCTTTTTATATGTGTTTTTTTTCTATGCCATGGATTTATAAGGTCAGTAGTGTTGTTTTTGGTAATGAGGTATAACCAAATGGTGGTTATGGTAAAGTGAGTATTTTGACACCATCTCATTATTTTTAAATATGAGAATTGTAAAGGGTGTCAGAAACAACTGTTTTATATGTTGGGTTCTATGTACTTAGATCATTGTTTGTCTTAATCATGTAAGGTGGATCAAGGATAGTAGACCCAATTTGTGGTTGTTGTATTGTTTGTAATAACATTGTTTTTTTCTTGGGACAATGGGGTTAATATGTTTTGATAATGCAAATAGTTCCCATACCTGTTCTGAAAATGCATTGTAGTCATTACACATATATATGTTACTACAGATCTTAATTTAATACCTGAACTGTTTGTCCAAAATTGTTGATGTGTACATCAAGTAAATGTGATGTCTGTTCAACAGTGGTTGTTTATATGTTGTGAACAATCAATCTCTTCTAGCACTCTATAAAATTTATAAGGTGATAAGTGAAACTGGAGATGTACTCATAAATACAGTTATAAACAGGAGTGAAGTATGTTCCTTCTTGTGCTTATGGTAGAGTTCCAGGATCACCTCAAGTGGCTAAAATAATAGAGAATCAAATTAAATCCCCTAGACAACTTAACATAATATTCTCATAAATTAAAATCCACATCCCACACATCCATCCATCCATCCATCTATCTATCCATCCATCCATCCATCCATCCATCCATCCATCCATCCATCAGTATCCCATAGAGACATCTTATTTGTATATCTGTCCATCCATCCATCCATCCGTCCGTCCATCCATCTATTCATCTGCCTGTCCGTCCTTCCATCCATCCATCCACCCATCCATCCATCCATCCATCCATCCATCCATCCATCCATCCATCCATCCATCCAATAGTGCACCCACAGATACTTCTTACTTTGCTGTCTGTGTGGCCATCTATCCGTCCTTCTATCCGTTAGTGCACCCATAAAGACATCTTATTTTCCTTCTGTCTGTCCATCCTTCCTCTTATACAACCACACAATTATCCGGCGGCCTATCTGCCCGGCCGGCTGTCTATCTGTCTATGTCTGCCTATCTGCCCGTCCGCCTGTCTATCTCTGCCTATCTGCCCGTCCTCCTGTCATTTTGTCTATCTATGCATATATGTGTGTCTGACTGTCTGGCTGTCCTTACCTTGTGCCATTTGTCTAACTATGTGTGTGTACATATATGTGTGTCTGACTGTCTGGCTGTCCTGACCTTGTGCCATCTGTCTAACTATGTGTGTGTACATATATGTGTGTCTGACTGTCTGGCTGTCCTTACCTTGTGCCATTTGTCTAACTATGTGTGTGTACATATATGTGTGTCTGACTGTCTGGCTGTCCTTACCTTGTGCCATTTGTCTAACTATGTGTGTGTACATATATGTGTGTCTGACTGTCTGGCTGTCCTTACCTTGTGCCATTTGTCTAACTATGTGTGTGTACATATATGTGTGTCTGACTGTCTGGCTGTCCTTACCTTGTGCCATTTGTCTAACTATGTGTGTGTACATATATGTGTGTCTGACTGTCTGGCTGTCCTTACCTTGTGCCATTTGTCTAACTATGTGTGTGTACATATATGGACCCCGGTCCAATATCAGTTCCCAACATAATCAACATTGACAATGACAGCAATAACAATAACGACGACTGTTACATCAAGACAAACGACGACAGTAATGACGATGACAACAACAACAACGACGGCGACGATGAGAACAATAACAACTATAGCAACAACAATGATAACAACAAATGAGGGCGGCATTGATAAAATACATTACAAAATAACAACAACGTTGAAGATGACAACAATAAAAACAACGAAGACAATAACAACAACATCAACGATGACAACTACGTTGACGATGTCAATGAGAACGACCACAACAACGACGGAAACGATGAGGATAAACGCAACAGCAATGACAACAAAAACAATGGCGAGGACAGTATTGTAATAGTAATGCCAGCGACGATTAAACCATCAACAACAACAACAACAATGATAACAACGACGATGACGGGGCGACGATAATAACAACAACAATGACAAACTGGGCAAAAATTATAACAACAACAACAATGATAACAACAACGATGACGGGGCGACGACATTAGCAACAACAATGACAAACTGGGCAGGGATTATAACAACAACAACAATCACAACAACAATGACAACGGTGACGAAGGTGACAACACTAATAACAGCAAACTAACACCGGGGCAACGGTTATAACACCAGTAACAACGACAACGATGAAAACAAGGACAAGAAACACCACCACCAACACCACCACCAAGAACAACAATAACATAAGCAACAACCATTCCCTACTTCACAACCCCTTTCTATTAGCTGACTGATCTATTTCTATATATAAATACATGTCTCATACCTTTTTGCAGCACTGTCTATTTATCTTCTCTTTTATCAGATTCACTTTCTTGTCTGTTTCTATTTTGGTTTTGTTTTTATTTCCTTACTTTTATCTGTCTCACTATCTTGTCTACTTCTCAAACTTGTCTTCTCCATTTCATTGATGTAGATAGAGAACACCGATCAATAAATGTGAATTTATTTCTCCTGCTATTCAGTTTCATTGGTACACGGGGACGGAGACAAGTTAGCACGGCCGATCTTCGCTGATTGGTACCAGCGAAAATCACGTTCCGTTTCCTGTAACTGATATTATAGTGGTTGGGCATCCGACCATCTCTCCGTAAATTATACCTTCACGACAGACTCGTACGCTCATAACATAGTTTTCGTCTGCTAATCATGGTTTCGGTCCTCTCCAAAGATATATGTATTTGCATTTCTCTGTTTATCGGCAGATAGAGTAAGAATAATGGTTTCATCTTTCTTGCCCTGTTTCATTCCTTTTTGGTGTCTGCGTTTCTGTCCATAATTAATTACTGATTTTTAGTATTCTACGGGTATATTCGCTGACTACGTGACGAAGAGTTTACGGACTCAGTTTGTAATCTAGCATACCTGCGTTCGAAACAGAGCTGCGGGCGATTTGGCAACAGACCGCCTTGAGCTAGTTTTTTTAATGAAATCGTAAAGGCGTCGGTCGTTTAGAAAGCGATGGTAATCTACTGAACGTAAACTTGCCAAGAGATCACAACAGCAAAAAATGCTGGGGTTGACTGCAACGCCCTGTAAAGGATATGCAACTAACATTTTTAACGGGCATATTCGATGTTGGTGTAGCATACTATCTTGTACTGATTTCGTCTTCTCTTTATAGTCAAAATATGTGTTAAATCTTGGTTATTTCAAAGAAAAATATAACGTCAAAATGTGAGATAACAATATAAGGGAGAGTGCTTAACCATGTTGATACATGTAAAAACCCCTGGGGCAATCATAACATCAGATGGAAGACGATCAACAGAGTGCCATGGGATGATTATCGTCTTAAACGACTTCCCTATCTGCCAAGGGATTATATGCAGTTGTTTTTCTTATGCAACCCCCTTAAGTTTGATATATAATACGAAGCTATCATATTAATAACGTTTAAGTCATAATTGAGACACACCCACTTCCCGTTTTCCGCCATCCAGTTTTGTTAAGGTCAAACCTACATTTTGTTTGGCACTGAATCTGTTATGAGCAGAATAGGTCCAGCAAAAACTGCAGCAGAATTTCTATACACAGAGAAAAGTAACGAGAAAAACAATATCTTTCTTCGCAGATACAAGTCAGTTATCTCACCACTGCAGATCAAAAACAGTGCAGAACTAGAAAAAACTATGAACAGCATTATGAAAGAAATAAAAAAGAGCTGTAATACAATGGACCCCATCACATTGCATCATACCAAGAAATACAGACTTTGACAGATTGGCCAAGAAAGGTAAACGATTACCTTAACCTTATATAGACATAACCTAAGATTGGATGTGGGGTGGTGGGGGGGGGGGGGGGGGGGGGGGGCAATGGGATTTACGAGGTGGCTTCAAATAAATACACTTAAATGTTTAATGTGTGTGTGTGTGTGTGCGTGCGCGCGTGTGTGTGTGTGTGTGTGTGAATATATTCTGAAAAAGTAAAGAACAAATGTATTATTTTTCTATGTGGTCACCACTGCGTTCCATTGCTAGTCCTCCAGTGCTGATAAAATACATGGATTCCTGTAGAAAACATTTTCTCTCGGTCGCATTAGTAATCACTCATGCGCCACCTGATATAGCTATTCATCGGTTCAAAAAGTTTTGAAATTTCCTACTCCATTCATACACTTGATGGACTGAAAGGCATGCAACACCATACTGGACTTTCATTCGCCGATGAATTTCTGTAGGTTTCACCAATTCACTGATAAAAAAAACAAACAAACACGGATAACAGAACGCTGCTGCTCTTTGGTCCATGTAAAAAGTGGAGCGGCCACATTTAAACTGTCCTTAAGATGTCAACATTTTCGTCTGCACCGTGATGTCACGCGTCACTTTTGACTTCCTTAACAACAACATTGACAGGTTACAAGACAATGGCATGGCTATCGTAATTTCTATCACACATTAACAGTGTTCAGTTGAAACCCCCTCGTATCATCATTATCAATTGCCCTGCCAGCTGATGTAGGCGTTCATGGATCTCAACAGATCTTGGTCTTTGCTGTTCTAGATAAACTCTGCTGATGATATTCCTCCATGTCTCCATCCCAGTCCATCCAGTATCATTTCTCTTGGTCTACCTCTGCCTCTCTGCCCCTTGATCTTTCCAGTTGTCACGATGTTCTCCAATGTCTCTCTTCTCATCACATGACCAAAGAAAGCTGTCTCTTTCTTATTGTTGTATATAATGCTCTAGTTTTATTAACCTCTTTCAGGCAATCGTTGTTAGTTACTCTGACAGTCCTAGAAATTCGCAACATTCGTCTCAGGAACTACATCTCTTTTGCCTCCAAGTTATTCCTAACTTGTTCATTTACATTCCAAGATTCACTGCAATACAGCAAAACATGATTTATATAGCATCTCAGCACTCTCTTTCTGACATTGAGTGATAATGACTGATTGCAGAAGATACTCTTCATTTCCTGAAATGCGGCTTTTGTTTGCCATATTTTGCTCTTAATCTCTGTTGTACATCTTCCACCTGATGATATAAATGTCTCTAGGTATTTAAAATTATCCACTTGGTTAAGAACTTTCACTTCTATTTCCATTTCACATGTTGGTGTCACAATTTTCTTTGATATCACCATTGTTACTGTTTTCTTGATATTCAAGGAGGGTTCTTACTTATTTAAATTCATTTCGCACACGCACGCACAGAAGTTCAGATGTTTATAATATTTTTTTTTGCTTATTATTTATTGTTGTTGCTTATACTCAGAATACAATAGTATTTTTTTAAATCCTAATAAATACAATATTCTTATTAGAGATTACACTTCCATTGTCATCCTCTTAAATTGCCTGCATAGTGTGCTTGAGTTGTCTTCATGCCGTCCTTGTAGTTTCGTTTCCGCTTTTCTTTCAGAGTAAATTCGCAAGACATGAACATTAATTTGTGAGGGTTCCCGTTGATATCGCAGCATCGATAGTTGGCCTTTTATTCGTCCTCTTCTGGCACCCGTTATCCCTCATAGGGGCATAGACCTTTAGCCAACTCACGCCAAACCGTCCTGAGTTGAGCTGAGTTGAGTCAAGAACCAACATCATTGCACTCGCGGTATTCTCATAAGTGCTCGGTAATCATCTTCAACAGCCAGGGAAGAGTTCCAATACTAATGGTGCCCGTTGCCAACTTATTATATGTCCGCCTTGCTTTACCTCTGAATGACGACTGTCTACCAGATCCTCTGACCACCGCTTGCTGCTGCATTCTCTCCAGACCATGATAGAGACGCTGAGCCATCCCATCCTTTGCTATCTCATGCTGCTACATTCTCTCCAGACCATGATAGAGACGCTGAGCCATCCCATCCTTTGCTATCTCATGCTGCTACATTCTCTCCAGACCATGATAGAGACGCTGAGCCATCCCATCCTTTGCTATCTCATGCTGCTACATTCTCTCCAGACCATGATAGAGACGCTGAGCCATCCCATCCTTTGCTATCTCATGCTGCTGCATTCTCTCCAGACCATGATAGAGACGCTGAGCCATCCCATCCTTTGCTATCTCATGCTGCTACATTCTCTCCAGACCATGATAGAGACGCTGAGCCATCCCATCCTTTGCTATCTCATGCAGCTACATTCTCTCCAGACCATGATAGAGACGCTGAGCCATCCCATCCTTTGCTATCTCATGCAGCTACATTCTCTCCAGACCATGATAGAGACGCTGAGCCATCCCATCCTTTGCTATCTCACGCGGCTCCGCCCACGATCGCCAGTGCTTGTCATCACTGTCTCTACTTCTCTTGTCCATATGCTGTTATCTTCCTCTGTTTACTTTGCCTTGTGGATTCCAGACAAAGGACTTTCTAGTTATACTATTCTTAGATGTTCTCAGTGTAAATCCTATCCAACGTCAGCGCCATTTCCACACCTCTGATTCACCGGTTTTCCCAATCAGCTCCACAATGTTTTACAATTTCGGTACTGAACACAATTGTCTAGTAAATAATCCAAGGGTAGGGGTTGATGGCAACGTCCCGAAAATGACATGAAACATGCTTCCACAAAATTTATTCTGCCCAGGCACCAATTACTAAATGTTTGTCAATTACTAATCATTATAGTCGGGCTCCATGGTTCTGACCTTTTAATTATCTGTCTAATTATATGTGTATAACCTTGCCATAGTCATCTTTATCGTATATATTTGCGGTGAAGCTTTTTGTTTTTTGCTAAAAATCATTGAATGTTTATTAGACTTGAAAATGGCTGCATAAAAAAAAAAATGAATGTTTCAAATATTAGCTCGCTGGCTGAATTCACTTTACCGAACATTGCCGTAGACAATGTATGGGCATGGAATAAATTCCCCTCGCTTTACACATCAAAATGGAATAAAACAATTATTTTATCTTGAATGCCCAAGATTTGAGCAGCGGCTGTGTGAGATGGCCTAACAGCAAATATTGATTCCCTGCCGCTGGCACTAAGAGGGATTAGGTGTCTTTCAAACATGGGACAGCCGCCATCTCCCCCTTCCTTCGAGTAGCCTGAACCGTCAATTCCCACCATCATTTGTTTCTCCCCTTACCCTCCGCGTTACTTTTTTCTTCTTTCGTATGTCCTAAAATAGCTAATGTCGTTTATTACCACCCCAGCTCAACTTCTTCACAGCCATCACCCCCCCCCCCCCCCCCCCCGTCCCGACAACCCACAATCAACAACAAGATCAGATGAGATATTCTATCTGCCTTCTGGTCATCACTATCCTCCATTTCTCCGGCTCTGGGTTTCTTTTCCTACGCTTTAATTACATATCCAACAACCCCCTCTCCCCCTTATTTTAACCAATCCCCATATTAATGTCATCAAGGAGCCCCGTCGAACAATTCCCAGTGTTGCCTGTTTCCATTCAGCCTCTTCATCCACTCCCCGGGGTTTGTGAGTAAGCCGCGCCTCAGATGTAACTTCACAGATACAGTTTAAAGTTGCCAATCGTGGTGTACTGAGGCTATACAACTGAGTAACTACTGTGTAGATTACACTACACGAGCTTTGTGTGGCAGTGGCCATTGCTCTGCCGGCTTCACGGCGAGCTATCTGTTGTGTAAGTAATTCCCAGTGTTGCTCTGTGTGTTCACTTGTGGTAATTAACTCAGCTTTGAATTATGACTACAGCTAACAATTTTAGTTTTCTTACCTCTTCACCAATAACTCAATATAGCGCTCACTATTGACTTTGTATATGATATACTTTTCTGAACAAGAGCGGAAGTGGTTTGAATTAAAGGCAGTAATGCGTTCAACATATTATGCATTACTTCGTATACAATGAGCTACAAGTGCGTTTGCTATTTGGGTGCTTGGTGAATTCTCTGGAAGACTGGCTTTTAACTCTTAAATCCCATCTATGGACGTTCAGGTGGCCGTGGGCCAGATAAAGGATTGAACCTAGCGGAGTATGCTGGTGTAGGGATTGTCCCTTCTAACTGATACCAGCTCCGTAGCCAAGGAGTTAAGGGCGCAATTCGCAATCCCGCATACTGCGTTCGAAACACAGCTGCGTGCGATTTGACAGCAACCGCCTTGTGTTGTTGTTGTTTTTTTTTTCCAAATAAAAATGATAAGAGTGCCGGTTATTCAGAAAGCAGTTTAGATTAGTCGTTGGATCAACATCACGGCACACGGGTTTAACCCATAAGTGCTCCGTTTTCCTCATAAATCAAACCTGAGTCTGGAGAAACTCACCTCTATGTACGAACTCCGTAGCATCGGCGAGGATCCTGAAATACTTTGGGTAGATTTTTAACTCGAAATTTTTCCCGGGCAGCGCCGGTAGGCTACTCTTTATCGATTTCCAACTGCCAAGGGATTTTTTACGTGAGCAACAATACACACGGGCGTCCGACCTCTCTACCCAGAGACCAGGGTAAATTTTATTACTGGAAGTCCACGTGAAAAAATCCAGATCCTCACCGGGGCTTGAACCCGGGATCTCCAGCACTCGAGGCGGACACCAGTCCTCGACATCACTCAGTCCCCTATATTCAGAAAGCAATGGCAAACTACTGAACGTAAACGTGTCAAGAGATCACAAACAGCCAAAAAATGCTGGAGTTGACTGCTACGTCCTGCAAAGGACATGCAACGAACTTTTAACCGAAATACCATCTCCACTGGGACTGTAACAGAGCTCTTCTTGTCCTCACCACGCTGAGAAATCAGTGGAGTGCGCAAGCCTGGTACTGGGTATTCACATATGCAGAAAGGCTGATTGTATTGGCATGTAGCCAGGTTATGACCCAGCGCAATACACAGGAACTGGCTGACACTAGATCTACGATGGTAACGTCTTCTCCATGGGCTTTAAATACGTCATTGTCAACATACTCCAAGCAAATCACGGGGAGTGTTTGTCATAAGCCGTCCAATAGTTTCACAATTATTGGTGCTGATGTAGAGGTTGGTTGGTCTGGTTATAGCAAGCAGATTAATACTACTTAGGAGATCTACTGTAACCCATGTAATCGTAAAATATGTGTCTGGGAAGTGCTGAGTTACGGATAAGTGGGAGTCGTAGATAAAGAGAACTGGCCACTCGACGTTGCTAAGAAGTAGCTTAAAATGTTACTATCTTACATATTCCATATTCCGACACCAGTATCTTCTGTACGGGTAATTTGTAATTGACTGCTACGTTATATGGCATTCTTACATTGTCCATTTAACATCTATCTGTGTCTATCTATCTATATACTGAGAGTCGAAAGGACCACGAAATATTGGGTCCACTTCTATTTCGAAAAGCGAGACAATTTCTCAAACCAACTGAAGACAATATTTTAAAGACAGTTGTGGACTGAAAATGTTTGAAACAAATTAAATTAAAAAAAAACAAAACAGCAAGAGTATGAAATATAGCCTAGACTCTGACACTTCTTCATGTTCTTCTTTCATGTCTTCTACTTCTTTTTTTTCTTGTTCTTCTTGTTCTTCTTGTTCTTGTTCTTCTTCTTCTTCTTCTTCTTCTTCTTCTTCTTCTTCTTCTTCTTCTTCTTCTTCTTCTTCTTCTTCTTCTTCTTCTTCTTCTTCTTCTTCTTCTTCTTCTTCTTCTTCTTCTTCCTCCTTCTCATCCTTCTAATTTTTTCTTTTCTTTTCATCCTCTAATTCCACTCCTCCTCCTTTATGTACCAGGTCTAGCGTAGTTGGCGAACACGAGTCCTCTGTCATGTCATATGTTGATGAAGTTGGGATTGCTAATATCATCATTTGTTGCCCATCTGTTGAATCTTTTCACACAACCATTTCTCTCTTCTTCTGTCTCTCGTGTCTATTATTTCCAACATATGACTAATTTTTTTCTGTTCTACATTTTCTGTTGATATGCCCCATGAACTGGATTTTATTTTCTTTATGCATTGACGAATGATCTTGCAACTCATGCTGCCCGCAATACCCCAATGTTTGCTTTCTTCTCTGTCCAGGATATTCTCAAAATTCTTCTCAGAAAACATACCTTCAATTTCTTCACCCATTATTCAGCAATCACATCCACGAAGAAGAATAGGCCACACACAACTCTTCAGTAAGCACATTTTTATAATTCTCTAGACATTCCTGGTTTTTTTTTTCTTTCTCATGTCATTGTTCAATCTTTAAACGAATCCTTGGATTAGGCGATTCTTGACTTTACCCCCGTGTTGCATCTTTCATCAGATGTCACAGTTTAATTTAGATATTGAAAAGACTGACGTTCTTGATTATTTGTTTTTACTTTATACATAAAACATATAGGAATTTGTCATTAAAAAAAAAACAACATATAATGTATTCAGTTTTTCTAACGTTTAGTGATAATTCCTCGGTTGTGCCATTCTCTAACTTTCTCCACAAATATACCAGCTCACAATAGAAGAGTATAATACATAAAACGTTCATACATGTTCTTATCTTTGTTAAACTGTAGCGGACGCTGCCCGATGTGAGG